>CM055896.1:92236043-92806043 GCA_029582155.1 Panopea generosa
TGTATATTAGATACAGCTGATTTCAGGAAATTCTAAACCATTTGAAAAGAGTTGTAATCGAGGGTTGGGTAACCGAATATCTGTTGTCGTACAAAATTAGTGACAATTTCGACAACCCGGGTGTCATATACTTCTTCCCTCTGTCAGCATGTCATCACCACGGTAACTCTCTGTCAGTCACATGATCAGTGATACACATGGGTAGAAATTAGTATCATCTGTATCAATAAGATGCTTTGTTGTACATGAAATGTCTTGATGACACAGATGTAGATAAAAGGGAAGACTGCACGCTTTATCATAAGAATTTCGGCATTTATCCAATTTCAAGGAAAAAAGAATTATTTGATAGTCAGTTGAATTATACAAAATGTTCTTTAAAGCAAATAAATACAGTTGTTTGAGCTAGGGTGAAGACAATTAAAATAATCTATCACCAGAGGACCCTTGCAAATACCTAAATCATCTGTGCTCTACTGAAATTTAAACATAAAATAACTTCTTACTTTCTTATGTTATACAGGTATACATATTAGTTTGTTGCTGTTTTTTTTCAAATAATACCAGTGTAACAGTAAATATTCCCCCCCCCCACCGGTATTATAATTTTTTGCTATACTTTCATACAAAAATAGGGGATCTTAGATGAGTTTCTGTTTAGTAATTGAATTTATTGAGTGAGTAAATATTTTTTGCCATTAATAAATATCACAAATGCAAAATTCTTTTTATCACTTAACTCAGGAAATTAGTATATTAACCATTAACAAATTTTATTTTTCAGATTACCTCTATAAAGAATGGGGGAAAATCGCTCATATTAGTTTTTGTCAGCCACCGTATGACATAATGTCTGAAAACAACATCATAACAAGTTGATGTCATTCATAAGTTTAAGCAAGTCAGAAAACACGAAAATGTACGAGAGCCAAGTTTATAATGAAAACTCCAAAAGATGACTTGGTAGTGATATTACACTAGGTTGGTATAGTGATATTACACTAGGTTGGTATAGTGATATTACACTAGGTTGGTATCAAAGTTATGCCACAGGTGTATTACACTTCTGCATCGTAAATTATGTGATAAATTAAAGTATTAATTTAGTGTTGTAGCAAAAACGCTCACAAGCTTTCTAACATCAACCTCTTGTACATGTAAATTTTTGTGAATTACAAAAGAAAATACACTGATTTGAAATCATTGTCTCTGGGACAACTCTTGCATATTAACTGCTGTGTGTTCTCTTTGTAACAGTTCTTTCCCTTTATTTAAACGTGATGAATGTAAGGTAATTACCACATTTTATAGAATTTTTGTCTAATTTGTTAACTTATAGATTCTATTAATGTGTTTGATATATTGGGAAAATTTGAAACTATTTTTAATTTCAATATAACAATGATGTCATATCCTTTACATAATAAACTAGTACTCAGTAGCACTTCTTACTATCAGTCCAGGAGTCGTGAGTTTGAATCCCCACCTGACCAAAGTCTTTGAGATTATTGATTTACAACATTGTGTCTCATTGCTTGTCTCGCACCTCTTATTAAAGTAGAAAAGTTATCAGTTACTTGAGTACTGGTTAATTTTCAAGGGTCTTAGGAAAGAATGTTAGGTTAACTGATCATTTGTTAGCCTTTGATGAAATAAAAATTAAGCAGATAAAAATATTTTCAGTTGGGTCCCAATCTATCAAGTGTCTATGATCTGTCCACAATACTCTCCAGTGGTATCACAATACTCTCCACTGGTATCACAATACTTTTCAGTGGTATCACAATACTCTCCACTGGTATCACAATACTTTCCAGTGGTATCACAATACTCTACAGTCTCCAGTGGTATCACAATACTCTCCAGTGGTATCACAATACTCTCCAGTGGTATCACAATACTTTCCAGTGGTATCACAATACTCTCCACTGGTATCACAATACTTTCCAGTGGTATCACAATACTCTCCACTGGTATCACAATACTTTCCAGTGGTATCACAATACTCTACAGTCTCCAGTGGTATCACAATACTCTCCAGTGGTATTACAATACTCTCCAGTGGTATCACAATACTCTCCACTGGTATCACAATACTTTCCAGTGGTATCACAATATTCTACAGTCTCCAGTGGTATCACAATACTCTCCAGTGGTATCACAATACTCTCAAGTCTCCAGTGGTATCACAATACTCTCCAGTGGTATCACAATACTATCTAGTCTCCAGTGGTATCACAATACTCTCCAATGGTATCACAATACTCTCCAATGGTATCATGGTATCACAACAGGGACCTGCTGGCTCTTTCATTGCCCCTTTCTCCACACCCAGTTTGAGACCTCTTTAACTTTCCCGCTCAATTTGGGCATGAAGGCTCTGAAAACTGGTTCTCTCATGTGCAGAATTCCCAATGCTCACTACAATGTCTGTGACTAGCTAACTCTACAGGTTACTTCCAGGCTTTCTATGTGACTTGTATTCCATGTACTGTCTCTTATCTCCCATAAATATGTCATAAACAGATGAAGATAACTGAATTGTTTAGTATTAGTTTAAACATATTTTATTTTACAACATTATTTATAAAGATAAAAAGTGAAAAAGGGTAGAATGAATGGGATGGTAATTAAGTTGTTTTCCCTGAATTGTTTGGTGACTCTTGACCACAGGACTGTGTCTGACCCAAGCTCTGTACATGCAACTGGACAAAGCTCTGTACTTGCAACATAGGCCATGAACTTCAACTTGAGTTATTAAACAGAAATCTACAAAATATTTTCGGCAAATTATGATGCGGGTTTCCCTTTTTGACCCCAAACTTTGTGTGGCCAGACATGGACAGGGTGACCATAGACTCGTGTTACATGGCCAGCCTTATGTCACATATTTATCATACTAGACGGGTACTTAGCCCTCTGATTTACAGGGAACTCCCAGGATCCAGCACATATAATTTACTAAAACTGCAATTATGTTTATCGCTGTCCTTTGAGCTGGTCACATGGTTGGTCAAGTGGATTATGGTGCAGTAGTCAGTTTACGATGGCAGGGTTTAAAGGTTGTGTATTTATGGCAAAATAAAGACATAAAATTTTTTGGCTGTATAAATGACAGATTGAAGTAAATTGGCAGTAGTTGATTTTTGTTGTTTGTGCATCTCTAAGTTTCAGTTTTAGTTCACTTTGGTTAAATGTTTTTTAACTCATAAACTCCAAAGTGCTACAGTGTATTTTTGTGAATTGCACCACTCCATATCACAATTTTTTCAGCTGAACAAAATATGCCATTGCACTTTTTGTAAAAACTATAAGTTTTAAATGGACACTTGATAGCACCAATGGTTCTTCTCTCAACAACAGAGACATCATTTGACTTAACAATGAACAAATGTTTTCCTGTGAAATATTGTCAATTTTGAATGGTGAATGTTTTGTTGGTAAACTTTCTCACATATTTGGACCAATCTAGGATGTGACCCAGGGTTTCAGTGGTGAGAACTAAGTGCTTCTGTTAGCATGACTAGAAATCCTCCAAATGACAAATTATTGCCAGTCAAAAATGTTGTTGAACAATTTCTTATTTGATAGATTCAAAAGAAATTTTATAATTATTTCATTTTTAGAAATTCCCTTTGTGCAATTTATTTATTTAATTACAAATGGAAACATACTGACATGTTTTGTTTCCATGTATAAACTGTATTTGTCTAAATCAGGAAAATTGGCAATAAACAAGTCAGGAAGGAAAAATGAATTTACAAACAAATATAAAAAAGATAAAAATTTATTGAAATATTTTGTTTGACAAATAACTAATCGAAACTAAAAAATATCATGCTCTCTGGACAAATTATTTGTTCTTTCTGGACCTCATTTTATATTTGATCAAATGTTAATCTAACAGCTGGAGATTAAATTGATATACCTTGTAGTATGGAATAACTCGGTGCTTCAGGATTCACCAGGGAACAAAATAAATGGTTAAAAACACCATGGATAAGGTGACATTGATTTTCGTCCTGCTAGGGTATTTTTATGCAAATGAGACTAGATTCTGTGTGAATAAATGTTTTTAATTAGAAGTACTGCGGTAAATCAATAAAATTTATATCTGATTAATTATTTGATGGACTTTCCATGTTTCATTTCTACCTTTGGTACAGTAGGTGTGTTTTTATAAAGTTTTCTGTAGAAGTTCTACTTTTTTTTTAAATACATGTGGATTATACCATATCATATAACTATAAAATTGCACTTTAATAAAATAAACACAATTTATGATTTTTTGTGAGGTGGGGAACAAAAAATGGGAAGATCAGTTTCTTTTATAAAAAGACAAAAAAAAATTAATATAATAATTACTGTACAGTCAGACCTGTTTTAAGCAGCCACTTGTCTTAAGCAGCCAAATCTGTTATTTCCCATTTATTTGCTTTCAGGGCAAACTAACCTGTGTTAAACAACAACCTGTCTTAAAAGGCCACTTTTGCTCCTTTCCTTGACTGGCTGCTAAAGACAGGTTTGACCGTATATGATATGTGTCACATTCTAAACAAGATAATCGCATGTGCTCTAACTGTTGGCACTCCAGGTAAACTTTTAAATAATAATTCTTATTCTAATTTGATCATGCACACATCTTCCAATCGCCGTATCTTTCTCATTTTATGTTAAATTATTTATTTTCCTTATCAATGTGTCACTGCATTTTTTTTCCTGACAAATTGGTTGCAAATTTTTTGTCTTGTATTCAGATTTACATAATTTACACAATTATTTAGTAGATTTTGTAAAGAGAGGATTACATCAGAGTTGCCGCAGAATTCAATGTCACATAATAGTTCTCCTATTATATTGCGCAATGGCGTGGGCGTGTCACCATTAAAATGTATCCTCATGCCATCCTGCCAGGTTTACAATGGACAGAAAGCCATTTGCAAAGTATGTTATTTCTTTTCTTTGAAATTGGAGTGACAATTTTATTTGAAAGAAATTAAAGGACACAAGCGTCTAATCATGACGAAGTAAATTACCTTCTACCTATCAATTTCAGGAGAATCTCGCTGTTTTATTGCAGAATTAAAACTGAGAGTTTACTTCAGCTGCGGTGAGTTAAAGACAGTCTGTCCATTGTAACATATTGGGGTTTGTTTGCAGTAGTTTACTCTCTTGCAATTAGATTTTAATGATAAAAAAAGACAAAAACTGCAGAATGAGAGCTTGATGTGCCACAATGTGATAATCAAACAATTTTTATGTATATTTCTGGTCACCTGCGTAAGAGTAATGGTTGGGGTAGCCTAATCCATTGTGGCTGGTTGAGATTCTTGTGCCTCAGGTGTATTGCAGTCAACATTTAATGTTAACAGTTTTATACCTGTAACCTCTTGTTTTTCTGTAATAGACTTTTCCATCCTCATATTTGGATCATTCCATTATCATTTAAAGGGGTGTTTTTAAGATTGAGCTGACTGAGAGCCACATGCTGTAAACCCTAAACAGCTTGTGAATGTTAGGTTGACCTTAGTCTGCATTGTTAACTTATGATGTCACTGGTGTAGAGAGTATGCTTAAACCAAGCTCACACTCAGCCACGTTCCCACTACATCGTCCAAATATTGGGCGGATGCTGTAAGAACATGTACAACATAGTAGGAATGCAGTAGAAACCGATACGGACGTGAAATGGTCTTCATGAACATGGAGGACTTGGTCAAACTTTGGACATATTAAAAAAAATGGAGTGAGGAATTTGGCCAAATCAGGATGCAGTAAGAACTTAATAAGGACATAGTAATGACGGCATTGACAAAGTATTAACGTAACTAAAACCAAGTAGGAACTTCATTGACTTAGTACAAGTGTGGTGCTGATTGCAAGATGTTCTCACTAGAGGTCGAACTTAAACAAACATGTCAAATGATGTTGCAGTTGTTTTTCTTTTGTGAGAAAAATAGATATTAATATCTTTACTACGTTACATGGACATGTACAGAATATGGCCAGCATCATCATGGGCCGAACCAGCACATAGTAATATAGACATTAATATCTTAACTACATTATGTGGACATGTACAGACTATGGCCAGCATCATCATGGACAGAACCAACCCAAAGTAATATAGACATTAATATCTTTACTACGTTACATGGACATGTACAGAATATGGGCAGCATCATCATGGACAGAACCAACCCAAAGTAATATAGACATTAATATCTTTATTACATTATGTGGACATGTACAGAATATGGCATGTACAGAATATGGCCAGCATCACCATGGGCAGAACCAGCACAAAGTAATATAGACATTAATATCTTTACTACATTACATGGACATGTACAGAATATGGCCAGCATCATCATGGACAGAACCAGCACAAAGTAATATAGACATTAATATCTTTACTACATTACATGGACATGTACAGAATATGGCCAGCACTACCATGGGCAGAATCAGCACAAAGTAATATAGACATTAATATCTTAACTACATTATGTGGACATGTACAGAATATGGCATTAACAGAATATGGCCAGCATCACCATGGGCAGAACCAGCACAAATTAATATAGACATTAATATCTTTACTACATTACGTGGACATGTACAGAATATGGCCAGCATCATCATGGGCAGAACCAGCACAAAGTAATATAGACATTAATATCTTTACTACATTACATGGACATGTACAGAATATGGCCAGCATCATCATGGCCAGAACCAACACAAAGTAATATAGACATTTATATCTTTACTACATTATGTGGACATGTACAGAATATGGCATGTACAGAATATGGCCAGCATCACCATGGGCAGAACCAGCACAAATTAATATAGACATTAATATCTTTACTACATTACATGGACATGTATACAATAAGGCCAGCATCAACATGGGCAGAACCAGCACAAAGTTATATAGACATTAATATCTTTACTAGGTTACATGGACATGTACAGAATATGGCCAGTATCATCATGGGCAGAACCAGCACATAGTAATATAGACATTAATATCTTTACTACATTACATGGACATGTACAGAATATGGCCAGCATCATCATTGGCAGAACCAGCACATAGTAATATACACATTAATATCTTTACTACAGTACATGGACATGTACAGAATATGGCCAGCATCATCATGGGCAGAACAAGCACAAAGTAATATAGACATTAATATTTTTACTATGTCATTACATGGACATGTACAGAATATGGCCAGCATCATCATGGGCAAAACTAGCACAAAGTAATATAGACATTAATATCTTTACTACATTACATGGACATGTACAGAATATGGCCAGCATCATAATGGGCAGAACCAGCACAAAGTAATATAGACATTAATATCTTTACTACATTACATGGACATGTACAGAATATGGCCAGCATCATCATGGGCAGAACCAGCACAAAGTAATATAGACATTATTATCTTTACTACATTACGTGGACATGTACAGAATATGGCCAGCACTACCATGGGCAGAATCAGCACAAAGAAATATAGACATTAATATCTTAACTACATTATGTGGACATGTACAGAATATGGCCAGCACTACCATGGGCAGAATCAGCACAAAGTAATATAGACATTAATATCTTAACTACATTATGTGGACATGTACAGAATATGGCCAGCACTACCATGGGCAGAACCAGCACAAAGTAATATAGACATTATTATCTTTACTACATTACATGGACATGTACAGAATATGGCCAGCACTACCATGGGCAGAATCAGCACAAAGAAATATAGACATTAATATCTTTACTACATTACATGGACATGTACAGAATATGGCCAGC
Source organism: Panopea generosa (assembly GCA_029582155.1). Classification (NCBI taxonomy): domain Eukaryota; kingdom Metazoa; phylum Mollusca; class Bivalvia; order Adapedonta; family Hiatellidae; genus Panopea; species Panopea generosa. The sequence continues at coordinate 92,243,890 of CM055896.1, forward strand.
ACTACCATGGGCAGAATCAGCACAAAGTAATATAGACATTAATATCTTAACTACATTATGTGGACATGTACAGAATATGGCCAGCACTACCATGGGCAGAACCAGCACAAAGTAATATAGACATTATTATCTTTACTAGGTTACATGGACATGTACAGAATATGGCCAGCATCATCATGGGCAGAACCAGCACAAAGTAATATAGACATTAATATCTTTACTACATTACATGGACATGTACAGAATATGGCCAGCATAATCATGGGCCGAACCAGCACATAGTAATATAGACATTAATATCTTAACTACATTACATGGACATGTACAGAATATGGCCAGCATCATCATGGGCAGAACCAGCACAAAGTAATATAGACATTAATATCTTTACTACATTACATGGACATGTACAGAATATGGCCAGCATCATCATGGGCAGAACCAGCACAAAGTAATATAGACATTAATATCTTAACTACATTATGTGGACATGTACAGAATATGGCCAGCACTACCATGGGCAGAATCAGCACAAAGTAATATAGACATTAATATCTTAACTACATTACCTGGACATGTACAGAATATGGCCAGCACTACCATGGGCAGAACCAGCACAAAGTAATATAGACATTATTATCTTTACTAGGTTACATGGACATGTACAGAATATGGCCAGCATCATCATGGGCAGAACCAGCACAAAGTAATATAGACATTAATATCTTTACTACATTACATGGACATGTACAGAATATGGCCAGCATCATCATGGGCAGAACCAGCACAAAGTCATATAGACATTAATATCTTTACTACATTACGTGGACATGTACAGAATATAGCCAGCATCATCATGGGCAGAACCAGCACAAAGTAATATAGACATTAATATCTTTACTACATTACATGGACATGTACAGAATATGGCCAGCATCATCATGGGCAGACCCAGCACAAAGTAATATAGACATTAATATCTTTACTACATTACATGGACATGTACAGAATATGGCCAGCATCATCATGGGCAGAACCAGCACAAAGTAATATAGACATTAATATCTTAACTACATTATGTGGACATGTACAGAATCAGGCCAGCATCACCAAGGGCAGAACCAGCACAAATTAATATAGACATTAATATCTTTACTACATTACATGGACATGTATAGAATAAGGCCAGCATCATCATGGGCAGAACCAGCACAAAGTAATATAGACATTAATATCTTTACTAGGTTACATGGACATGTACAGAATATGGCCAGTATCATCATGGGCAGAACCAGCACATAGTAATATAGACATTAATATCTTTACTACATTACGTGGACATGTACAGAATATGGCCAGCATCATCATGGGCAGAACCAGCATAAAGTAATATAGACATTAATATTTTTACTATGTCATTACATGGACATGTACAGAATATGGCCAGCATCATCATGGGCAGAACCAGCACAAAGTAATATAGACATTAATATTGTTACTACGTTACATGGACATGTACAGAATATGGCCAGCATCACCATGGGCAGAACCAGCACAAAGTAATATAGACATTAATATCTTTACTACATTATGTCGACATGTACAGAATATGGCCAGCATCACCATGGGCAGAATCAGAACAAAGTTATATAGACATTAATATCTTTACTACATTACATGGACATGTACAGAATATGGCCAGCATAATCATGGGCCGAACCAGCACATAGTAATATAGACATTAATATCTTAACTACATTATGTGGACATGTATAGAATATGGCAAGCATCATCATGGGCAGAACCAGCACAAAATAATATAAACATTAATATCTTTACTACATTACATGGACATGTACAGAATATGGCCAGCATCATCATGGGCAGAACCAGCACATAGTAATATAGACATTAATATCTTAACTACATTATGTGGACATGTACAGAATATGGCCAGCATCACCATGGGCAGAATCAGAACAAAGTAATATAGACATTAATATATTTACTACATTACATGGACATGTACAGAATATGGCCAGCATCATCATGGGCCGAACCAGCACATAGTAATATAGACATTAATATCTTTACTACATTATGTGGACATGTATAGAATATGGCAAGCATCATAATGGGCAGAACCAGCACAAAGTAATATAGACATTAATATCTTTACTACATTACATGGACATGTACAGAATATGGCCAGCATCATCATGGGCAGAACCAGCACAAAGTAATATAGACATTATTATCTTTACTAAGTTACATGGACATGTACAGAATATGGCCAGCACTACCATGGGCAGAATCAGCACAAAGTAATATAGACATTAATATCTTAACTACATTATGTGGACATGTACAGAATATGGCCAGCACTACCATGGGCAGAATCAGCACAAAGTAATATAGACATTAATATCTTAACTACATTACATGGACATGTACAGAATATGGCCAGCACTACCATGGGCAGAACCAGCACAAAGTAATATAGACATTATTATCTTTTCTAGGTTACATGGATATGTACAGAATATGGCCAGCATCATCATGGGCAGAACCAGCACAAAGTAATATAGACATTAATATCTTTGCTACATTACATGGACATGTACAGAATATGGCCAGCACTACCATGGGCAGAATCAGCACAAAGTAATAAAGACATTAATATCTTAACTACATTATGTGGACATGTACAGAATATGGCCAGCATCATCATGGGCAGAACCAGCACAAATTAATATAGACATTATTATCTTTACTACATTACATGGACATGTACAGAATATGGCCAGCATCACCATGGGCAGAATCAGCACAAAGTAATATAGACATTAATATCTTTACTACATTACCTGGACATGTACAGAATATGGCCAGCATCATCATGGGCCGAATCAGCACATAGTAATATAGACATTAATATCTTAACTACATTATGTGGACATGTATAGAATATGGCCAGCATCACCATGGGCAGAACCAGCACAAAGTAATATAGACATTATTATCTTTACTAGGTTACATGGACATGTACAGAATATGGCCAGCACTACCATGGGCAGAATCAGCACAAAGTAATATAGACATTAATATCTTAACTACATTATGTGGACATGTACAGAATATGGCATTAACAGAATATGGCCAGCATCACCAAGGGCAGAACCAGCACAAATTAATATAGACATTAATATCTTTACTACATTACATGGACATGTACAGAATATGGCCAGCATCATCATGGGCAGAACCAGCACAAAGTAATATAGACATTAATATCTTTACTACATTACATGGACATGTACAGAATATGGCCAGCACTACCATGGGCAGAATCAGCACGAAGTAATATAGACATTAATATCTTAACTACATTATGTGGACATGTACAGAATATGGCATTAACAGAATATGGCCAGCATCACCATGGGCAGAACCAGCACAAATTAATATAGACATTAATATCTTTACTACATTACGTGGACATGTACAGAATATGGCCAGCATCATCATGGGCCGAACCAGCACATAGTAATATAGACATTAATATCTTAACTACATTATGTGGACATGTATAGAATATGGCAAGCATCATCATGGGCAGAACCAGCACAAAGTAATATAGACATTAATATCTTTACTACATTACATGGACATGTACAGAATATGGCATGTACAGAATATGGCCAGCATCACCATGGGCAGAACCAGCATATAGTAATATAGACATTAATATCTTTACTACATTACGTTGACATGTACAGAATATGACCAGCATCATCATGGGCTGAACCAGCACATAGTAATATAGACATTAATATCTTAACTACATTATGTGGACATGTACAGAATATGGCCAGCATCATCATGGGCAGAATCAGCACAAAGTAATATAGACATTAATATCTTAAGTACATTATGTGGACATGTACAGAATATGGCATTAACAGAATATGGCCAGCATCACCATGGGCAGAACCAGCACAAAGTAATATAGACATTATTATCTTTACTAGGTTACATGGATATGTACAGAATATGGCCAGCATCATCATGGGCAGAACCAGCACAAAGTAATATAGACATTAATATCTTTACTACATTACATGGACATGTACAGAATATGGCCAGCACTACCATGGGCAGAATCAGCACAAAGTAATAAAGACATTAATATCTTAACTACATTATGTGGACATGTACAGAATATGGCCAGCATCATCATGGGCAGAACCAGCACAAATTAATATAGACATTATTATCTTTACTACATTACATGGACATGTACAGAATATGGCCAGCATCACCATGGGCAGAATCAGCACAAAGTAATATAGACATTAATATCTTTACTACATTACCTGGACATGTACAGAATATGGCCAGCATCATCATGGGCCGAACCAGCACAAAGTAATATAGACATTAATATCTTTGCTACATTACATGGACATGTACAGAATATGGCCAGCACTACCATGGGCAGAATAAGCACAAAGTAATATAGACATTATTATCTTTACTAGGTTACATGGACATGTACAGAATATGGCCAGCACTACCATGGGCAGAATCAGCACAAAGTAATATAGACAGTAATATCTTAACTACATTATGTGGACATGTACAGAATATGGCATTAACAGAATATGGCCAGCATCACCATGGGCAGAACCAGCACAAATTAATATAGACATTAATATCTTTACTACATTACGTGGACATGTACAGAATATGGCCAGCATCATCATGGGCCAAACCAGCACATAGTAATATAGACATTAATATCTTAACTACATTATGTGGACATGTATAGAATATGGCAAGCATCATCATGGGCAGAACCAGCACAAAGTAATATAGACATTAATATCTTTACTACATTACGTGGACATGTACAGAATATGGCATGTACAGAATATGGCCAGCATCACCATGGGCAGAACCAGCACATAGTTATATAGACATTAATATCTTTACTACATTACGTTGACATGTACAGAATATGACCAGCATCATCATGGGCCGAACCAGCACATAGTAATATAGACATTAATATCTTAACTACATTATGTGGACATGTACAGAATATGGCCAGCATCATCATGGGCAGAATCAGCACAAAGTAATATAGACATTAATATCTTTACTACATTACATGGACATGTACAGAATATGGCCAGCACTACCATGGGCAGAATCAGCACAAAGTAATATAGACATTATTATCTTTACTACATTACATGGACATGTACAAAATATGGCCAGCATCATCATGGGCAGAACCAGCACAAAGTAATACAGACATTAATATCTTTACTACATTACATGGACATGTACAAAATATGGCCAGCATCATCATGGGCAGAACCAGCACAAAGTAATACAGACATTAATATCTTTACTGAATTACATGATGGCCAGCATCATAATGGGCAGAACCAGCAAAAAGTAATATAGATATAATATCTTATTATCCCACACCACTAACAGATTAGACAGATATATTGTCTCTGTCTGTATATCAACCTGTTTGTCCGTGTGACTGTGACGTTTCATACCCATTCCATATCTACGAAACCCCACAATGGAATTTCATATAACTGGGCACTAAAATTGCCTCATCAAGCAACATGCAGAACCTATTTTCCAGCCTTGTCTGGTATAGGGTTCTTTGTTGCAAAGTGGTCTCAGGTACTGTCTCAAGATCACTTACCTTTCACCACTATTTAAGGTTGTAGGTTTGAGTCCCACCAATATAACTGGATATGCCATATATAACCTGAAATGTGTTAAAACTGGTGTTAAAACCCATTAAAAAATCAAGATAAGGTCGTACTTAAGAATATGTGTACAAAAAGGCATAATATTATCGACCATTTTAATGGCTATTTAGACTAATTAAAGTATTTAAAGTTACAACTTTTTAAATAATTAATGGAGGGAAGCCAAAAACTAACAACCATACCAGATTTGCAAATAGCTAATGTGTATTCTGCACAACATCAAAAAAATAGGTTTTTATAAAACTGATTTGGTTATTGTAATGCTGTTACTTTCAATATGGGTATGTTATTTATATTCAGATAATGCATCTATTAAAGGGAGTATATCAGGAAAAACCACTATAAAATGTTTTAAAACATAAAATAATTATTAAAATGGATAAAATGCCTCACACTATCATTAGTAAATAAAATCCGTATGGTTTGTATGTCAAATCCACCAAAACGTGACAAAATCAATATTTTACTTGGAGTGGTAAACTTGAAACGAAATCCCCATTCTAAAAATAGACATCACTTAAATACTGTTTGACGACCTTTGCATTGTCATTCAGATTCTTATAACGAATGAAATTGAAATCAAAATGAAATCATATGACTCATAATTATAACACGTCATGAAAATAATATTGTAGCAGTTTTATGCGGGAAATTTACTTCTTACATAGATGCGTAGCCCAAATTAGGAAATCCCTTTTCAGTATATTATTTTGGCATGTTCAAATACATACACTTTTGAAAAAACGTTTTAAGTCAATGTTAAAAGTTTGAAAAATCTGATAAATTCTCTTTAAAACTTTATTATAAAAAGAAGATATGACATATTATTTGAACTAGAGTGTCTTTTAAAGAGCAGATAGATAGTGAGTATTTTTATCCTGTGAACTTTATAATTCGTATCCAGTAATTTCATCAAGAAATTTTATTTGTGTCGGATGTACAAATAAGTTACACTAGCTGTAAAAGCTATTTGCCAATAGGTCCTCCATGGCCGAGTTGTCTAAGAAGTCATACTCAAGGTCACTTACCAGTACCTCTCACCACTCAATCCGAAAACTTTATGTGTGAAAGTTTGCCAGTTACTTGCAGAAAGATTGTGGTTCTACTCAAACTCATTGTTAGGTCTTTCTTCACCATTAAAACTGGATATATCATATTATAACCTGATATGTGTTGACTTTGGTGTTAAACACCATTCTTGCCAAACCAAGATGATTATAAATCATGAATATTCTTATCCATGGATTTCTTTACATGAACCATAAATTGCCATATCCAGTACTGGTATGAAGAAATTTTCTTTTTTTATTTCATCTACATAAATGAGTGAGGAGTCCATGATACAGCACTGCAAAATGAAATCACTGTTTTTAAAAGTTAAATGATATCCTGCACTAGCATATAATGATCATTTGTTGTTATTTGAACTTTCCACTCCGACACCCTGACCTCTCTCAGGTGTTTTAATAGAGAAATAATTGTAATTGTATCTCCCTTCATTTTGAGATGATTATACCTGGACAGTTGAAAATTGCAGTAAGTAGATTGGGAAAATTGTATACTGTACAGTTTGTTTTGTTCTCTCTATCCTTCTATCCATGTTTAAGATATGAGGGTACAACTGTAGAAACGCCGTCTGTGTTTAAGTATTTCTTCTACTGCTACAACTCAGTAGTCATCATCATTATTGTCTACATATTGTCCACAGATTTGACAATTTTACTTTTTATGAATTAGAGTTCAAATTAAAATGGAATGTATGTTGAATTGTTAAAGTATGATTCAAGCATCTTGTTAAAAATTGGACAAAAATAATGTTACCACAAGCTGGTTGAAATGACATCAATAATAGTTTTTGGAAGTATTTTCTTAAAAAATCATTTGTTGTAGTAACACAAATTTGAAAAAAGAGAAATTTTTACTATAATTATAATTATGTGTTATTTTGTATAACCAATGCTTACTGCATATAATACAAACTTGTTTTTTAGTAAAAATAACAAAATTTGGAGTAAATGTTTGGAGATATAGTGAATCATTGTTTGAACATGCACATTGATAGACTAAGTATCAATAGTTTAATTCCCAAAACTTGCTAAATTTGAATGTCAATGCATCCTAGTGAATAATTATACATCTCTGTTTATTGAACTATTGTCAGGCTGATGGTAACTAGCAGCCTGGTCTCTGTCATGATACAAATATCATTTACCTTTCTAGCAAGCCAAGAGAGAATCATGTTTGTAATTTGAATTAAATGTTTTACCTCAAAAACCGATAAGAAATAAATTTAATTTGTGTTCTTAAATTTTGATGAATTGAAAGTGTCCAGTCTTGTTGACTACCTATGTAATTAAATGCTAACAGAGATCATTTCAACTGTCACTTTTATATAATGACAATAATCAGTAAAACTTGAGTTGTTTGTCGGTATATGCTGTTTAACGTCAAGATGACCAGATAACCCCATGCAGAGGTTAATCGCAATGTTAAGTGTCTGTCAACTGTACGTTTGTCGTGTATGTTAAATCATTCACTTGTCAATAATAACGATCTCGCAACCTTTGGTCTCAGAATGAAAACATGAAAAAAAATAGAGTCAAAGATATAATGCAGGTCCTGACATTTCATGGTAAAGTGTAAAACATGTATAGGTGTATCAAATGTTATCCTAACCTTACACTTCTGTCATTTTCAGGGTTGCTAGTATTTTGTATGACCTTGGGTGGGACATGTTATCAAAGCTGGTATATGTCAATTTTCTTGTCAGCTGTTATCTTGCAGCATAGAATTGGGGGTTATAAGTGAATAAAAACTAACTTCTCATTTGGATTTTACTGATCCATGTAATTCTTCATATGTTTTTTATGCATGACATTTGACTTTTTGTTCGGTTGACTTTATCCTGTAGAGGTTATAGTGACTGTTATGTGTTATAAAAAAATATCTTGTTATACAATATTTTACAGCGGCCAAACTTTATGGTTTTACTTGTTTTTGTCTTACAAACACTTACCTCTGACGATTACAATTGTGCATTTGAGCCCCTTTTGGCCCTTAGACTTCATGTGATAAAGTTTGCCACCCAGGCTGAGGTTTCTAAGTTACATAAAAAGGGATGTAATTCTAAAATACATATGATATTATGTAACATTTCTTGTATACAATTAGCGGACATTGTCGCGTTGATATGCATCAAAGGGGTCCAAACATCATCCAATGTGGACATTAGAGTACATGCTCGCCTTCAATGACTCTACAATTGCTTTGCAAGATGATAAAGATTGTGTTTTTGTTTTTTCTTGTCATAGTCTTGCACTACTTTTTCCTACCTATTTGAAACCCTTTACAATACTCTTACATTTGAAACAAAAAAGTTATCTAGAGTCAGTTTTAGAAGTTCTCTAGGTCAAGGGTCAAGCTGAAACAACATCAGTTATCATAATGTATGGTTTTATTATTTTTCTTCATTATATCTTTGTGTTTTCTTCATCAAATATAATGTCTTTTTCTTTATTACATCTATTTATAACTGCTGCAGGCCACAGGGAAGATTATTATTATTATTATTATTATTATTATTATTATTATTATTATTATTATTATTATTATATTTTTAGTTCACTTGAGCAACTTTGAAGGTGAGCTATTCTGATTGTCCTGTGTTTGTTTGTTGTGTGAACTCTAACTCCTGCATTGTTCATTAGTTTTTCACCAAACTTACAAAGTACATGAAGTTATATAACGATAATATCTCGCACAAATTCTTGAACTGGCCAAAGCGAATAATTAATTTCAGAGTTATGGCCCTTGAATCATCAAAACTTGAGTTATCTGATGTTGCATGCACTCTGGCACTCACAATTTTCATTTGATCTTCACCAAATTTACATAGTAATTATAAAGTCAAAATGTCTTGGGCAATTGTTTTAACTAACCAAATTAAAAAATTAATATCAGAGTTAAGGCCCTTGAATGGTCAAAAATTTAATTATTTAATGCTGTGTGTGCACTCGTCATTGAATCCCCACAAAACGTACTTAGTAGTTAAATACCCATAATTTCTCAGACAATACTTTTGAACTGGACAAATCAGATAATTATTGTTGGAATAATAGCCCTTTAATCATGAAAAATTGCATTCTTTCACCTTGTGTGCACTCTAGTACTTGCATTTATCATTCAACCATCATCAAACTTACACATTAGTTACATAATCATTATATCTTGTACATATAACAGATTATTAATGACAGAGTTATGGCCCTTGAATCTTCAAATTTTACTTAGTGCCCCCTCTTGTACCTGCAGTTTTCATTTGATCCTCATCAAACTTACACATTTGTTACATATAATAATAATAATATCTCAGACAAGTGCATAAGCTGGCCAAATTAGATAATTAATGTCAGAGTATTGGCGTTTAAATCATAAAAAAATTGTGTTATCGTCTCTAAACTTATAATGTAGTTGTTAAACCAAAATATCTTGAACAAGTTCTTGAACTGGCAATATCGGATAATTAATATCAGAGTTATAGCCCTTAAATGGTAAAAAATTGCATTATTTAATGCTGTGTGCACTCTAGTCATTGAATCCTTAACAAACTTCCATAATAGTTATATACTGATAATAATATCTTAGACAAGTTTTTGAACTTGCTTAATTGGATAATTTTTGACAAAGTTATGGCCCTTGAATCATAAGAAATATGCTATTTGATTTTATGTGCACTCTTAGACTAAGACTCAGAGTTATCATTTGATCTTCACCAAACTTCCTCAGTAGTTATATGGTCATGATATCTAACAAGTTTTAGAGCTGGCCAAATCTGATAGATATTATTGGAGTAATGACAATGTCAAAATTTGTGTAATTTGAAGTTATGTGCAACCCAGCACTGCAGTTTTCATTTGATATTCACAAAACTTACACAGTAGATATATATATCTATAATATTTCAACTGACCAAGTTTAAATATCTGAGATATGGCCTTGTATTATTAAAAACATGTCTTCTTTGGCATAATATCGCCTCCACAGATTTTTTTTACAAAGTATGAACAAGTGAAGTCCACACATTTTAAAAGTCATGAAAAAGTCAAATCCGTCATGTGTTTTGTTGTATTATCAAGTACAAAATTTGATACTCTTCCAACTGCCGCCATTTCTTCTGTTTGAAAAAAAAAAGAAGCATATAATCTAGTGAAATTGAATACTGTGCTTTACTGTAACCTAATATCTTCTGACTTTCTTCAATTTCATATATTTTGAAAATTGAGATAAAGAACTATGAGACATTTAACCCCATGGAAGGCCATGTATGTAGGTGCGAAGGTAAATAAACAAACATAAAAACAAAAACAATTATAAAGATAAGACTTGTATCTGAAACTAAATCCTGGCATTTACTGTCTCTAAGTTCATTTCAAAGCCAAAAGAAAAAAGAAAGAATTATGTCATTCACCTATAATATAAATTAAGCTTCAAGAGGGCAAAGAGATGATTAGTTAACCATATCACACTTTCCTGGGATCCTGTAAGGTTAACTAGTACTCTAGCACACCCATCTCCACAAGTAACTGATTATGTTCCCACTTAAATCAGCAGTGAGAGATGAATGACAATGGATGCAATGTTGTATATCAATCATCTTAGAGAGTATGGCCTGGCATGGATTCGTATCCCTTTGATACATGTGATGCTTTTATGAAGAGAAAAGAAATGAAAATATAAGTCTTAAACTAAACCTGCAAAGCGGAGAACAAGTATTATGATTGACAATTAATAATGAGTTGACAAATATCATTTATATATACATGAAGGTATATATACATGGAGGTATATATACATGGAGATTGGTATAAATACATGGAGGTATATATACGTGGAGGTATTGGTGTATATATATATGGAGGTATATGGAGGTGTATATATACAGTGAGGTATATATATCTCCCTGGTTTGACTGACTTAACTGAATTTTATTTCTATATATAAAATGATTGATTCTTTTGATAACTGATAATGATGAAGAGATCCTACGTACCGCGGCTGTCATAAACATGTGTTTTACTTTCCTAATGATGGATTGTCATAATGAATGGTTCTCTAACATCGCATCAATTGTTTCCAATTGATCAGGTGAATAATGTGTACATCATTCATAACCAGTCTGTCAACACAATTTTATATGGTTTTCAAACGCACATATTTTTTAAAGGGTTCAACACAGGCATATTCTATTTTTCAAACAAATATCAGAATAATGAATTTGTTTTTTACAATGATTGCAAATTCACAGTAGTCATTTCTGTAATTTTTATATGTATAGAGAAGAAACATAGCATAATTTTTTATCATAATTATTATCTTTGTCAATGTCATGAATGCAGAATACTTCCAGGAAATGTTGCCCATGTGTCACAGTCACTACCTCATTTTACTTAAAACAGCTCATCCTCTAACAATTCTTGTTACACCTGGCTCCTGTTTCACCAACATAAAATTATACTTAAATACTTAAAAACTTAAATCTAAGAAAAGCAGCTAGGTGATCATGATTTTAGACTGGTTCCAGTAAAACTGCATATTTTTTTTTATTGATATTGATAACCAGTCAAAACTAAGCTAGGTCTTTAAAGATTTAAGTAAAATGTCGGCGAAACAGAAGCAAGAAACTAAACTCACTAATTTTAAGTGTAAAGTTGAGAACTTTTTACAGTTCCAGTAGTTTGCAGAAATTTGATACTTCGAATTAAAGTCTCAACTTATTATTAAGAAGTATATGATAAGTTTAGGCCTAGGTTAGGTCCTTTATTTTGCCCTATTTAGGTCATTTATAATGATAAAAAAAAATTATATTAATTAAAGTGCAACGAACTAAAGTTTACAAACTCTGGCATTGGAGTTTGTCATAACCTGTGAGGTGAGACTTTGTTTAAACTACAGGTGGCAGTGATTAGTTGTTTAATTAATGATCAACGGCCGCTGTTCTGACAGGAGGTGTTTTTGGGACAAATTTGATACTGGACCCTGGGCTACCAGTTGTCATCATTTTTAATGAGATTATGAAGTGAAAAATGGCTACACATAAATTAACATTATAACACTTGGTAATGTTTGGTAACATATCTCATTAATCACAATTAAAATGGCTAAACGCTTTGTAGTAGCCTTGTAAAGCTAAAGTTTGAGTAAGAAATTATCTCATTTTCAGTTTTGTGTCATACATTATGGTACATGTTATACAAATGTGGATACACTATTGTGTCATATGGTACATGTTATACTAATGTGGTTTTCAGCATTGAATCATATGGTACATGTTAATATTAATGTGGTTTTCCGTATTGTATCATATGGTACATGTTAATACAAATATGGTTTTCAGTATTGTATCATATGGTATTCATTATACAAATATGGCTTTCAGTATTGTGTCATATGGTACATGTTATACATTTATGGTTTTCAGTATTGTGTCATATGGTACATGTTATACATTTATGGTTTTCAGTATTGTGTCATATGGTACATGTTATACAAATATGGTTTTCAGTATTGTATCATATGGTAAATGTTAATACAAATATGGTTTTCAGTATTGTATCATATGGTACATGTAAATACAAATATGGTTTTCCGTATTGTATAATATGGTAAATGTTAATACAAATATGGTTTTCAGTATTGTGTCATATGGTACACGTTATACAAATATGGTTTCCAGTATTGTGTCATATGGTACATGTTAATACAAATATGGTTTTCAGTAATGTAGCATATGGTACATGTTATACAAATATGGTTTTCAGTATTGTAGCATATGGTACATTTTTATACAAATGTGGTTTTCAGTATTGTAGCATATGGTACATGTTAATACAAATGTGGTTTTCAGTGTTGTGTCATGTGGTACATGTTATACAAATTTGGTTTTCAGGATTGTGTCATTTGGTACATAAATTCAAATGTGGTTACAGTATTGTGTTATTTGGTACATGATATACAAATTTGGATACAGTATTGTGTCATATGGTACATAATATACAAATGTGGTAACATTATTGTGTTATATGGTACATGTTATACAAATGTGGATACAGTATTGTGTCATATGGTACATGTTATACAAATGTGGTTTCCAGTATTGTAGCATATGGTACATGTATTACAAATATGGTTTTCAGTATTGTGTCATATGGTACATGTTATACAAATGTGGTTTCAGTATTGTGTCATATGGTTCATGTTATACAAATGTGGTTTTCAGTATTGTGTCATATGGTACATGTTATACAAATGTGGTTTTTAGTATTGTGTCATATGGTACATGTTATACAATTGTGGTTTTTCAGTATTGTGTCATAGGGTACATGTTATACAAAGGTGGTTTTCAGTATTGTGGCATATGGTACATGTTATACACATATGGTTTTCAGTATTGTATCATATGGTACATGTTAATACAGATATGGTTTTCAGTATTGTATCATATGGTATATGTTATACAAATATGGTTTTCAGTATTGTGTCATTTGGTACATGTTATACAAATATGGTTTTTAGTATTATGTTATATAGAACATGTTATACAAATATGGTTTTCAGTATTGTATCATAGGGTACATAGTAATACAAAGATGGGTTTTCAGTTTTGTAGCATATGGTACATGTTAATACAATATGGTTTTCAGTATTGCATCATATGGTACATGTTATACAAATATGGTTTTCAGTATTGTATCATAGGGTACATAGTAATACAAAGATGGGTTTTCAGTATTGTAGCATATGGTACATGTTAATACAAATATGGTTTTCAGTTTTGCGTCATATGGTACATGTTATACAAATATGGTTTTCAGTAGTGCATCATATGGTACATGTTATACAAATATGGTTTTTAGTATTGTGGCATATGGTACATGTTATACACATATGGTTTTCAGTATTGTAGCATATGGTTCAAGTAAATACAAATATGGTTTTCAATATTGTAGCATATGGTACATGTTAATACAAATATGGTTTTCAGTATTGTGTCATATAGTACATATTATACAAATAGTGTTTTTAGTATTGTGTCATATGGTACATGTTATACAAATATGGTTTTCAGTATTGTGTCATATGGTACTTGTTATACAAATATGGTGTTCAGTATTGTGTCATATGGAACATGTTATATAAATATGGTGTTCAGTATTGTATCATATGGTACATGTTATACAAATATGGTTTTCAGTATTTTGTTATATGGTATATGTTATACACATTTGATTTTCAGTATTGTATTATATTGTGCATTTTCTACAAATGTTGTTACACACATGTGGTTTCCAGTATTGTGTCATATAGTACATGTTTTACAAATGTGGTATGCTATATTGTGTTATATAGTACATGTTGTACAAATGTGGTTTCCAGTATTGTGTCATATAGTACATGTTGTACAAATATGTTTTTCAGCTTTGTGTTATATAGTACATGTTGTACAAATATGTTTTTCAGCTTTGTGTTAAATAGTACATGTTTTACAAATGTGATTTGCAGTCTTGTGCTATATAGTACATGTTGTACAAATGTGGTTTGTGGTCTTGCAGTATATGGTATTGTTTTTCAAGAGATTATTGGCTCAAGCCTGGGACCCAATTTCTACCTGTGGAGTGACTCTATCACCCTGTCCACTTCACCTCTTTGTAATATTCTAACAACCCTATATCTTCCCTAATGTTAGGCAGAATTTCGAAAAATGTGTTACCTGAAATTATGAAAAATGGCATAATAGTCCCATAATGCAATGCTCTTTTTACTAGGATATAATATATCAGCACGTTTTTATCTTGCACATTTCCACCAATATTTTATTGCTGCCATTTTGTCAGTATGTGATATGCTATATATTGATGATTGATCGGCTGTCAATATTATCATCGTTTTACAACATAAATGTCCAGTGATTGTATGTTTTCACATGTTTATTGGTGACCATTTAATGGATTGTTTTTATTACAAAAAACAGATAAAAGATAAAAAATATTGTGTAAAACAGTTGCCAGTATCACAGTGGCATGGCCATTCTGCTTGTTTGGTGAGATTGTGGTTATATAGCAGTGGCCTGACCATTCTGCTTGTTTGGTGAGATTGTGGTTATATAGGTGTGGTGTGACTCATTACATAAAAAACTTGACTTGGCTTCTACCTCATAGTCTGTTACTAAGAATGAATCCAGCTCTCCTGAATGGGTCTGTTATATAGCAGCACATTTGAGCAAGTTGGTTGGTCAGTTGCCTCAGGGAAATTCTAAATGACATTGTTCAATTTCTATGAATTGTGGGACAGGCATAGAATTTCCTGCTTTTTTCATAGGGGGGTAATAGACCTGATCTGGGAGATATCGGGTTCTATATATAGACTTTTCTACTTCTCCAGTCTGAGTAGAGCTTCCAGGTGAACCTGTTTTTAGACTGACTCCATTACAATTATTAAAACCAAAAAGATGATTAACCAGTCAATACTGTTCAGATTTTAACTTCTGGACATGTTGTGGAAGCCTGGCGGAAATTGAATGCTACCAGTTAGTGACAGTTTATTTAAATACATGTGTATTCCTTTTATTGGTACTTATACGAGTACAACATTTTTATTTAAACTTGTTCTGTAATTGACATAAATCTATACATAACTAATACTTTTAAACTTTTTCAGAAATTTGTATTAATTGATACATTTTAAAGAATGGCAATACATGCATATTTAAATTTATCCTATAATTTGCATTAATTGATATTTTTGTAATGTTGTCATAATTATGAAATTGAGACAGCATAAACAAACTTTATTGTTCTTATCTCATCACAGCGCCGACAAAGTCACATGTATGGCGTAAATTGGCTACCTTTGTATTTGTTTTATCCCCCTTTTATATCTCTTTCCCTTGTAGAGACGGCCATGAATACTGCATACATGACAGTTTTACAAGTATTTGTAGGTGTGCACAATTATATGGCATGTCTATATCACTTGTACCAGTCATAATGTACAGAAGTTTATCACACATTTGTGTCCATGTAATGATTACATCTGGGTTTTATTGTTTTTTGTCTACCTGTAGTTCCTTATATGTCTAAATATTGTATCCATCTGTAGACACTTGCTTTATTGTCGGTCCCGCTGGCAATGGCATATGGTAAAGGACACAATGGCGGTTCGGTGTATATGAGTGCGTCAGTCCGTCAAATCTTGTTTGGGCTATTACTCATTCATAGAAAGATTTAAAAATAACATGGCACAAATGTCCACCATAATCAGATGATGTGTTGAGGATAAAACCCGGGTTTTTTGCTCAAAGGTCAAGGTCACACTTAGAGGTTAACGGTCAGAAATACATATAACACTTCATGTCCACGCCATATGTTCTAAACCACCTGACAAGATTTTGAAATAACATGACACAAATGTTCAACATTATCTGACAATGTGTGGCATACAAGACCCTGGTCCATAACTCAAAAGTCAAGGTCACACCTAGAGGTTAAAGATCAGAAGAAATAGGTACAGAATTTCTTGAAGTCAGGTCCCTGGGATCAAATTTGGAGCCACCGCAGGAGAGACACTGTTTTATATAGGGTTATATAGGGAAAATGTTAAAATTTTCATGCAGACGGGATAGTACCTCCACCACTTAACCAATCTTGCATAGCAGTTATATAACGCAAGATCTCAAATAAATTCTCGGACCAGCGTGATTTGACCACAAATGCCCTGCCACAAGGCTTATAAGCACATTTTAAGTTAAAATATTGACTCAATCGGGTCACAGGAAGCAAAGCTGTTTTTCATTTGGCCTGATATAAGTGACAGCAGCTTGAAACATTTTGTTAAATATTTATTACAATTTAATGTAAAAATCATAGTGGGAGATTTTCCAGATTACTGCACAATTTTGAAATAAAATTATACAAATCTTCAGAAAATAATTCATTCTTACTGACAGATTATTAAAAAGTTATAGTCTGCTGATAGAGTTCCGCAGTGAACACTGGTCAGATCAAAAGGGAGTCATGTGATTTATGGCTATAAATAGATTTAATGTCTTCCTTTTCATTGAGAGATAATTGATTTAAAATATTGATGGGATATTAGATGTAAATTTTATGGGTGTTTTGTCCAGTATCACACTGTTTATGAAAAATATAAATGAATCTACGCCTTCCAAGGCCATTATCAGAATGAGTGAAAGTTGGTTACTTTGTGTATAAAGGAAGACTTAAAACATCATACACGGCAATTTCTATAAACTTTTATTTTCATTCAAAAATCTTCCTCAGGGAAGTAACCATATTACACAAGTTCAATTTAATTCACTTTCATTCAAAAATCTTCCTCAGGGAAGTAACCAAATTGTAACCATAGTGAACCAAATTGTAACCATAGTGAATTAAATTGAACTTGTATAAACTTTTAGTTATCAGTTTTTTCTGAATAGTATATGCAAATATGAAATTAAAATACAAGACGCACACACGGACCCTTAATTTTTTTCTATTTTGGGAAGGGACATAACTCTTGTTAATGAAAGAAAGGCATCATATTGCACATATTCATGTGGGGGTCATTTTTTATTTACCTCTTAAAAATGAAATTTATTTGAATAATGTTAATGTATGACCCTGGGTTTTGTCCCAATGAATTATGCATAACTATGGTCAGTTCTTTGATTGATGGCATTTCCTTCTGAAGTTGAATATGTATTACCTTTGATTAAGATTCCTGTGCTGATGTATGTATTATATTCTGTCACATGTTGATACAAGTTAATTATTCGTAAAATGTTTGATTGGCAGATTCTGAGGATCTGGCAGTAAATTATGTTGTCAGTTTACAAACAGGTCATTCAGTATAGTCAGACTAGGTGATGTGGTAAAAACCAGGATCTACCAGTAATGTAAAAGAATGGTTTCGGCTACTTATAAAGAGCCCACTACATCATCATTCTCTCCCATGAGCTGATTGTTCTCTAACACTTTCACATGGGTATTGTTAAAAGACAATGTTTCTATAACCAATAAGTGACATAGGTGATTGTAAGACAGTGTGTTCCATGACCACATTGTCATATAGGTGATGTTTAGACAGTGTGTTCCATGACCATATTGTCATATAGGTGATGTTTAGACAGTGTGTTCCTTGACCACATTGTCACATAGGTGATGTTTAGACAGTGTGTTCCATGACCACATTGTCATATAGGTGATGTTTAGACAGTGTGTTCCGTGACCACATTGTCACATAGGTGGTGTTTAGACAGTGTGTTCCTTGACCACATTGTCACATAGGTGTTATTTAGACAGTGTGTTCCATGACCATATTGTCATATAGGTGATGTTTAGTCAGTGGGTTCCATGACCATATTGTCATATAGGTGATGTTTAGACAGTGTGTTCCATGGCCATATTG
Source organism: Panopea generosa (assembly GCA_029582155.1). Taxonomy (NCBI): domain Eukaryota; kingdom Metazoa; phylum Mollusca; class Bivalvia; order Adapedonta; family Hiatellidae; genus Panopea; species Panopea generosa. The sequence continues at coordinate 92,263,155 of CM055896.1, forward strand.
TCATATAGGTGATGTTTAGACAGTGTGTTCCATGACCATATTGTCATATAGGTGATGTTTAGACAGTGTGTTCCATGACCACATTGTCATATAGGTGATGATTAGACAGTGTGTTCCATGACCATATTGTCATATAGGTGAGGTTTAGACAGTGGGTTCCATGACCATATTGTCATATAGGTGATGTTTAGACAGTGTGTTCCATGACCACATTGTCACATAGGTGGTCTTTAGAAGTGTGTTCCTTGACCACATTGTCACATAGGTGGTCTTTAGACAGTGTGTTCCGTGACCACATTGTCACATAAGTGGTGTTAAGACATTGTGATCCGTGACCACATTGTCACATAGATGGTGTTTAGACAGTGTGTTCCATGACCACATTGTCACATAGGTGTTCTTTAGAAGTGTGTTCCGTGACCACACTGTCACATATGTGATGTTTAGACAGTGTGTTACATGATCATGTTGTCACATAGGTGGTCTTTAGACAGTGTGTTCCGTGACCATATTGTCACATAGATGGGTGTTTAGACAGTGTGTTCTGTGACCACATTGTCACATAGGTGGTGTTCAGACAGTGTGTTCCATGACCACATTGTCACATAGGTAATATTTAGACAGTGTGTTCCGTGACCACATTGTCACATAGGTGGTGTTTAGACAGTGTGTTCCATGACCACATTGTCACATAGGTGGTGTTTAGACAGTGTGTTCCATGACCACATTGTCACATAGGTGATATTTAGACAGTGTGTTCCGTGACCACATTGTCACATAGGTGGTGTTTAGACAGTGTGTTCTGTGACCACATTGTCACATAGGTGATATTTAGACAGTGTGTTCCATGACCACATAGGTGATGTTTAGACAGTGTGTTCCATGACCACATTGTCACATAGGTGATATTTAGACAGTGTGTTCCGTAACCACATTGTCACATAGGTGGTGTTTAGACAGTGTGTTCCGTGACCACATTGTCACATAGGTGATATTTAGACAGTGTGTTCCATGACCACATTGTCACATAGGTGGTGTTTAGACAGTGCATTCCATGACCACATTGTCACATAGGTGATGTTTAGACAGTGTCTTTATGACACAGAGGTGATAGTTAGATAACACCTCTGTGTCAACTGTCATAAGCTGATGATTTTTAGACCGATATGTTAAATAGTGCCCTATATGACAACTCTGTCACATAAATGATGTTAGACAGTACCCTATATGACAACTCTGTCACATAGTTGATGCAACTATGTCACATGGTTAATGTTCATACAAGGCCCTCCAAGACAACTCTGTCAAATAGGTGATGTTTAGACAATACCCATTAAGACAACTCTTGCCACATAGGTGATGTTTAGACAATACTCTTTAAAACAACTCTGTCACATAGGTGATGTTCAGACAGTCTCCTCTAAGACAGCAGTTACTCTGTAACATAGGTGATGTTTAGACAATCCCTTCTAAGACAACTCTGCCACATAGGTGATGTTTAGACAGTCTCCTCTAAGACAGCAGTTACTCTGTAACATAGGTGATGTTTAGACAATCCCCTGTAAGACAATTCTGTCACATAAGTTATGTTTAGACAGTCCCCTCTAAGACCTCTCTGACACACAGGTGATGTTTAGACAGTCCCCTCTAAGACAACAGTTACTCTGTCATATAGTTGATGTTTAGACAGTCCCCTCCAAGACAACAGTTACTCTGACACATAGGTGATGTTCAGACAGTCCCCTCTAAGACAACAGTGTCTCTATCATATAGGTGATGTTCAGACAGTCCTCTCTAAGACCTCTCTGACACACAGGTGATGTTTAGACAGTCCCTACTAAGACAACATTTACTCTGTCATATAGGTGATGTTTAGACAGTCCCCTCTAAGATAACAGTCCCCTCTAAGACTTTTCTGACAAATAGGTGATGTTAAGACAGTCCGCTCTAAGACAACAGTTACTCTGTCATAAAGGTGATGTTTAGACAGTCTCCTCTAAGACTACAGTTACTCTGTCATATAGGTGATGTTTAGACAGTCCCCTCTACGACAACAGTTACTCTGTCATATAGGTGATGTTTAGACAGTCCCCACTAAGATAATAGTTACTCTGTCACATATGTGATGTTAAGACCGTCCCCTCTAAGACCTCTCTGACACACAGGCGATGTTTAGACAGTCCCCTCTAAGACCTCTCTGACACACAGGTGATGTTCAGACAGTCGCCTCTAAGACAACATTTACTCTATCATATAGGTGATGTTTAGACAGTCCTGTCTAAGACCTCTCTGACACACAGGTGATGTTTAGACAGTCCCCACTAAGACAACAGTTACTCTGTCATATAGGTGATGTTTAGACAATCCCCTCTAAGACAACAGTTACTCTGTCATTAAGGTGATTTTTAGACAGTCGCCTCTAAGACAATAGTTACTCTGTCATATAGGTGATGTTAAGACAGTCCCCACTAAGACAACAGTTACTCTGTCATATAGGTGATGTTTAGACAGTCACCTCTTAGACAATAGTTACTCTGTCATATTGGTGATATTTAGACAGTCCCCACTAAGACAACAGTTACTCTGTCATATAGGTGATGTTTAGACAGTCCCCTCTAAGACAACAGTTACTCTGTCATATTGGTGATGTTTAGACAGTCCTCTCTAAGATAACAGTTACTCTGTCACATATGTGATGTTTAGACAGTCCCCTCGTATACCTCTCTGACACACAGGTGATGTTTAGACAGTCTCCTCTAAGACAGCAGTTACTCTGTCATATAGGTGATGTTTAGACAGTCCCCTCTCAGACAACAGTTACTCTGACACATAGGTGATGTTCAGACAGTCCCCTCTAAGACCTCTCTGACACATAGGTGATGTTTAGACAGTCCCCTCTAAGACAACAGTTACTCTGACACATAGGTCATGTTCAGACAGTCCCCTCTAAGACCTCTCTGACACATAAGTGATGTTTAGACAGTCCCCTCTAAGACAACAGTTACTCTGTCATATAGGTGATGTTCAGACAGTCCCCTCTAAGACAACAGTTACTCTGTCATATAGGTGATGTTAAGACAGTCACTTCTAAGACAACAGTTACTCTGTCATATAGGTGATGTTTAGACAGTCCCCTCTAAGACAACAGTTACTCTGACACATAGGTGATGTTCAGACAGTCCCCTCTAAGACCTCTCTGACACATAGGTGATGTTTAGACAGTCCCCTCTAAGACAACAGTTACTCTGACACATAGGTCATGTTCAGACAGTCCCCTCTAAGACCTCTCTGACACATAAGTGATGTTTAGACAGTCCCCTCTAAGACAACAGTTACTCTGTCATATAGGTGATGTTCAGACAGTCCCCTTTAAGACAACAGTTACTCTGACACATAGTTGATGTTCAGACAGTCCCCTCTAAGACAACAGTTTCTCTATCATTTAGGTGATGTTTAGACAGTCCCCTGTAAGACCTCTGTGACACATTATTGATGCTAAGTCTACTCTGCAACAGATGACTCTGCGACAGATTTAATTAAGTCTCTGTGTGATATATGGAGATTTTACATTTATGTTCAAATCTAATTGATTTTCTTACTGTACATATTTAATCATTTGTTGAAGATTAGCCTCAGTGATAAAATGTAAAAATACAATGGTCACATGATTTAGGCGAAGGTTCCGGCCATTAAACTGTTATTACTTTGTGATAAGATTTGATTTGTGTTTTTGTAGTAGCTGAACCTGACTTGGCAGCTTCTGTCATGTACACCCAGGGCTTCTGATCTCAGTACTATAGAAACATTCCATTTTATCAGATGTGTATCATTTTTACTTGAAAGTATACCTAATTAATGTTTTATCAACTTCATCGAAAACAATTCAGTTTGTTTAAAGGCAGAATTTTTAATTGTTTAATATTGTGAATTTGTGACTGTTTAATATGTAGCACCTTGTTGTGATGATCTTGTCATGTAAATGTCAATATATGGTGGGTGGTCACCCACGTTTGTTCACAGTCCTCCCGTAGCTGTATTCTGCGCATCACATGTTCTATTTGTTAAGCATCCTATCTCAAGCTTGTGAGGAACCAGCTATATTATTGTATGGTGATCAGAGTCACTACCACACTGAAGTGTCATGCCATTGACACATGGTTTCATACCCCACCCAGTCACATCATACTAACACCCGGCCAACCAGACCTAGAACTATCCTCTTAATGATAAGCGCAAAGTGAAGAAGCTTCTAGTACCATTTCTCAAGTCTGGGCTGAGTCCTGGTAGCTCCAAAACTTTCATATGAGAAAGTTTACAAGTTACTTCTGGACAGTAGTTCTACTCAGATTCATTCTGAAGTCTTCCTCCATCAGATATATTTCTGTGAGGTCTGCATGTGGACAAGTGTGGATGTATGTTCTACCATATCTATTATTAAGGTAAAATGAGCCATTCCTAAAGTGGGGACAGTAGTAATCCATGATGTGTGGTTGTTGTAGATGTGAACAAAATGCCAAATGAAAGTTAATGCTTTTTTAATAAGATGTTTAAACTGTCAATTTACAAAAGTATGTTAAGGATAAATCACAAAGAAAGTTATAAGTCACACAAAGTAGTATCAGGTATTAGATGCTCACTAAGTTTAATATTAATAGATTAAGTATAACGTTTAAGTCCTTATTGCGCTATGACTATTCACTAAGTTCACAAACTCCTTAATTTCCAATTCACTGCCTTTAAAATCACAGAATTCTTTTTCTAAATCACAAAGTTTTTTTGCACAAAGCTGCCTTATATCCTAGATCACTAATTTCTAGTTATTTAATGTTTCATATATATATATATATATAAGTTTTTATTTAACCTCACACTTTGAACCAGTCATTTTGAGCAGATTTAATGTTTCCGCAGTCCAACATCTATATATATACAGACAAAGTTATTGTTTGACTTTGAAGGTGTGAAAATGGCATCAAATACTTCCTTCTCATCAAGTTGCTACAACATATGTCAAAGGGGAAGTGATAATTAAGAGTGATGAAAGTTTACTAATAACTCATTTACTTCCCTGCTTTGAAAAATATTGAGTTAAAAAAAAAAGTTCAGTTGGAATATTTGAATTTTTAACAAATTGCAAATTATAGATTTAACAAAATTTTAATAATGGTTATATGTTCACTTTTGCTAAATAAAGATTAAGTGTTTACATCATGCACACAAAGACTATTGTTTTGATATCAAACATGGTTTTAATATTTTGGAAGAGAAAGAAACATGTGAAAGTCAAATTGTCCAAATTTGCTTCCTAATATATTTATCACTTACAAATTTCAGCCATATAGGTGACAGCCGTCCTCCATCCATCATCAACCCCTGTACAACCACAGCAGCATTATTTCTCTCATGTGCAAACCTCATTCATATTCATTGACTTCTGAAAATATTGGACTGGTAATCAATCATGTAACACTTTAAAAGCTACAGACTGGTTCTGTATTTGTTATAAAGTTTGAAGACAACAATGGAGGATGAATGGAGGAAGAGGACAATCTTGATGTTAACTGACATGTCAGATGGTCTACTTGAACCTGTCAATAGCTACATATTTCATCTATTTAATCTGCTAGTGACACATAACAGCATTATTATATTGATGCCTAAGAAATATGTACAATGTTTTCTTTCAGGAACATGGTTGTGAACTCAAGACTTTTGTTATGGAGTTGTGCAAAATCTGAGGAAAAGTGCCCACTTTAGGTAACATATTTGAAGATAACTTCCTTAATATTCCAAATTCATGAAACTAAGACAAACGCCAGCTCTGTATAGAGACAAACCACCTGTTATATAAAGTGACCATGCAAAAACTTGTGATATATACAAAAAGTGCAACAGTTGATACAATTATGGTTTGGAGCGGCGTAATTTACAAAAAAAGCGCGATTGCATTTTTGGCAAATATTATGTGTTTTTTATGCCCACTTGATATCACCGGTGGTTTGTCTCTGTGCAGAGATGGCATTCATCTTTGTTTTGTAGATTTTCATGAAAATAGGAAATAAATTATTGGCAAAAATGTTACCTGAAGTGGGCACTTACTTTTCCTCCAAATGTTTACACCACTCCATAGAATAAAGTCACCATGATGGAAAACAGGGTACCAGACATTTGACCTAGCCATTGGCTGCACTTAACCTGGTACATGCACCGCCACTCCACCCCAACCCCATCATCTCTGTATAGCTCTGGTTAAAGTTCAATCCTTGACTACTAGACCATAGGGTTGTGAAATCAGGTAGATGCATTTTGAATTGTGTTTATAATGCAATTCCTATTTGGTCTCATCATCTGGATAAAAAGATTCAGATGGAGCTTTATAGGGTTGTCAAGGCAACTCATTTGATGTTTTGTAAGTTTATATTACCTCTTGAGTGTAAGATCTGAAGTTATAAAAAATATCAAGAAAATCGTTGGTGTTGCATTGTATGAACTTTGTAATTCAAAGAAAAAATTATTCAAAATTTGCTCAAACTTTGTGTTAATGATGCATCAGTACCATGTTGTTTATAATACAAAATGTTTAGACTTATTACAGTTGGCGGCCAATAGCTTTACAGCTATTGTTTTATATTTGTACATCTGACACAAAATAAAGTTTCTTGTATTGTGAAGCCTGCGTGGTTCCGGCTAAGAATAGAACCACTGTCGATCTCTGCACAGTTTGTGTGTTATTTATCTGTTTCAGTAAATTATGGCCCTGTCAACCAAAGAAGACAATGAGCAAGATTTGTTTAAAGTGCAAGATGTGAGGATGTTTAACAAATATTAGTACTTTTAATGTATCCCCAGTAGATAAATCCTCAATCACCATTATCTTTCTTCAACCCTTTCCTTGTATTCTTCTCATCTCATTATCATCTCACCACTCTGTCATCCTTCATTTCATATATGTTCTATTTTACTTCATATAATTTTGACATCTGCTTAAAATTGAAATCTATTGAAAGTTGCAATTTTGGCTTATTAAAACCTTTTAAAAAAAGTACCGTTGATATCATGCAGATCTTTCAATTTTCAACCTTTTAAAAAATTAATAGAAGTGAATTAGATACATTGAGATAGAGAGATTGTTACGATAACCTCTGCCGTAGAGTCTTAGTCTGGTGAAACTTCTTTGTGACTCTGATCATTACTATTTTATACTTGTAATAAAATACAATCTCGTATCATCGACAACAGTCTTCATACTTCACAACCTTCTGATCACTTTGTCAATTAAATGTTTCATTATCACCTTATATCTAAAGTGATAACAAGACAAGATAGAAGTCTTTCTGCTGGTAACTGACAGCTTCTCACCTTTTTAATATCCATTTTGACTCCTATTTAATGGTTTTAAATTTCAAAGCAAAAAAATGCAAAATTAAATTACCAGTACAGTTTTACTCGCTTGGGCAGTTGAGCGTGAAATTTTAATTCATCACCACAGCATTTTAACAAATTTGTTATAATGTCTGAGATAGATGACCCATTCCCAAATTGAGGCTGGAGAGACATTAACTACTTTATCAGTATTGGAAAAATTGTCTTAATTAGCAATTTACTACAATTATATTTTTGTACTCTAAAAATGACAAGTGATCAAGTGTAACAAAAACTATTTTTTAGTGATAGTGTTCAAGTGTTCTCCTATTGATATGTTTAACTTAAAATTATACGAATAATTAAATTGTGTCACACAGCATGGATGAATGCTCATTTATTGAGCTTAATTTGTTAAAATAAATAAAAAATACTGGCAGGGTTATGGTTTGTGGGGTGGGGGTCATCACAGACTGAACTTGACTGGTATCATTAATGTAAACAGTTATGATAAAGTATAAAAAATAAAAAGCTATGGTAAATCTTAAAGAGTTTAAACAGCTGTGGTAAAGCATAAATTATATGCAGCTGTTATAAAGCTTGAAGAGTTAATAGCTGTAGTAAAGCTTAGAGTAAACAGCTTTAGTAAAACTTAGAGAGTTAACAACTTAGGTAAAGCTTAAAGTGTAAACAGCTGTAGCAAATTCTTGAGGAGTTAACAGCTTTGGTAAAGCTTAGAATAAACAGCTGTAGAAAAGTATAAAGAGTAAACAGCTGTCTTAAAAGTTGAAGAACAAAACATTGTAGTAAAGCTGAAAGAGTAAACAGCTATGAAAACGTTTGAAGAGGAAACAACTTTTGTAAAGCATAAACAGTAAACAGCTTTGAAAAAGTATAAATTATTAACAGTTGTAGCAAAGCTTGAAGAGTACACAATTGTGGAAAAGCATGAAAGTAAACAGCTGTGGTAAAACTTAAAGAAAAAAACAGCTGTGGTAATGTTTACAGTAAAAAGCTGTGGTCAAGCTGGAAGCAAAAACAGCTGTGGTAAATCATAATGAGTCTCCAGCTGTGGTAAAGCATAATCAGTCTACAGCTATGGTAAAGCATAATGAATATACAGCTGTAGTAAAGCAGCTGTGGTCAAGCATAATGAGTATACAGCTGTAGTAAAACAGCTTTGGTAAAGCATTATGATTATACAGCTGTAGTTAAGCAGCTGTGGTAAGGCATAATGAGTAAACAGCTGTAGTATGCATAATGAGTAAGCAACTGTGGTAAGGCATAATGAGTAAACAGCTGTAGTTAAGCAGCTGTGTTAAGGCATAATGAGTAAATAGCTGTAGTAAAGCATAACAAGTAAGCAACTGTGGTAAAGCATAATGAGTATATAGCTGTAGTTAAGCAGCTGTAGTAAAGCATAATGAGTAAGCAACTGTGGTAAAGCATAATGAGTATACAGCTGTAGTTAATCAGCTGTGGTAAAGCATAATGAGTAAACAGCTGTAATAGAGCATAATGATTATAAGTTGTGGTAAAGCAGCTGTGGTAAAGCATAATGAGTAAACAACTGTGGTAAAGCATAATGAGTAAACAACTACGGTAAAGCATAATGAGTATAAAGCTGTGGTAAAGCATGATGAGTATAGCTGTAGTAAAGCAGCTGTGGTAAAGCATAATGAGTAAACGGCTGAAGTAAAGCATAAATAGTAAACAACTGTGGTAAAGCTTAATGAGTATACAGCTGTAGAAATCAGCTGTGGTAAAGCATAAACAGCTTGAGTCATGAAAAAAATAAGTCTGATTTTTTACATCAACTCAAAAATAATTTAGATCTTAGGAAAAAAGAATCTGAGTGTTTAATGTAGGCCTAATGCAAATATCACCACATATGCATGTATTTGTTTGGTAAACAGAGATATTATAGTTTACCTGTTTGTAATATATATTGTATATTATTTCCTACTTTTATGCCAGAGGAATGACACATGTTTTAATCCTGTGACTATAGACAATTTTGGAAATAATGTTTTGTCACTTACAGAATTCTAGCCCACAGCCCATGTGGCAATGGCATCTAGCACCACTGTGCAGTAACACAGTTGGTAGAGATGTTGTCATTAATTAATTTACTAGGTTTTGATGTCACAGAAACTCTGGGTTGAATGACGGAAGTGATTTTTTTTTTACTTGTATGCAGTTAGGAGTAAAGATATATTCAAGAATTTAGAATAAGTTTATAAGAGTAACAAATTATCACAATATAATGTCATCTGTTTTAAATAGATTTACATTATTTATATTCAAATTCAAACTAGATGTCTGTTAAGTAAGTGAATATCTATAATAGCAGCTGTGGTTTGAATATTTGTCGGTGAGGTACTGAGATAAGCACTCACGAAATTAATCTGGCATAAGTTTACATTGTATGTAATAATGCGAGCTTTTTTAACGCCAAATAAATATCTTGTTACTATATTGTGTTTCTTTCACATTTTAAACATTATCACATTAAATCTTGTGAATTACTACCGCCTTTGCATATTTGATATAAAACTGGATTAAATAGTGGACGGGTGGTAAAAACAGATGATAAAACTTGAAATTGTATAATAAAGAGGTAAATAATGTTGGTTTTAGTTGTCCATCTGATGTTGATGCGATGGTTTTGGTATCATGCTTTGATATTAATGTAGTTGAAGGGTGTCTAAACAGCCTGTTGTATGTTTTAGCAAACATTTCTGTGTTCAAAGAGTCAACTGTATGGATGATTGTAAGTTTAAACAGATGGTGGTATATCTAAACAGGCAATTGTATGTTTAAACAGGCAGTTGTATATTTAAACAGGTAGTTGTATGTCTAAACAGACAGTTGTATATCTGAACAGGCAGTTGTATGTCTAAACAGGCAGTTGTATGTCTAAACAGGCAGTTGTATGTCTAAACAGGCAGTTGTATGTCTAAACAGGCAGTTGTATGTCTAAACAGATAGTTGTGTGTCCAAACAGATTAGTTCATATCTTAACAAATGGTTGCATGTCCAAACAGATGGGTTTATGTCTAAACAGATGACTGTATGTCTAAATAGATGGCTGTGTGTCTAAACAGGCAGTTGTATGTTGAAACAGATGACTGTATGTCTAAACAGATGGTTTATGTCTAAACAGATAGCTGCATCTCTAAGTATATGGTTAAGTGTCTAAACATATGGTTGTGTGTATAAACAGATGGTTGTGTTTCTAAAAAGATGGTTATGTGTCTAAACATATGGGTGCATGTCTAGTGTCTAGAAGATGGTTGTTTGTCTAAACATATGGTTGTGTCAAGAAGATGGTTGTTTGTCTAAACATATGGTTGTGTGTCTAAACAGATGGTTGTGTGTCTAAACATGGTTGTATGTCTAAACAGATGGTTGTATGTATACACACATGATTGTATATCTATACAGATGGTTGTGTGTCTAGAAGATGGTTGTTTGTCTAAACAGATGGCTGTGTGTCTAAACAGGCAATTGTATGTTTAAACAGGCAGTTGTATGTCTAAACAGGCAGTTGTATATCTAAACAGATGGTTATATGTCTAAACAGATGGTTGTATGTTTAGAAATGTGTTTGTACTTCTAATTACAAGGTTTCATATAATAAACAAAGGATTCCATATATACAAATATATGTTTGCATGTCTACACATAAGGTCGTTTGTAATATCATGTGATTGCAGGCCAGAATAGATGGCTGTATTACTAAACAGCTGGATGTATGCCTAAACAAATAATTGCCCAAACTTACAAGTGTATGGCCAAATAGGTGGTTGTATGTTAGAAACAGACAGCTGTATGTTTAAACAGATTGTATGGCTACACAGATATTTATATGTCTAAATAGCTGGTTATATGTCAAAACAGCTGGATGTATGTCTAAACAAATGGTTGTTTATCTGCACAAATGTTTGTATATCTTAACAGTTGGTTATATTTCTAAATAGCTGATTGTATGTCTGAATATATGGTTGTATGAGTGTATTAACAGGTGGTTGTATGTCTAAATATGTGGTTGTATGTCCAAATAGGCAGTTGTATGTCTAAATATGTGGTTGTATGTCTAAACAGTGGTGGTATGTCTAAACAGGTGGTTGTATGTCTAAATAGGTGGTTGTATGTCTAGACAGTGGTTGTAAGTATAAACAGGTGGTTGAATGTCTAACAGGTGGTTGTGTGTCTCAATATGTGGTTGTATGTCTAAACAGTGGTTGTATGTCTAAATATGTGGTTGTATGTCTAAACAGTGGTGGTATGTCTAAACAGGTGGTTGTATGTCTAAACAGTGGTTGTATGTCTAAACAGTGGTTGTAAGTATAAACAGGTGGTTGTATGTCTAACAGGTGGTTGTGTGTCTCAATATATGGTTGTATGTCTAAACATGTGGTTTATGTCTAAACAGGTGGGTGTATGTCTAAATATGTGGTTGTATGTCTAACCAGTGGTGGTATGTCTTAACAGTGGTTGTATGTCTAAATATGTGGTTGTATGTTTAAAAAGTGGTTGTATGTCTAAACAGGTGGTTGTATGTCTAAACAGTGGTGGTATGTCTAAACAGGTGGTTGTATGTCTAAACAGTGGTGGTATGTCTAAACAGGTGGTTGTATGTCTAAACAGTGGTTGTATGTCTAACCAGTGGTGGTATGTCTTAACAGTGGTTGTATGTCTAAATATGTGGTTGTATGTTTAAATAGAGGTTGTATGTCTAAATATGTGGTTGTATGTTTAAATAGTGGTTGTATGTCTAAACAGGTAGTTTTATGTCTAAACAGCTGCTTGTATGTCTAAAGAAATGATTCTCTGTATTTGAAGGTACTTGACATCATCTTTAGCTTGTTTAAAAGCTAAACTTGTATTTCTACACAAGGAATTAATCATTAAAGCCACTTCCCAAGAAGTCGTTGATATCATGACATTGTACAATGGAAGGGACAGATACTAAATTAATTGAACGATAACATCTCCTCCCGATGTGGGTTCGGGTACAATGTCCGACCAAGGGGGTTGAATAGGAAAGAAAATGTTTCAAATTTCAACAAAGAGAAGTTTGATTGATGGCCGTTCATTCAAATAAATAATATTTTTTCTAACAGTTTGTATGTAAATTGGTTCTAATTAGGTGTCATATGATGACATTTTATGCAAGAATTTCTGGTGCAAGTGTGTGACTCGATGATTACATGCTTTAAAAATGTGATGGAAAATGTGAAAGTGATATTATCAAAGGTTTAAATTGCATTAAAGATGAAAACTATACATTTAAGTGGTTTTATACAGTCATGCTTCTTAACCAAACATGGCAACGCTCACTTCTGTTATTCTTTAACATGCTTAGTGTGTATAATAGACTCTACCATTCATATTGTTGGACCATTCCATTATTACTCAGAAGGTAACTCAGGTAGCTGTCTGAGAGGAAAACTGTGTAGATCATAGTCCTTATTGTGGAGCATGTGGTCCAGTGGTTGAGCATCAGACTCAGGTATGGAGGATTATGGGTTTTATTTATTCTTCACATGTTTGTATGATGTTTGTGATGTACGTCATGGTTACTTGCTCTAGTTGATGGTTGGGAGTGGGAACTGGGGTGACACAAACTACAGTAAGTTACCATGGTGTATTTCAAATACATCATACAATACATGAAGTAGACTTGCACACAGCATCCCTTTCATTACATCCCAATTATTACAAACAAACAATATGTGTTTTAAAAGACAGATCTGCAAATGTTAAAACATTGCAAAACATGTTGTTCTGATAGCGGTACACTCGGGGACTATGCAAATGAACCACTTACATACAGGTAATTTTAGCGCAAAAAAAAATGTCCAATTTCAAAGAAAGTTTATATACATTAAGAGTGCCATCTCAGTCTTCTACATTTTATTTCATTTTTCGAGGCTACCACCAAAAGTGAAAAACCACAGGCGCCGATTGACACGTATTGTTTGCCATTTGTGCAATTCCACAAATATCAAAGTTGTGAAATTACCAATGTGTTTGGTTAAGTGGTTCTTTTATGACTGAGTGACCCCTGGTCCAGTGTCTCAAACATCACACCTTATTCACTGCTGAGCTTAACATTGGGGTTGTGGGTTCAAGACCAGCTGGGCCCAGTATTTTATAGGAGAAAGTTCACAAGGGAAGATCAGCTGTTCTACTTAGGTTTATTCTAAGGTCTTCATCTGCCTAAGCTGGGCCGATTAGCTCAGTCGGTTACGTGTCTGACTATCAATCCAGGGGTCGTGAGTTCGAATCCCCGGCCCGGCAACAGTCTCCGTGATGATTAATATACGACATTGTGTCTCATTATCATTCATCTCTCACCACTGATTCAAGTGGGAAAGTTATCAGCTACTTGCGGAGATGGGATGTGCTTGAGTACTGGTTGATCCCAGGAAACAGTGGTTAGGTTAACTGATCATCTGTTAGCCCTCGATGGCATAAAAATGACACTAAATATTCAATCAATCAATCATCTGCCAAAAAATAATTTTTATAATGGATGCTATGACATTATATAAACTGTAATATGTGGATATAAATCCTAGTTCCCTTCACCTCTATTACTGTATCAGAAATATTTGAGAGACACTGACACAGTAAAACATTACAAGGCACGTTTTGTACAGTTTTCATACCTACCTGGTATATATATATATCAACTATCTTGGCCTGAAAAACAGAAATGATGTACGATCTGTAATTAAATTATTGAAATTTATCTGGCAACTTATTGAATTAAATTACCTCTGAATTTTGTCACTTTTGCCATCGCCATAGTGACGTACTGAAAAAATTGATATTTTGCGATTTTATCAGGATGCAATTGAAAACACAAATTATGTAAATTAGTTACACACAATGTATGCTCACATAATCAGCCAGCCACGGAAATTGTCATAAATGATATATTAAGTTGGAAAATTGTAATATACATAATTTTGACATTTATATGCGGAGCGGATCCATTATAGTAATGATTCATCATCGCCCCGTGTGATTTAGATTTGAAAATGTGAAAGTACTAAATGTGGCGAGTTCATTTAACTGAGAATAGATAGGAAACAACCTGCTTTATGCAAATTAAGTTTTGTAACAGATAACACAATTTTTTGTTGAGGGTAAGATGCTGATTCTGGCTAGCTCAGTCGGTAGCGCATCTGACTATCAATCCAGGGGTCGTAAGTTTGAATCTTTGCCTGACTACAGTCTCTGTGATGATTGATATAGGACATTTTGTCTCATTATCATTTATCTCTCACCACTGATTCAAGCGGGAAAGTTATCCGTAAATTGCAGGGATGTGTGTGCTACAGTATGGAAATCCTTCTAGGATACCAGGAAAGAGTGATTTGTTAGCCCCTGATGGCTTAAATTTAATGATGTCAAATATTTAATCAATCAATCATTGCTGAGAGTATTACAGAACAGTATGGCCAAAAAAAATAGGTAAAATGCCCAGGAACAAAACAATGAAATTAAAATATTGAAAATCTGCCATTGAGAGAAAAATAATGCAAAATGTATATAATGGATTACTGAGGGGATATTGAAATTCATTATTTATAAATGACCCAATTTTTTAAATTTCTAATAATGTATTTGACAATAGCTAATGGCGAACCAGAAGTTTTCCCACACGATTGAGTCAGTTTTATTACAATAATAATACAAGATTGAAATGATAAACTAGCCAGCATTTCATTAAGCAGTTATCTAAATATGGAAGTAATACCAGCCAGTGGTTTACCATGGCCCTTTCACCAGACTTCTCTTGTCAGTGGTCACACTGGCCAGAGGGGCGTGGCTGAAGTACCCCGGGGGTGATAGCTGACACCAAACTTGTTAACTAGCTCATTATGAGAACAGTATCACTTTTCCTATCATAATTAGTAAAGGAAAATATTAATTTTAGAATTATTTACAGTTAGATGATAGATTTTGAAGATGTACAATGTAATTAGACCAAATAAAATAAATGTTGTTTCATTTTGGACATTTGGAAATTTGGACACATGGACATCACGATATAGCAGGTCTTCAGTACTCACTGTTCACAGAAAGCATGTCCTCAGTTTTCTAATGGCAAAACTAGAATTCCCACAATTGCTTGTTAATTCCATTAAATTTTCACCATTCTCAGCATTGTAATTGTTTAGAAAATCAAATAAAATCAAAAGTTTTAAATTGTTTCCTTTGCATTGACATGAGAGAGTGTAAGGGGGTAAGAAAGCATGTGGCTTTATCTGGACAATGCCGGTGTCAGATAATATTTTCACCCATATAATACTTTCACCCGCGGGATAATATATTATAGCCATTATATTTTCACCCGGGTGAAAATATTATGGCCATTTTATTTTCACCCCTTCCCACCCATCCCATTTTCCCAACTTCAGTTTTAAATAGTTACATAAAATTTTAATAGTATGACTTATATGCTTTATCATACAAAAAAATATATTTGCTTTATTGAAATATTTCATCTGATAAGGAAAGAGGGGCGGGTGAAAATATTATAGCCAGTATGTCTTCACCCACCACCCCCATATGTATTTTTTTTTAAAAATGAACACTTCATTACAGTTGGTCTTATGATGGAAAAAACTTAAAAGAAAAAAATAACAGGGGATGGGGGTGGGTGAAACTATTATAGCCATTATATTTCATCCCCACCCCACCAATTATATTTTTTATATTTTTAAAAAAATGAACACAACTACTTATTATGATAAAGAAAGCATAAAACTTGCATTAATGATGAAGCAAACTTAAAAGAAAAAAACAACAGATGGGGTGAAGATATTAAAGTTATAATATTTTCACCCGGGTGGAAATATTATAGCCATTATATTTTCACCCGCTCCCACTCATCCCATTTTTCTAAACTTCAGTTTTAAATGATTACATTCAATAGTATGAATTATATGCTTTATCAGACAAAAAAATATATTTGCTTTATTGAAAAAATTTATCTGATGAGGAAAGAGGGGTGGGTGAAAATATTATAGCCAGTATATTTTCACCCTCTCCCACTCATCCCATTTTTCCCAACTTCAGTTTTAAATGATTTATACATTCAATAGTATGAATTATATGCTTTATCAGACAAAAAAAAATATATTCGCTTTATTGAAATAATTTATCTGATGAGGAAAGAGGGGTGGGTGAAAATATTATAGCCAGTATATTTTCACCCCCTCCCACTCATCCCATTTTTCCCAACTTCAGTTTTAAATGATTTATACATTCAATAGTATGAATTATATGCTTTATCAGACAAAAAAAAATATATTCGCTTTATTGAAATAATTTATCTGATGAGGAAAGAGGGTTATGTTGAAACAATGAAACAAACTTAAAAGAAAAAAATAACAGGAGATGGGGGTGGGTGAAAATATTATGGCCATTATATTCCCCCCCCCCCCCCTCCCCCCACCAATTATATTTTTTAAAAAATGAACACAACTACTTATTATAATAAAGAAAGCATAAAACTTTCATTTATGATGAAGCAAACTTAAAAGAGAAAAACAACAGAGGGGGGTGGGGGAGGGGGGGGGTGAAAATATTATGGCCATTATATTCCCCCCCCCCCCCCCCCCACCAATTATATATTTTTATATTTTGTAAAAAATGAACATAACTACTTATGATAAAGAAAGCATAAAACTTGCATTTATGATGAAGCAAACTTAAAAGAAAAAAAACAACAGGGGGGGTGGGGGGGATATTGAAGATATTATAGCTATTATATATTCACCCGGGTGAAAATAGTATGGCCATTATATTTTCACCCGCTCCTCTATTTTTACAAAATACATTTGGTTACTATCTCAATTAGATATTAGATTGCTTTGTTTGTTCCAGTATAGTTTGTCATTAAAGTGAAGATAATCAAATTATAATGTTTAAGATATGAAAATTGGGTGTAGGGGTGAAAATATAATGGCTATAATATTTTCACCCGCCCCTCTATTCTTACAAAATACATTTGGTAACTGTCTCAATTAAATTGCTTTTGTTTGTTCCAGTATAGTTTGTTATTAAAGTGAAGATAATAAAGCTATCATTTAAAATAATGAATAAAATTATAATTTTTAAAATATGAAAATTGTGGGGGTGGGGCTGGGGGGTGAAAATATAATGGCTATAATATTTTCACCCACCCCTCTATTCTTACAAAATACATTTGGTTACTATCTCAATTAGATTGCTTTTGTTTGTTCCAGTATAGTTTGTCATTAAAATGAAGAGAATCAAATTATAATTTTTAAAATATGAAAGTTGGGGTAGGGGGTGAAAATATAATGGCTATAATATTTTCACCCGCCCCTCTATTACAAAATACATTTGGTAACTGTCTCAATTAGATTGCTTTTGTTTGTTCCAGTATAGTTTGTCATTAAAGTGAAGAGAATCAAATTATAATTTTTAAAATATGAAAATTGGGGTGTGTGTGTGTGTGTGGGGGGGGGGGGGTTGAAAATATAAAGGCTTTAATATTTTCACCAGCCCCTCTATTACAAAATACATTTGGTAACTGTCTCAATTAGATTGCTTTTGTTTGTTCCAGTACAGTTTGTCATCAAAGTGAAGATAATAAAGCTATCATTTAAAATAATGAATCAAATTATAATTTTTAAAATATGAAAATTGTGGGGGGTGGCGGGGGGGGGGGGGAATATAATGGCTATAATATTTTCACCCGCCCCTCTATTCTTACAAAATACAATTGGTAACTGTCTCATTATGATTACTTTTGTTTGTTTAAGTCTAGTTATTATAGTGTAGATAATCAACTTGGGATAAAATAAAATTTTAAGAGTTGGGGTGATAATATTATAGCAAAATTCTATAATATTTTCACCCGCCTCTCTTTTCTTCGAAATGTATATCAACATTGAAGTTTAATGCTTTTTTATCCTAATAAGTAGTGGTGATCAATTTTGAAAAAAATAAAATTTGGGGGTTTAGGGGGGTGAAAATATTATAGGGGGGGTGAATATATTATAGCAAATAATATTTTCACCTGCAGTGGGTAATTTTTAGGCGGGTGAAAATATAATATGACACCGGCACGTTCAAATCAAAATTCAAACTGCATCTATTATTCACTACAAAATTATCTTTTTTTTGCTCAGCATATATGCATCAGTGGTCTTTCTCCACCAGTAAAACTTGTTGCCATGAAAACAATATTGTGGTGTAATCCTTTCCAAAATTTTATGGAAAATCTGCAAGTTTTATAATACTCATTGATATATCGTGTAAAATATATCAGTTGTCACATCTTAACTGAATCATCTTATCATAATATTTCAATGGCCGAAGGCATTAGTGTTTGCTGAAAATTTGCCAATAAAATAGAATTGAATTGTTGACAACATTTGTACCTTGTACAGTAAGTCACTAAGATGAGTACTGTGGGCTTATCATCTCAATGTTAGTCACATTCTTACCAATGGCATTCAGTCACATCTCAGCTATTTGGTGTCTCAATGATACAGTCATGTCTTACTATCCATGGTAAAATGTGCCCAGATATATAATTATTAAAGAAGATAATTATTCATAGCTTAAAAGCTGTGGAATGTGTAGCTTTTTACAGAAACAGGATCACTAAACTAGATGAGTTTGACTATGAGTGAATTTTCCTAATCTTCATTAGCATTACAACATACAACAGCTGCACACAATGTATAGCTTCTAGTTTACAACTATCTCTCATAACCGGGCACAACTGAAAACATGATTATAGACTACATTGTTGTCATAGCAACAGTTTTATGAAATGTTATTCTGCTTGCTAAATTAATTAGTGGAACTCTGTTTGATATTCTCAATACACTTTAACATTATTTAACCCTTTACTTCATATATACACCTTAATGGACACCTCTAATATTGACACCTTTGGACACTTTATATAGAAGGCTTTTGAATTATTGGGTGAATTATGTTTATATTAACTGACAGAGTGGAAAACAGCGCAGGAAGTGTTCAGATTGCTTGTTACGAGCAATCTGAACTCTTCCTGCACTGTTTTCAAAGGCCTTCTGTGATTGGTGAGAGAAAACGCGTATCTATGGAGTAAAGGGTTAAAGATGCATCACCTATAACTTTCTGTTCTGTAATGATAGATGTTTATTAAATCACAAAGAGGAAAGTGACATTCGGAGATATTGGTTGATTCCATCCTTGTAGCTGATCTTATTTATGAGAAATTCATTAATACGCAGGTCAGCATTTTAAGTTTTATTCGTCAATGTTTTAGCATAACCTAATACTGGCCAGTGAGTGACTTTATTGCGGGCCGCGATTTAGTATTTTGTCAACAAATCTAAAGAATGCTACACCACAGAGACAAAATACAAGTTAAGTTACTGTACAGAATATCAAGTATATATGATGTTTGGTTTGAATGTGCAGTTTTACTATTGGTGATAAAGGCCTCTTTATAACAACATCTTAAAAGTAAAGAAAATGATGTCACTTAATATGTGACTACTGTCACAATGATTATATGACTTAGTGCCAGTAACAATTAGTTAACACTTTTAAAAGTGGGGCGGTAGTCATATGGATAGAGTGTTGGCTGGTCACGCCAGAGGTTGCGGGTTCGATCCCCAGCTCAATCTGATGCCTCTCATAAAACAACACTCAGTACTGGTTTTACCCAGGAAGCAGACTAGAGAGTGGTTCATATAAGACTGAGCTTTCATCGCAATCGAGCCAAAATAAAAAAGTATAAATTAAACTAAACACTTTTGAATTAAAATCTCTGAAAGTCCATTGCACTGTAGAAGCAGCATAATGGGACAATTTTATATTGACATCAATTTCAGGTGGACAGACATTGCATGTTGTTCCAGTATATCACTGCAAGTATTTATACTATTGTCCAATATCCTAAAAACATTTTCTAGAATGTTTGACTGTCACTGAATCACAAACATGGTTTTACTGTATACATGACTGCATGTTTGTGACATTGTCTGACCACATGTCCCAGCATGCCTCTTCAGAAGGAATTAAGATCACGGGGATCTCAAGTTGCCGTGAGAGTGACGGCAACTGTTTAGTTTACTAATTGGTATAATTTGATATGGAGATTGTGTTCTACAACTGCAGCCTTCCCTGCAGAGTCTGTGTCAATGTCTGCAACAGTATCAACAAGATTTATACATTGCAAAATGAAGAGGATTACGATTCTGACAAAATGTTGCTTCAGGGAGAGTATTAAACTTCTGGAGTGGTCAGTTTATTAATTTGTACATCTGCGCCCAGTGAAAGAATGACCAGTGAATACACTTCGTCTAATATGTCATGAATATTAAAACAGGAATGGTTAAGGGCAGTATTGGATGTAATCTGATTACACACATATCTCCTGCAGTCTAACACTTCATTAGACAATTTACAACTTAGTGGAGTAAATGGAGCAATTGGAAATTTTGGCCAGGAGTTTTCTTAATGAAATTTTAACTTGTTTTTTAGGTGAATTAGTTTTCTGTTTTATTGTTTTCTGCCTGATTATCAGTTGTTATTATTCTTTGAGAGTCTGTCTTGTCTCATTAGGATGAGGCGGCTTCAGTCTGTGCCACACAAAGATTTATAGTCCCTGTGTCATATAAAGAGACACAATAGCAATCTTACCATTGATTTAACTTAAATTCACAAACCATTCTCTAAACCTACTGGTGCATAGCCAACGGGGCCTTGGACATCAAGTATTATTGTTTGAAAATCTATATTTTAGGAAAAATTCAAGTTTTGTAAAAACTGTAGTGGTGTATTAAGTTCTGAAAAAATCTTGAAAAATATCAACTGATATTTGTTTTATCTTTTTTCTATTAAATTTCTAAAACTAAATTCTTGAAATACATTTTACATTTAAGTTTAATTTAACCAGCATTTATAATGCCCTATTCTTAGATAGAAACAGTATTAAGTAACATCATACATTGTGTTTAATCACACATTGGGATTTAATCCATGACTTCTCAATTAAAAACAATCAAACCTCAGTTCTTACTTCTACCCAGGATACCAGGGCTCAATAGTGAGTCATAGTTGTGAGCTCTGAGCTTGCTATACAATCATGATAAAATAAATAGAGTATAAATATACAAAAAGGAATTTTAAGATCAAGTAGTGGTATTTACTCGAGAAGTCGCGAAAAGTGAATATTTTATCAAGATTGTCATGTGTCCCTTTAGGGGATCAGAATATTTAATGAGAGTTTGATTGTTATACACGGACACTGGGTGCTAGTAAATGGTCGACACTGGGTGCTAGTAAATGGTCGACACTGGGTGCTAGTAAATGGTCGACACAGGGTGCTAGTAAATGGTCGACACTGGGTGCTAGTAAATGGTCGACACTGGGTGCTAGTAAATGGTCGACACTGGGTGCTAGTAAATGGTCGACACTGGGTGCTAGTAAATGGTCGTTGTTACAAATGATATAAAATGGTACTGACAAATGGAACCGTCAAAAACATCTAAATATACATTTTATCTTTAAAGGGAGGGTATCAGGATTAAACACTATAAATGTCTTAAAAAATAAAATGATTATTAAAATGGTTAAAAAGCATTTCATTATTAATAATGAACATAAACTGAATAGTTTAGTTTGTTAAATCCATCAAAACATTGTACCAACACATTGTAGGTTATTCGATGCCAACAGGAAGGAAGATTCCAGGTTCACTTTACATGTACAAAAACAACACACTAACATACAGATTAAATAAATCACATCAACAAATGAATATGTAGAATGGACCTAGAACCTTCATACCTGCAGAACTGCAGAGCTTCAGCATATTATACCGTATTAACTCAACTTGTCGCTTCTTACAACATGCAAGAGCCACAGTGATCCTATTCTTGCCATCACTTATATGGCTCCCTGGAACCACACAGGGGTTGGTAATTTAACCACAATAATGAGCATGACAAAAAATGATCAAATGAACATGACACCAATTCGGAGAAGTCCTACCCCTCTGTAGAGATTGACAGTAAATTAGAATGGTAAACTTGAAACAAAATCCCCATTATAAAAATAGAAATCATCAAATACTATTTGATGACCTTCACATCGTTATTCTGACTCTTTCTAAGGTGTAACAATTTTAACTTATTGTAAACCTGTATAACAGATCAAATTGAAATCAAAATGAAATCATGTGGCGATTCATTAATATGTCCCAAAATATGTTGCCATTTAAAGCGGGAAATCTATTTTAGTCTAACCTAGGCGTGTAGCCCAAGTAAGGAAATCCCTTTTCAATATATAGTTTTGGCATGTTAAGATAGATATCGTTTTTGGCAATATAGGGATCAATGAGTGTATATAGGCATATTACATGTATATTGGGAAAAATGTTTTTAGTCAGTTTTTAAGAATCCTGATATATTCCTTTTTAACAGTTAATTTGTGATACCAAAATGTTGTACATGTAATTGTAATGCTATAAAAATTAAAACTGTATATTATATGAAAAATAAATGACTCCAGTTGTACATGTGTCTGATAAAACATTTTACTCCAACTGAACCCTCTGAAAAAAAACTGATGACCAAATGCTAAAATGATAAACGTTATAATTACAAAATAGCAGGCCAGATTTTTGGTTTAATTACCTCCTTTTAAAGAAACTCTGTAAATCAGATTATGTTTTCTATATGGGATGATTTTCCTTAATTACAGCTTAACTCAACACAAAAACAGATTTTCAGCACTTCATAAATTCGAAGCAACTCCCAAATTTCCAATGTCGATTCACTGAACCTTTCAAACAGACTGTCTGAGCCCCCTGGTGGTAATTGGCCTTCGACAAACGCCCCAATGTTGTAAACAGCAGTTGAGCTTCTACCCATAATTCAATAGACACAAAATGGAGGGGACGTTGTTTGACCTCAAAGGTTATTTGATTCACTGACCTTAAATATGTTCATAAACTGTAAAAGGAGTTAATCAATTTTATCAATTTACTCATTTTCAATAAATGTTCACATTTGTTTAGCCTCTATTTGTATGAAACTGCTTGACCAGTTTATGACATTTGAGTTCTTTCTGAACATGATAATAAGATCTCTACTAGTTTCACATAGCAAACTTTTCTGACAAAAACATGTCTGGTTTTGCACAAATTTATTTTCAGTGCAATCTTGGTGCAAAGAATAAAATTTAACAGCAGAACGAAATAAAAGATGGAGTAATTACCATCACATATTTTTCTCTTTTAGTTCTTTTGTATTTATGTAAAGTTCACCAGTCATAGGTAAAATTATAGTATCTAGTATCTACATTCATACAATACAGGAAGAAATAATTATGAAAATGCAACACACTCATGCAAAATATGTTGCATTTTTATATCTCTTGAGTGTTTTATATCTTCTCATGGTATCTTATACTGTCATGTTTTATGACAAAAGGAGAAAGATACCAGGTTTTAGTTCCCCAGTATTACTCCAATCTCATCTTATTTAACACTTGCAAACAAATTAATTAAGTGGAGTTAGTGTTACACATGTAATAATTTATGCTGATTATTACTAAAAACATCAGATGCATTCTGGGTATTGTGTGCTATTATACTTAGGTATATGTACTGTATTTGCATAAATGATTCAAATTTTATATTAGTTATAGATGTTTTAAGTTCAAAACTCTGTAATATTGTCTGCCAATAGGATCTATCTGTGTTATTATGTAAGAATGTAGTTGTGTTGTCTTAGATACTGGTAGTTACTTTCTTGTTATTGTTCTAGAATACTGGGCAGTTTTTTTCTCCATTTGTTCACTTTCAATTACTCTTGCAAAGAATTCATTCTTCTTCAAGACATTTTACCAAACAATGGCCGATGCAGACCAACGTTATTGTACAGACCAAAGTTATGTACAGATGGCCTTGTAGAAGAACAAGATTAGTTGCAATATGTCACCAACATAATCACCATCATTGTGTCACAGACTTGTAGACCAATATTGAATGTTTTTACAAATATTTGTGTAGCCGCCTTTATATTACTACATAGGATGTTGAAATGAAACATAAATTTGCTTACTGTTAAAACCACAAGGTTTAGGTGAGGTAATCCCTCCACAGCTTAAAATGTTTTCATTGGTCCAGTAATTATGTTACAAAAGCAAAACAATAGATGATATATATGTGCTTTGACTGTGTAAACAAAGATAAATTGTTGTAAATAATCTTTGTTTAAATGTGTTATGTTGCAACAATATAACACAGGGATGAGAAGAAATCTGTTCAAATGTGTACTTGGTCTGATTATGTTTGAGTATCCAGGGGCGTAGCGTGACACATCTGGAAGTTACTCAGGGGGAGGTGTACGAGGCAGAAGCCCACTGGTGAGGACCCTCCACCTGTATTCTTTTTAGAAAATTAATAAAAGTTTAAATGGTGGCTTCTGGTAACTTTTTAAACGTTTAAGCTTCATTGGATTAGAACACATTTGTATTGCCCCTACATCCAGTCCCTCTCCTGTTAATTTTTTTTTGCTTTTATCTTTATTTCTTAATAGACTTTGATTTCAAATGTTACTCAGCAGAGTAACTGAGTATGCCATGCTACGCGCCTGGTATCGAAGATTTGCTATATGCTATAATCCGAAATTTAATATATTAAATTTAAGATCGTCGGACTCATTCATATTTAAATAATGAATATAAAGGTGCATATTGATTATTCTTTCTTCTTCTTTGTTCCGTGTGATAGGGCTCGGACTATTCACACTAATATAATAATTATATACCCTCCCATACACAAGAACAAAGTTCCTCATATTAGGAAGATGTGGCATATAATATTACTACACCCATGTGCCATGCTTTCCATGTAATTGAGGTTTGGCCAGGCCCAATTAGCTCAGCTGGTAATGTGTCTGACTATCAATCCAGGGGTCGTAGGTTTGAATCTCCACCCAGCAACAGTCTCCATGATGATTGATATACAACATTGTGTCTCATTATCATTCATCTCTCACTGCTGATTCAAGTGAAAAAATTATCAGTTACTTGCAGAGATGGGGTGTACTCGAGTACTGGTTAACCTTTCAGGATTCCAGGGAACAGTGGTTAAGTTAACTGATGGTCTTTTAGCCCTCGATGGCATAAAAATGATGCTAAATATTCAATAAAAAAACTGAAGTATGGATGTTGCAATATCTCTTGGAATCAAATTTTCATAATTATTGCATGTCATCTTTATGTTTATTATTGTCATTTTTCTCATTTTCATCCCAAGCCATGAACTTTATATGATCGTAAGCTGTCAAAAGGCACAAAGTCCCATTGATTGATTGATTGGTTGATTGATTGATTGATTGATTGAATGATTCATTCATTCATTCACATTCATTCACATTCATTCACATTCATTCATTCATTCATTTATATACTCATTCACTCTCATCTTAACTCACAGTTCAATATCCAGTGTCCACTTTGGGGCAATGTCTTACTAACACATCTATCAAAAACATGATTTTTTATCAACAGTGTTTATTCTTTTACATTAAATGTCCATTCAGTTGTTTCTCTTTTCTGTGTGTAGATAAACAATGAACTTTTAAATAAAATCCTAATTACATGAAACATTCTAATTGTCATGGTTTGGTAATATGAATATCAGAAACACTATGCTTGCTCACAGACTGCCTTGGAGAATTTAGTGTTACCTAAATGTATCTGTCTCTCATGAACATTTTCAATTTTGTCTCATCCTTTTTCTCCTTTATTAGTAATTACATTCAGAGATATTTACAGAAGATAAAATTATAAAATTGTTTTTCAAAAACATCACTGATGACTAACAAAATAATTTAAATTAATATTTCCTTTTTATTTTTTCTTGCTTCATTGGTGATTATGATTAGAGAATTACATGCTTCATTTGAGCATGATTTATAGTTTTTTCCCTCCAAGGTCCTTATTAAAATCCGTCAAAATCTTCATATTTGTAATACCCCAGATGCTATTTTAGCGAGTTAATTCAATAAACTGAAATTATTGTAGTATTTTTTGTGATCATCTTTATTAGTTAATTGGGCAATTTTCGAGACTGTGAAACGGTTGTTGCTCAAAGGATTTACATGAAATGCAATAAAGCGAGAATTTGTGCAGAATTGAAAATGATTCATGGAAACTAGAGACATATTGTATCTGATAAAATATTGAAACCTTACAATCAATTTGAAAAAAAGTATAATGTTGACTTATAATGTTATAATTTTTGTTTGATTAAATATTGAGAGCCATTTTTATGCCATTAAGTGCTAACAAATGATCAGTTAACCTAACCACTCTAACCTTGGATCCTTGAAGTTAACCAGTACTTTAACACACCCATTCCTGCAAGTTACTGATAACTTTCCCACTTGAATCTGTAGTGAGAGACAAATGACAATGAAATGCAATATCATACAGAATATCAATCATCACAGAGACTGTGGCCGGGCTGGGATTCAAACTCATGATCCCCGGATCAATAGTCAGTGGCG
Source organism: Panopea generosa (assembly GCA_029582155.1). Lineage (NCBI taxonomy): Eukaryota > Metazoa > Mollusca > Bivalvia > Adapedonta > Hiatellidae > Panopea > Panopea generosa. Next base: position 92,290,100 of record CM055896.1, read on the forward strand.
TGATCAACTGAGCTCAAACTGATCCTGACCAGTCGTTTTAAATATAACATTGGATACTGGTTATTTACCTTATAGCATGGATATGATCAAGTTTGAAGAGCTTTAATGTTGACATTTATATAAACAAAATCTAGACAAGTTGGCCTTACAATATATGAGTATTAATTCAATGTACATATATGTAACGAGTTTGTTTATTAGTAAATAACTTTCTAACTCTGTATAGTTGATATTGTAAGAGTAACATAACAAATATAAGCCCTTATTTATAATCATGCTCATAAAATATAAGAATTAATTTGCCTAATATTTGTAAAGATGTATTATATACGTCCCCACCCTCTCCCCCTCCCCCCCCCCCTACACACACACACATGAGGGCATATGAAGTTTGAGGAGCATATTAATATTATAGGAGTTACTGTGGTTGGTCGGTCGGTCGGTCGGTCAGTCGGTCGGTCGGTCAACAACTTATGGAAGGATGGTGGTTCTACTGAGGTCCTCCACCATTAAAACTGGATAAATAAACTGTCACCATTTATCAACTGTCATTTGTTACATAAAAAACACAAACAAAAACAGGTTTGATTAACAAGAATGTGGCTGAGTTTCATTATTTAAATAAATACAAATAATTACTTATATTTAATATGCTGCATGACTACAAACAAGTTAATGTAATTGTAGATATTGCGATTTCAGGAGAATTTCATATTGACATCAGCTGCTCCTTGTTCCCTAGAATTTCAGACTGACCAACGAAATGGAAGAAGCAGATGAGGTGTAGTAATTAATTCGCTAATCAACTTTCTAGCGTTTCACTATTCATTGCCATCCTGATTGCTGAATATAGGATGAAATCTAATATCAGTTTAACCCTAATGAAGGCCCCATCTGCGCACTGTCCGGTAGCTCAAGAGGGTAGGGAAGAATGACCAGCTGTTTATTGTGACAAATTGACAAGTTTACTCTCTCTGTTTATCATCAGAATTTGTAATTTGATTAAATTCTTTAGTTGATTTGCAGGCAAGTTATCATTGGTGCCAGTGCTTTGGTCCAGCTCTGTGATGTTGTCATGGAAAGATAATCTACGCAGTTTACCCTGGTGGCAGTTAATTGTGCTGGTGGTACTCAGCTTGCTAATTGTTTGTCTTCCTGCACCACCTGACATGCAGTTTTACTTTTATGATGCAGCCATCTGATTGGCTGTGCCATTTATTGCATTTTAATCAACTGCTTCCTCTACTGTTCGTCAAGTATTTTTACAGGAGAGTTATTTGTTTTACAACAATCTTTTAGCAGCCTACAAATAATGATCTGTCATCAAAAAGGACCAAAGCAGATAAATTTCCTTGAAACAGACAAGCAACAAAGACATAGACTGGCCTAACTTTTATGTCCTTGCACTGTGTCATTGTCACTCTATAATATTACTTTATTTTGGATAGAGAATTTTAAATATAATAAAAAAAAAAATTTGTGTGTGTGTGTGTAAAAACTGCTCTCTAGGCGATTGAATGAAATAGATACTAAACATTGCAGTGATCTAATCATTTTTTTTTTCTAAAAGAAAATATAAAATGATATGGCTACATGTTTTTGAACATTATCTTGTAAATAATCTAATTATTCAAGTTGCAGTCAAAGATATTGGCAAAGGGTATAGTTTGACCTATTAAAGCACAAGCCATGTAAGATAATTGGAGATATAGCCGTTTGTGCCTTATTTATATGGACTGCTGGGTTGAAAATTAAAATCCAATATTAACAAATAAGGTGAGATTTCAAAGATATTACTTCATGTTTCATTAACTGGTACTTTGATTTCTTTTTATATGGTAACATGTCTGTTGGACTTTGTAATTAGTGCACATTAGATATAATCAGAAGGCAGATCTGTGTCCTTGTGTTAAACTGGTATGTCTGTAGTAGTTGATTTCATGAAATTTAAACCTTGTCTGAAATCACATGTTGAACATTGTTGAAAATATTTTAAGCCACATAAATCCATTTTATTTTTTATTAATGGGGTTTCATATAATTTTCAACACATGGCAGTTTAAACAGCATATCCAGTTTTATTTTTGAAGGAAGACCTTTCACTGAACCTGTGTTGAACCACAGACCTTCTGTGAGTAACTTGGAGGATCTTGTCATCAGGTCTATAATGTCACTGAATAATAAATTATTTCAAAACATGATTACTTGCCGAAATACATTGGAAATGAATAAGGTGTATACAGCTTGTGATGCATGTATAATTCATATTACACTCAGCTTGGTTGCAAAATAAGGTCATTTGCTTTCGAGTCTCTTTCCTGGGTAGAAGCAACATCCAAGTTGCTTTTTTGAAAGCCAGTTGGTGGAGCAATGGGCTTGAAAATTCCCCAACCTGTGGCACAAGAGGCCAACACCCTGCCGAGACAGCAGCACACATTAATGCTGTGTTTGCTATAAATATACCTATATGTTTTTTTGCTTAATCTTCACTTTATAGTCCTTTAAAATGTACAGTTTTGGTAAAAGTACATATTGATTTTAAGAATAAAATGTTTAACTTGTCACTTGATGGTCATTTTAACAAGCACTTGATTGTTCTTTTATCATTTTTATGAATGAATTGTCAATTACAATTATTTCTTTTATTTATTTTGTGGTATCTCCTTAACTGTCACAGTGTTTATATGGTCTTATAATTGGCTGTTTATCTCTTTAGTATGCTCAAGTCTTTATAACAAAATATAATACTTTTTAGTTTATTTGTATATTTAAAAATAATAGGTTACAGTGAATGTTTCTGGCATTCAGAGCTATCAATGATTATACACATTGATTTTTTTATTAAAATGATTTTTTTTTATTCACTTTGGTTAGTATCTGTATTTAGTTGCCTCATTATTTATTCAAAATTTTGACTTTTGACCAATACATAATAGTTAAAACACTTTTATTTAAAGGTTTCTAAAATTATAACCTTGTGTTGCCATAAAGCTCCACTCGTTAAACAGAAACGTTCCTTTTACCGCGGGCTTCCCAAACAGTAGCTCGGTATTCTAACAGGACTGTCACATTCATTGGGTTATTGTAAGCTCGACTCAAGTGTTTGTTTTTATCAGCTTCCTGTGCTATTTTCTCAGTTGGATTGTTTGTGTTTTGAATAAGGGGGCTTATTTAAACGTCAAGGTGGTAAAACGCTTTATACAAATCTCCGTACCTCACTTGAATACACCCTGTAATTTTCTTGAGTCTGTTTAAAATTAATATAAAAAATTGGTTTGAAGAATAAATCATATATTCAGTTAGCTAGCTAGCTAGGGGCCTGTGTGTTTGAGGGAAGGCTTTCTTGTTTTTCGGAAAATCAATAAATATACTTGTTAATTTTCAAAATATTAAGTTTTCTGGGCTCTTTAACTTTAGACAATTTTTAAAAGTTGACAGAGATCAGACGATGGCCTATAATTAAGTGTTAAACTAGTTCTGTCTTTGTTGGACCCACCAGTATTTTACTTTACTTAGACCCATGTCAATTATATCAATACCTAAGTTTTATAAAAGTTTAATTTATACTACCTGAAATTTTGCAAAGAAAACTCAAAGCTTATATGGACCCCTCTAGAGTCCACTTGCTGGGTAGAACAAGTACTGTGTCTTGTTGTTTTTTAGAGGCCATTGGGTTGAGCTGGAGATTGAACCTGCAACCTGTATTGTAAATGGTCAACACTCTATCCACTGCTCTAACCACCCCGCTTAAAAGTTTTATATCAAAAGAAAACACCATCTTTGAAAGTAAAATATTATGCACATGTTAACTGCCACAGTTAGATTGGTTGCTGCACCACAATGGAAATAGGAGTCTACTTTTGTTTTGTTTTCTTTGATGGTGCTGTTAATGTCATGGTTCATTATACCTCATGTATGTAATATTTTTATGTACTTCACATGTTGTTTTAAAAATGTATGCATTCCTTACAGAAAAAAACCTATCTATCTATCAAACTATGACCGACAAGCTTAAAAAAATATTTGTTTCATTCAATCACTCATTGAAAGATACTTACTGCTAAAATATGTTGTTGTTGTTGTATGGTGTCATATCGCGACGGTGTCTACTTGAGACAGTATTCTAAGCGCTGTCACACTGGAGTATCATGCCGCAGACACATGGTATGATACCCCACCCAGTCACATTATACTGTCACCGGGCTGACCAGACCTAGAACTCTCCTCTAAATGCAGAGCGTCAAGCGAAGAAGCTTCTAGTACCATTTTTAAAGTCTTTGGTATGACCCGGCCGTGGATCGAACCCATGACCTTCCGCATGCGAGCCGGACGCTCTACCACTGGACCACTTTAACCCATTACTCCATAGATATGAGTTTTCCAACACCAATCACAGAATGGTTTTGAAAACAGTGCAGGAAGAGTTCAGATTGCTAGTAACAAGCAATCTGAACACTTCCTGCACTGTCCACTAAGTCAGAAAATATAAACATAATTCACCCATAGCTGATACATAGTGAATTAATGCTTTCAATTTGGAAGAGTCCAAGAAAATGCTTATAGAGCAAAGGGTTAAACACTTCGCTAAAACAAAAATGAAAATTTTTATGGAAGGAGTAAGTGTGTCATATTGTAAAAATTCTGTGTTTTATCTGTGAAAAATGTTACTCGGTATAATTTTTACCTAGTATGTAAATGTAACCTATAAGCCAATCTTGTGTAGCAACGACACAGCCGATGTTGCCTTCTCCGGGGACGGTGACACAGACTCTTTTACTAATGTCATTAATTTCTCATCGACACTTTATCGCACTTTACGATGCCTCCATCATTGATTTGAGAATAATGATTACAAAACAATTAAGTGATACCATCAAAGCAGTGTCCACCTTGACAGTCCAATGTATCAAAATACTTCTGCCATTTTACCTGTATTTATTTTTCATCAATCAAAAGTCTTTTGACATCAGGATTGGTATACGGTATAATAGAAGCGGATTGGACAACATCTTGAGTTGTCATGGAGATTCAGTGAAGATTGTCGGCCATCTTGACGTGAAGTGTCACTTAATTGTATCTGCCACTTACATATCTTCCCAAAGATCTTTAGGTCATTTGTACATTTGTAAATATATATCGGATTTCTTTTTATTATCAGTAAAAATAATTTGGTTCTTTAAATTCTCAGTTGAATTTTAAGATCACTTTTTTAAAAAAAAAAATCATTCTGTTAAATATTGTCTCTTTTTGAAATAGCTGAACAATACTGTCACTGTTGTAATATAGTATTTGGAGCCCAGATCAAATAAAAAAAATTCGAAATTTTTCCAGTTACTAGTAAACATTTGAGACGTTTTTCCCATCTATTAAACTTGATGTCATTTTTTATTTTAAAAGATGAAGATAAGTCAAATCCTTAAAGGTTTATATTTTCTAATAATTATTTTTGAAACTTTAAATTAATACAACATTTGAAGATTTAGTTATTTGTCCAACTTTTGTTTAATTTTTTATTATGTAGAAAATACAGTTATTTAAATTGTTTTCTCATTTAAACGCAAATAGACATAAAACAATATACATGTAGTAACAATCTTATTCGGCTGGCCCCTAAATAACACCTAAATTACCCAGCATGCAATGTTCACCAACCTTGTCAAACTTATCAAAGGTTATGTGGAACAACAATTGGACACGTTGACAACTTATTGACTGGTCCATGTTAACTGTCCGCAAACTCCCAGGACCACAATGCAACACTGTAACCGTGTAATAGATACTCTCATCAGCGCTTGTGAATTTTGATTTAAACTTTTACCCATTATAAATGTAATAGAATCATTTTGCACTTCTTTTGAATTAGACTCTGTTTTTAAGAAAAAATCATCACCGTTGTAACAAAAGACAAATGACCTTTCAAATGTAAAGGTCATTTGAATTGGGGATTAGTTGAATGTGAAAAGAAACAAGTAGAATGGATATGATAACTAACTCTGAGTGACAAAAATTTGCCACCAACAAAATGATTGTTGGGATTGATCCTTAACAGCGTGAAGGGTCACTTAACAGGTCATTGGTCCTTAAATGTGGAGAAGTAAAAATAATAGAAGAAAATGGAAGACAAACAGCATGTCAGGATAATATTCAGCTTCTTGTTGAAGGTGATGGATATTGTAGCTTCTTAGTAAGACAAGATGTTTAGATAAGGTTGCAAGTTGACAACGCCGTGTATCGCTGTGTCTCGCGGGTACATGGAGTTGACACTAGTCACTGTATTAGTTTTCATGTACTTGGTTGTTTTTATTGACTCTCATTATCGGTGATATGTATTCATTTTCCCATCTCCTCATGTCCATTGTCATGATTTTGTGTGTTTGTGCTAGTTAACCTATGGTTTACAGTCCTTCAGTCTGTAATAGAGCGCAGTTCTCAATTATTGTTTTTATAATGGCAGGTTATTAATGATATAAACCAGTATGGACATATTTTTTTTTTTTTAATTGGTTTAACACCATCTTCAACTCATTCATGAAAGAAGACCTCAGAATGAATCTAAGTAGAACCACAATTAATCCTTTGGCAAGTAACTGGCAGTTTTCTCATGTAAAGTTTTTTTTACTTAACTGAACTTCAACTCATTACTTCAGTGGTGGGAGTCATGTATCAGTTCTTGAGATGCCTTCAACCACAAGGCCATCGAGAATTAATATTAAAATAGTGCATCATCACCAAAGTTACAAGTTCTAATGCATTATGTAGAGTATGAAACAAACAATTAATGATCTAGTGCTAGAAATAATGCCGGACTCTGTGGCTGATGGTTTGTGGGCTCAAGTCCCAAAGTGACTTTAACTTTTACATAGGAATATGATATGGGGAAAACTGATTTTTTTTCATTTTTGCATCCATGTGTACAAAAAACTTCTTTTAAAATCTAAAGCATTGTCTGCTCATAGCAAATTCATATGAATTGGGTTATTGAAGTTTTGACAAGTCAAGGGGTTGGGATGGATATGCTGGGATGTATGGGGACTATTTTTTGTTTTAACAGATGAATGGTATGGGAATTTAAAGTATTTCCTTTTCATTGTAATTAACATTTTGTTCAGTAAGAGTGTGGTGGAGGTATGTATCCATAAGGAGTTAAGATGACCTCAAAGAGGGTTAATATTGTGAAATTTCAAAAAAGTGCTATGGCCACTATGAGCAAGTAGAGTGTCCTCAGGCTCTCTTGGGCCTCTTGTTTACGTCTCACACACCAATTAATTTTGTACTGTTCTACATATAGAGACATGCACTTCTGGAACACTGGATACATTACCAATGGTTCTAAAAGTGCCTTATTCTCATCGATAGTCCTCTGTTGGTCCAAATATGCAGAAAAAAACATGGGGTTGACCAGGTTGCTTTTTCACAATTTCGATGGTTTGATGGCACCCCTTCATTTTTGACAATTCTGCCCATTTGTTGCAGTGTATCACTACGCATCTTTAAACTGTTATAGCATCATCAAACAGTTCCCAGGGTCACCCAAACTTTGCAGAAATCATGAAAATGTTCCAATGTTCCCATATGTGCAAAGAAATATGACATTTTATGCATTTTTAAAAAAAAAATTACCCAACCGCTTTACACAGCTCTAATTTCTTAGGCGTAATAATCTTGCTACCGTCATGTAAGGGAGGTAATTGTTCAGTGAGACCTTGAAGAGTAGAAATTGTCACGACATTTGACTGAAATTTTTGTCGAACAAACCTTTACCATTTCTAAATATAAAAATACGCCTTTTGAATTCATCGCGCAACTGTTTTCGAATTCATGCACCAAAATAAGATGGCGGTCACACATGCATTAATCAGTTTCGGACGACTCGAAAATAGGAAAAACTGCCAAAATTTTTTAGCCATTGTACCTTAATAAAAATAATTCTAGAAAAAGAAATACTTTGAAAATGTCCTTGTATTGGCTCCAATAGTGTATCTATCTGACTGCATATTCATTTTATTGTATATGCAACATTACATAACTTAAGTGTCAAAATACATGACCATATATGGATAAATAGTTGTTTTTGCTTCAAATAATGCTCTGTTTTGTTGCAAAACTATATATTTGACTTTTTTTATATTTATAACAAACAAATATTAATGTTTGAAGGTGCCCAGCAATAATTTGCATGTCACTGACACTAACCATGCCCCCTTTTTCAATACATGAATGAATAACATACTTGTGTTCATGCATTAGATTCATTATCAACGATGAATATTTCCCTTACCAATTGAGGTATCTATTAGGCATATATTAAATTCCAATACTATTTTGTTTATTTTATCAATAAAAATAGCAAATGAAAGTAAACTGTGCATGAAAGTCACTTTAAAGCAAGAAAATGAAATGATGACTGAAAATGAGACAAAATATGGATACAGCATATTTGGCTGGACCGATAAGTTCATTGCAAAAAGACGGTTTGCTAAAGCGCATCTCTTTACCACAAATTAGTTTGAAATAAATATATCAAAGAATATCGTGATAAGAAATACTTGTCGCGAGATGACTCGTTACTTTACAGATTTTCCAAAACTGGCATAAAAAATGGGCAGTTAAAATAGAGTTGTTGCAATAATTATATGAAAATTAGAAATTGTCATATTGGAGAATGCTAAACTGTTGAATGTGGAGAAAAATATTGTACACATTCAATAACAGACAGTGAAAAAACATCATCTTCAATGAGAAAAATCTATATTCTATAGCAAGCATCATGTATTTTTATTTGAAAAAAAAGTAAGAACAACAACCGAAAGAAATCAGATGATGGTACAAAAGTTTCAAGCACAGGTTAACTAAACGCTGAGAAATTATTACGCGAATCTGTTTCGCGTCATTTCAAAGATGTCGCATTTTACAATTTAACTGAATGTCCAAGAGTAGGTAAATACTGTGTATAAGCCAGACCCAGCCGCATAAATATCAACACTGAGGAGAAAAAAATGACAGTAAAACAAAAATGGCAGTCATACGCCATACCATTAAAATGAAACGCGACAGTTTGGCGGTCGGTATATCGAAAACTGGATACAGAGCTGTTGATAACAAATATCAATGACAAAATAATGAAACAGGAAATTTCTCCATAATTCATGATCAATATAATATTAATTGATAAACAGCGACATAAAAACAATATTGCTCATACGCGAGCAAACAGTATTGTCAAAAAGCATGCGCTAAAGAGTGGAAACAGTATCGCGACAAATGTTACCATTTTTATGTGGGTGGGGTATGAATTATACATAAATAATGAGTTTCTAACACAAAAAAAATGGTTTAACTTACATGAATCATGAAATCTGGATGCAGTGAATGCTCTAGACATGCTTTTGTTGTGATATATTAGCATCACTGTCTCTCTGTGTGGCTTTCAAGTGTTTTTAAGTGCAAACTTCTATTCATTTTAGCCAGGATTTTGAGACAGATGGCTAAAATCAAGTCTTATTACATGATGAAGCAAAGCATATTTGCATACATGATCATTTCTTTTTCAGTTAAATAGATGATCTCACTTTGTGTTCCTTCCATTAAATTGAATAAATCCAGATTCCAACATTTCCATGACAAATTTTCAGCTGCTCAGTCTCATTGCCCTATTTGCTTTACTGTTTTAGCTTCAAGTTTGGTTTTGCCTGTGTGACACTTCTCTATTTCACTCAAAGTCATCCATTTTTCACAAAAATAAATTTATTTTTCCATTTAGAGGTTTCAAATACAGTATTTCCCATAGAAAGTGACATATTTTGAAAAAGAAAGTAAATCTGAATCACAAAGATGCAGTTTCCTCCCAGCGTCTACCGAAAATGATCTGGTTCTTGAACGTCTCACACACCAATTAATTTTGTACTGTTCTACATATAGAGACATGCACTTCTGGAACACTGGATACATTACCAATGGTTCTAAAAGTGCCTTATTCTCATAGATAGTCCTCTGTTGGTCCAAATATGCAGAAAAAAACATGGGGTTGACCAGGTTGCTTTTTCACAATTTCGATGGTTTGATGGCACCCCTTCATTTTTGACAATTCTGCCCATTTGTTGCAGTGTATCACTACGCATCTTTAAACTGTTATAGCATCATCAAACAGTTCCCAGGGTCACCCAAACTTTGCAGAAATCATGAAAATGTTCCAATGTTCCCATATGCGCAAAGAAATATGACATTTTATGCATTTTTAAAAAAAAAATTACCCAACCGCTTTACACAGCTCTAATTTCTTGGGCATAATAATCTTGCTACCGTCATGTAAGGGAGGTAATTGTTCAGTGAGACCTTTATGCATGTGTGAGAAATGTTGAACTATGCACAAGTCAAATGAAGTCCAAATGACTTTATTTAAAATTTGTGCATGATTTGACATTTTTTACACATACATAAATACAAAAAAATGAGTTTACTCTTTATAGTTTCAATAATTTATCTTGAGACACCCATGAAGTAAAGTGATATTCATGAAAATTTAACTGTCTGCTGTGTAGTAAATGATAGGTATACATAACAGCTAGGAACATAGAACAGTAGTCCAGCTTAAGGTGTTTTTTTTTAAAATAAAAGTCTTAAAAAAGGTGGCATTGTCCAATGAAAATGCTTTAAATAAATATATGAAAGTGAGATTGGAATTGAAAAATGAGATATTGTGTCATGTATCAGTAGGCACTTTAACAAAGTCATGGTAAGATGTAACACTCAATGAGTCTGTAAGCAGTTTAACATGGAGGAAGCACTGACTTGGGAGCAAACAGGACAAGTGTAAACAGGCAGTTTAACATGGAGGAAGCACTGACTAGGGAGCAAACAAGACAAGTATAAACAGGCAGTTTAACATAGAGGAAGCACTGACTAGGGAGCAAACAGGACAAGTGTAAACAGGCAGTTTAACATAGAGGAAGCACTGACTAGGGAGCAAACAGGACAAGTGTAAACAGGCAGTTTAACATAGAGGAAACACTGACTAGGGAGAAAACAGGACAAGTGTAAACAGGCAGTTTAACATAGAGGAAACAATGACTAGGGAGTAAACAAGACAAGCAGTTTAACATAGAGGAAACACTGACTAGGGAGAAAACAGGACAAGTGTAAACAGGCAGTTTAACATAGAGGAAACAATGACTAGGGAGCAAACAAGACAAGTGTAAACAGGCAGTTTAACATAGAGGAAACACTGACTAGGGACCAAACAAGACAAGTGTAAACAGGCAGTCTAACATAGAGGAATCACTGACTAGGGAGCAAACAAGACAAGTGTAAACAGGCAGTTTAACATGGAGGAAGCACTGACTAGGGAGCAAACAGGACAAGTGTAAACAGGCAGTTTAACATGGAGGAAGCACTGACTAGGGAGCAAACAGGACAAGTGTAAACAGGCAGTTTAACATGGAGGAAGCACTGACTAGGGAGCAAACAGGACAAGTGTAAACAGGCAGTTTAACATGGAGGAAGCACTGACTTGGGAGCAAACAGGACAAGTGTGAACAGGCAGTTTAACATGGAGGAAGCACTGACTAGGGAGCAAACAAGACAAGTGTAAACAGGCAGTTTAACATGGAGGAAGCACTGACTAGGGAGCAAACAGGACAAGTGTAAACAGGCAGTTTAACATAGAGGAAACACTGACTAGGGACCAAACAAGACAAGTGTAAACAGGCAGTTTAACATAGAGGAAACACTGACTAGGGAGCAAACAGGACAAGTGTAAACAGGCAGTTTAACATAGAGGAAACACTGACTAGGGAGCAAACAGGACAAGTGTAAACAGGCAGTTTAACATAGAGGAAACACTGACTAGGGACCAAACAAGACAAGTGTAAACAGGCAGTCTAACATAGAGGAATCACTGACTAGGGAGCAAACAAGACAAGTGTAAACAGGCAGTTTAACATGGAGGAAGCACTGACTAGGGAGCAAACAAGACAAGTGTAAACAGGCAGTTTAACATAGAGGAAACACTGACTAGGGAGAAAACAGGACAAGTGTAAACAGGCAGTTTAACATAGAGGAAACACTGACTAGGGACCAAACAAGACAAGTGTAAACAGGCAGTCTAACATAGAGGAATCACTGACTAGGGAGCAAACAAGACAAGTGTAAACAGGCAGTTTAACATGGAGGAAGCACTGACTAGGGAGCAAACAAGACAAGTGTAAACAGGCAGTTTAACATGGAGGAAGCACTGACTAGGGAGCAAACAAGACAAGTGTAAACAGGCAGTTTAACATGGAGGAAGCACTGACTAGGGAGCAAACAAGACAAGTGTAAACAGGCAGTTTAACATGGAGGAAGCACTGACTAGGGAGCAAACAAGACAAGTGTAAACAGGCAGTTTAACATGGAGGAAGCACTGACTAGGGAGCAAACAAGACAAGTGTAAACAGGCAGTTTAACATAGAGGAAACACTGACTAGGGAGAAAACAGGACAAGTGTAAACAGGCAGTTTAACATAGAGGAAACAATGACTAGGGAGAAAACAGGACAAGTGTAAACAGGCAGTTTAACATAGAGGAAACAATGACTAGAGAGCAAACAAGACAAGTGTAAACAGGCAGTTTAACCCTTTACTTCATATAGACGCCTTTGGACACCCCTAATAAAGACGCCTTTTGACACCACTAATATAGAAGGCTTTTGAATTATTGGGTGTATTATGTTTATATTAACTGACAGAGTGGAAAACAGTGCAGGAAGTGTTCAGATTGCTCATTACAAGCAATCTGAACTCTTCCTGCACTGTTTTCAAAGGCCTTCTGTGATTGGTGCTGGAAAACGCGTATCTATGGAGTAAAGGGTTAACATAGAGGAAGCACTGACTATGGAGAAAACAGGACAAGTGTAAAAAGGCAGTTTAACATAAAGAAGGCACTGACTAGGGGGAAAACAGGACAAGTGTAAACAGGCATTTTAACATAGAGGAAGCACAGAGGAATTGGTGAAAGTGTCCTCTGACTAGGGAGCAAACAGGACAAGTGTTAACAGGCAGTTTAACATAGAGGAAGCAGGGAGACTGTTTGCTGACTAGCGAGCAAACAGGACATTAGTGCAAGGTACTTTATGCTCTGTACTTAGCACTAATGTTAAGTGTAATTTATAATAGCTCAGTAAAATAAAGATATAATGAAATTAACAAAGATATATATTGTAAGGTTCCAACATTTAAACTATTTAATTGAGGTTATGAAATATATTTTTAAAAAATGTCTCACTAGTTCAAACTGTTGTTTTATTTAACGCAGGTCAAATCATTTAAATAATTTTACTTTATGAGAAACTCGTATTTTTTTCTACCAAATTGAATATTTCCTTGTATTATTATGCTCTGTAGGCCAATTTTCTTGTCACTTTCTCGAGATATGGTAGTTTATCGCTTCCCTTGATGGGAGATATATGCCACGCACCATCAAGGTTTTTGTGAAAGTCGTATTAGTATAAATGGTGCAATTTCAGGGTAATCATTAGCTGTAATTTGATGTCCTGGTATTTGAAAGTATGAAACATGGCTATATTCAAACAACTTGAGAATTGTTTAAAAGTTCCGTATTTTGTGTTATGGGACAGGAGGCTTATATACAATGTACAGTGTCTTCATTGTGAGAGGTTGTGAGTATAAGCTCTGGCATCAGACCCAGGATCTTCAGGAAGTGGGTTCAATTTCTTGTCTGGACCAAATTTCCTCAACATAATACTTTAAATTAGTTACTACTGAAATCTTAAATAATGCAGAAATGTATACATATTTAAATAAAACAAACTCAGCTGCTTACATGAATATAAGATGTTTAAGTATTTACTTAGTTATGTACATGTTGGTAGCCATACATTGTGTACATGTTGGCGGCCATGCATTGTGTGCATGTTGGCGGCCATGCATTGTGTGCATGTTGGCGGCCATGTATTGTGTACATGTTGGCGGCCATGTATTGTGTGCATGTTGGTGGCCATGTATTGTGTGCATGTTGGCGGCCATGAATTGTGTGCATGTTGGCGGCCATGTATTGTGTGCATGTTGGTGGCCATGTATTGTGTACATGTTGGCGGTCATGCATTGTGTACATGTTGGTGGCCATGCATTGTGTGCATGTTGGTGGACATGTATTGTGTGCATGTTGGTGGCCATGCATTGTGTGCATGTTGGTGGCCATGCATTGTGTGCATGTTGGTGGCCATGCATTGTGTGCATGTTGGCGGCCATGCATTGTGTGCATGTTGGCGGCCATGAATTGTGTGCATGTTGGCGGCCATGCATTGTGTGCATGTTGGCGGCCATGCATTGTGTGCATGTTGGCGGCCATGCATTGTGTGCATGTTGGCGGCCATGCATTGTGTGCATGTTGGCGGCCATGTATTGTGTGCATGTTGGCGGCCATGTATTGTGTACAATCATGTTGGCGGCCATGTATTGTGTACATGTTGGCGGCCATGTATTGTGTACATGTAAGCGGCCATGATCGTGTACATGTTGGCGGCCATGTATTGTGTACATGTTGGCGGCCATGTATTGTGTACAATCACGTTGGTGGCCATGTATTGTGTACATGTTGGTGGCCTATATTGTGTACATGTTGGAGGCCATGTATTGTGTACATTTTGGCGGCCATGCATTGGGTACATGTTAGCAGCCATGTATTGTGTACAATCATGTTGGTGGCCATGTATTGTGTACATGTTGGCGGCCATGTATTGTGTACATGTTGGCGGCCATGTATTGTGTACATGTTGGCTGCCATGTATTGTGTACATACATGTTGGCGGCCATGTATTGTGTACATGTTGGCGGCCATGTATTGTGTACATGTTGGCGGCCATGTATTGTGTATATGTTGGCAGCCATGTATTGTGTACATGTTGGCGGTCGTGTACATGTTGGTGGCCATGTATTGTGTAAATGTTCGCGGCCATGTATTGTGTACATGTTGGTGGCGATGTATTGTGTAAATGTTGGTGGCCATGTATTGTGTACATGTTTGTGGCCATGTATTGTGTACATGTTGGCGGCCATGTATTGTGTACATGTTGGCGGCCATGTATTGTGTAAATGTTGGCGGCCATGTATTGTGTACATGTTGGCAGCCATGTATTGTGTACATGTTGGTGGCCATGTATTGTGTACATGTTGGTGGCCATGTATTGTGTACATGTTGGTGGCCATGTATTGTGTACATGTTGGCAGCCATGTATTGTGTACATACATGTTGGCAGCCATGTATTGTATACATGTTGGCGGCCATGCATTGTGTACATGTTGGCGGCCATGCATTGTGTACATGTTGGGGGCCATGCATTGTGTACATGTCGGCGGCCATGCATTGTGTAAATGTCGGCGGCCATGCATTGTGTACATGTCGGCGGCCATGCATTGTGTACATGTCGGCGGCCATGTATTGTGTACATGTTGGCGGCCATGTATTGTGTAAATGTTGGCGGCCATGTATTGTGTACATACATGTTGGCGGCCACGTATTGTGCACATGTTAGCGGCCACGTATTGTGTACATGTTGGCGGCCACGTATTGTGTACATGTTGGCGGCCACGTATTGTGTACATACATGTTGGCGGCCACGTATTGTGTACATACATGTTGGCGGCCACGTATTGTGTACATGTTGGCGGCCACGTATTGTGTACATGTTGGCGGCCACGTATTGTGTACATGTTGGAGGCCACGTATTGTGTACATGTTGGAGGCCACGTATTGTGTACATGTTGGCGGCCATGTATTGTGTACATGTTGGAGGCCATGTATTGTGTACATGTTGGCGGCCATGCATTGTGTACATGTAGGCGGCCATGCATTGTGTACATGTTGGCGGCCATGCATTGTGTACATGTTGGCGGCCATGCATTGTGTACATGTTGGCGGCCATGCATTTTGTACATGTTGGCGGCCATGCATTGTGTACATGTTGGCGGCCATGCATTGTGTACATGTTGGCGGCCATGCATTGTGTACATGTTGGCGGCCATGCATTGTGTACATGTTGGCGGCCATGTATTGTGTAAATGTTGGCGGCCATGTATTGTGTACATGTTGGAGGCCATGTATTTTGTACATGTTGGCGGCCATGTATTGTGTACATGTTGGCGGCCATGTATTGTGTACATGTTGGTGGCTTTGTATTGTGTACATGTTGGCGGCCATGTATTGTGTACATGTTGGCGGCCATGTATTTTGTACATGTTGGCGGCCATGTATTGTGTACATGTTGGCGGCCATGCATTGTGTACATGTTGGTGGCCATGCATTGTGTACATGTTGGCGGCCATGTATTGTGTACATGTTGGTGGCCATGTATTGTGTACATGTTGGTGGCCATGCATTGTGTACATGTTGGTGGCCATGCATTGTGTACATGTTGGCAACCATGTATTGTGTACATGTTGGCGGCCATGTATTGTGTACATGTTGGCGGCCATGTATTGTGTACATGTTGGCGGCCATGTATTGTGTACATGTTGGCGGCCATGTATTGTGTACATGTTGGCGGCCATGTATTTTGTACATGTTGGCGGCCATGCATTGTGTACATGTTGGCGGCCATGCATTTTGTACATGTTGGCGGCCATGCATTGTGTAAATGTTGGCGGCCATGCATTGTGTACATGTTGGCGGCCATGCATTGTGTACATGTTGGCGGCCATGCATTGTGTACATGTTGGCGGCCATGTATTTTGTACATGTTGGCGGCCATGTATTGTGTACATGTTGGCGGCCATGTATTGCATACATGTTGGCGGCCATGTATTGTGTAAATGTTGGCTGCCATGTATTGTGTACATGTTGGCGGCCATGTATTTTGTACATGTTGGTGGCCATGTATTTTGTACATGTTGGCGGCCATGTATTGTGTACATGTTGGTGGCTTTGTATTGTGTACATGTTTGTGGCCATGTATTGTGTACATGTTGGTGGCCATGTATTTTGTACATGTTGGCGGCCATGTATTGTGTACATGTTGGCAGCCATGTATTGTGTACATGTTGGTGGCTATGCATAGTGTACATGTTGGCGGCCATGTATTGTGTACATGTTGGCGGCCATGTATTGTGTACATGTTGGTGGCCATGTATTGTATACATGTTGGCGGCCATGCATTGTGTACATGTTGGCAACCATGTACTGTGTACATGTTGGTGGCCATGCATTGTGTACATGTTGGTGGCCATGTATTGTGTACATGTTGCTGGCCATGCATTGTGTACATGTTGGCGGCCATGTATTGTGTACTTTAGCAAGGCACTTTGTCCACATTATTGTACTTTAAGAACTTGCCAGGCTTTGCACCTAGTGGAATACTTCACATGTGATGTGCATCAAATAAGAACTTGTTTCACAGTCAATGTAAAACAACCAAGTTTAAGTTACTTTAGCATTAGTTTTAGTTTATACTAATTTACTTGAACTTGATTGTGAACCACCCACGAGTCTGCTGCCTAGGTAGACCCATTACTGAGCATTTTTTTTATTTGCTTTTGAGAGGTATGGTGTCAAGCTTGCAAATGACCTTTGACGTGAGCAGTCAACTCTCTATCCACTACACTACTGCCCCACATTATGATTATTATAAATTCTAGACATGGTCTGGCCAGTGTCAGCTCTATGTGACTTATATGAATACTAAAATACTCCAGTGACACAACACTACACTGAGCATGTTAAAGAACAATAGAGGAATATTAAGAACAATATTGATGAGAATCCATATTCAATTACAGAATATCATAATACTGTCTCTATGTAGTTTAAACATTATTTTCTATACTTGGCTAGATGTGAGACAGTATAATTCCCTCACTTAATTGGTTACTGAGTTAGTGCCATGTTATAGTGATTATAACAATGCATGTACAAATTGAATCCAGAATACCGTTACATCATACCATCTTCTCCCGAATAAATGCTCAGATTTCTAAACTCCAATATCAGATCAGATACCCTTTTGTAAATTACATCCTGCCCCTCCCCAGGAATACAGTAATTTTCATAGTTCATTAAAACAACAGTATTTCATAACTTGGTGTCTCTAAATCCTGAAGCAAATATACTACAATAATCAAGGGGCTTACCCTGAATGATAGAATCTGCTTGTTGTAATTAAATATGCTTAGGTACACGTCATATGGGCTTCTTTGATTTTTAGCACTTTTTACCTAATGGATGATGGGCGTGTTTTTTTTCAAAAGAAAACATGTGTAGTAATTAGACAGACTTCCTGAATGGACGTGCAACCTTCAGGTGTAATTAATACCAGAGGAATATCAAGCTGATCAAATGTATTTGAAATTGTTCCTTGTCATGCAAAGGCTTGAAGGTAAAGGTGTTTAGAGGCTACAATATTATTAGTTTAAAATGAATCTAATGTAGTCATGCAATGAATGCAAATGGTTGGAAACTCTGATTTCTAAGGATGCAAATAAGACTGGAATTTTTAGCTTTTTGGAAGTCCATTATAAATTAATTGCTAGATTCCCCATCCAAATTTTTCTTGAAAAGGGAAATGGAGAGAATCTTACTCTGACATGATAATTAGGGGCAGGCAGGGATGATAATCAAGCAATTAACTTATTTTTGCCGTGGGTAATTATTAAAAATATCTAAATGTTTGATTCCATAATATATTTTGATAAATAAAATATAAAATTTGTTTTTTTCTTTAAAAAATAATTGAGATAGTATGCTCCATATGACAAAAAGCTATTTATGATATAAATTTAAAAAAACAAGTGGACCATTTTCAAACAATGTTTCATTTCTTCAAGTAAAATCACTGTTGACCATATAAAGGTTGGCCAAGCCTAATAGCTTCAGTCAAAAACAGATGATTTTTCTTTTTGACTTAAAATTCACTATTTCCTGGTTTAGATCCACCAGATGCATTGTCCACTAGAAATATTGCCCTTTAGGAGGAAACACTCAAAATATCAGCTATAAAGTACACAAAGGAGAGTAAAAAGCTGCGGAGACACTATTTTACAGGGAAATATGTATAAATACACCAGACAGCAATTTCCTGTTATTTAGAGTAATCATGCAGACCCACATGACATAGTCTACATGCCATCATGATAGACCAAAGTATTATTTGGGAAATATTAAAACACACCCAGGATGTTTCAGAATTTATAACACTTTAGAAAATTTATTATTTTTCATAGCCATTCAAACCAAAATACCTGTAAATGCATTCTCAACGTTGCCAAGGTGGTGAAGATTACAAATTATTTTCTGTTATATTGAAATTCACAAAACTTAGTATATATTTCTAACAATCAATAATCTAATTAAATGCTTGACTATTAAGTCTGTAACCTGGGAAAATATGATCACTGGTTGGTTTTGAAATCTGTCCGAGATTCTTTTTATTATCATGTCATGTTGGTTCATTATTTTTGTTTCTAAAATATAAAGTTCAATGTACAAATCCTTTTTGACTCTGATATATGTCACAAGACTTCAGTCAGCTTCACCAAATATTATAAGTAATTCTGTCATAAAACAGATATTTTAGCTTGCACTATTCATGACTTTTGTGAATTTCTGTCACAATATACCGGGGTAGTCACAAATACATGCTCTTCTTGTCTATATCATCTGCTACACTGACTTTTCTAAAACAAAACGCTTGACAATTCTTCAAACAAAAGATTGAATTCAAGAGTTTTGTAAGGTCTGACTGGCTGAAACAAACACCTTTGTCATGGTTGGTTTAGAATATTTATTCTGACAAATGTCATCACAGTTATCTTGTGAATGAAAAATAAACATAGACAGAAAAAATAATCTAAACCTTCTGAAATATTATGGAAGTCCAATTGTTTCAATCAACTAATCAAAAACTTTAGCAGGATACCCTAAAAAATTTTTAATGTGGAAAAGCAAGCGTGGATTGTGAACCTCTGCCTTCTGTTGGAGTTGATTACAGCAATGGCAGGATACACTGTAAATATCATTCTCAGGCAAACTTCTCTGTGTGATTTATCACTTATTTTCCCCTTTTTATTAAACATTTAGTTGTGAAAAGAAACCAAGTAAATAAGAGTATTTATTTCTAAAGAAATCATATCTATTGATTTTGCATGAGTTCTGTGCAAATGCAGGAGAGAGTTCAGCACAGGTATTAGCTGATCTCTGTACATCTGTCTATTCGCGGTATGTGTTAATGCAAGAGAGAGTTCAGCACAGGTATTAGCTGATGTCTGTACATCTGTCTATTCGCGGTATGTGTTAATGCAAGAGAGAGTTCAGCACAGGTATTAGCTGATGTCTGTACATCTGGCTATTCCCAGTATGTGTTAATGAGACTTTTCTTAAGTGTCACTAGTTTTTGCGTATAAAAAGATTTGAAAAAAAAAGATTATTGTCATCTTGTATTAAAAATTATGCCCCTTCACATGTTCAAATTGTGCCAAGCTATCACTTTTTCTGAATTTCTTATTAAAGGACATTGAAGTTTTCACATAAGAAATTTTTGTTTTATTCTGTCAGTCAATTAATTTTATTTGCACAAAGTCAATATGTCAAGATATTGTTCTGCACAATAACTCTTTGTGACCATTTGTAGTTCCTAGTGACCATTCGTTTTGTAGTTCCTTATGACCAAAGGAGTTCCTTGTGACCATTTGGAGTTCCTTTTGACCATTTGTATTACCTTGTGTGACCATTTGGAGTTCCTAGTGTGACCATTTGTAGTTATTTGTGACCATTTGGAGATCCTTGTGACCATTTGTATTTCCTTGTGTGACAATTTGGAGTTCCTTGTGACCATTTGGACTTCCTTGTGTGACCATTTGTATTTATTTGTGACCATTTGGAATAGTTCAAATCAAACTTCAAGCTGTGTCATCCCTCAGCAAGGATAAGCATTGCTCAGCAACACCTCAATAAAACAGACTGTTCTTTCTGTATACATGATACATCAATATTCCTCCCATAACCAGCTGATGTCTCCTTCATTAAAAAGTAACAATTCTATCACAGATCACAATTTATTTTCATGCCCAGCGTCTGGTATGGATTTGCACAGGAGTTATTTCCTTGCCCTTTGTCTTGTAAGGATTTGTACAGGAGTTATTTCCTTGCTCTGTGTCTTGTATGGATTTGTACAATGACCAGAGACACAATAATTATTATTTTACAAGGACTTCCTTTTGTGTTCTGTTTTGTATTTTATTACTCCTTTTTTATTGGCAACATCAAATTCTTTTTTTGAGAAAATGAAAAAAACTCCCATCTTTTTCTGATATTCAGCTGATCAACCTTGAAATGAAAGGAGGCATTTTGTTGCGAGTTTATTTTATTGTTTATGTTTTTTTGTTATAAACTATTTAATGTTGTGTTGTTACAATCATTACAAATGGGCTTTGTTTGTTACAGTAGTCCCCCTATTGGGGCTGACTAAGTCGTACCCATATTGACTGTTCTTCGCCTCATGTCACATCTACCTCAGTGGATTGGAAGTCAGTGTTGCAAGTAAACATATGTAGATGGTATCAATGATTTTGTCAGTCCGAGTCTTTGTTGGTTCTTCACCTGATTCTGTCATCAAAAGATGTAACTTGATTTCATAGAAATGTTACTCATTATGAACATTTGATACAATTATCTCACAATTAAACAATAATGTAGGACACAGTCCACCATAGATAGCTTATGTTGTGATGATCGTGTTGCTTTCAAATCATCTCCAGCCATATCATGACAGTACCAGAATGGTTGACAGTTATTATAGCCCCTGCCACTGAAGTATCACACTGACACATTGTATGATTATACCCCACCCAGTCATATTTTACTTAAACTTAGCTAATCAGTCACAGAGAAATCCCTTTTTCTGCAGAGTGTATGATTGTTCAGTCTTTTATGTGTTGACCCAGCAGACAGTTTACAGCCCTCCGTCCATTCCTTTACTTTGGTTGGACTTTATATATTATGTATTATTCTGACCTCTCTTCCAGTGGTTTGAATCAATGAAACATAATTAATATTACTGTCAGAACACTGAGAAATATTAGAGATCGGACTTAACCAAAAAATTACCACTTGAGGGTTCAGTACAACACCATTCTATCTACATATAAACAAATAAGGAAATAGAGCAGTGTTGTGAACTAACAACAATGTGATCACCTGAGCCTGCCAAAACAATATAAAATGGACTTGTGCATGTAATGCATTTTAGATTCTAATTTTAGAAACAAATAGTACCTGTGACCTCTATCATACATTGAAATATTGTGTCACATGTAACGTAAGTTCATGACAAGATGTGACACTTAGTAAATGTGCAGGTGATTAAGGGGAGGAGGTGAGGACATTATCCACTGAGCTTAGATCAAACTCATTATATGTAAAGCAAAGCATTAGTGCAGTGGACAGAGTGTTGGTAGCTCACACTAGAGGTTGGGGGCTCAATTCCCAGCCCAACCAGATGGCCTCTCAAAGAATCACACTCAGTACTGATTCTACCCAGGAAGGGGACTCAACAGCAGTTCATATAAGCTTTGAACTTACATCTCAACTAAGCTTAAATAGATTAGGATAAACTAAACCTGCTATGTCCAGCATGCCCACGGATGCTCAGACTATACCACCAGGCCATCATAGCAAGCTTACCGGTATTTCCACTACTATAATTATATTTACAGACAAATAAACTATGTCTAAATGTATTTTACTGGTGAAAATGCCCTCAATCCACCTTAAAGTGTGACTTGTTTAGTTTTGTAATGTACACTACCATACTTATTAAAAGTCAATCTTTGTTTTATGATGATTTTATCTTTGTGTTATTCAATATTATCTGGCTAATGGAAAATACATAAAAGTTTGTGTTTATCAGAAAATCAATGAAGACACACTGCCTGGAGAGATACAGACCATTATGGAGTTGATGACAAAAATGAAAGCTCAGGTAATCTGTTACTGCGATGTTTGATGTTATGAAAATACACGACTACGTAGAAAATGAATTTTCACATTATGGAGAATACAAAAAAATGGTATGTTATTTTGAACAATAGTTATTTCAATTATACAAGTAAATGTATCTTCATTCAAATAATTCAATGAAAAGATTTTAAAAAGCCATTAAAAATACTTTTTTTACTATTATATTGATTATGCTAATTATGTCAGCCCTTAGTAACAGCCCCCAATATGATAGACATATTTGTTTTTATACTTTCCATCCATCTGTCTGTCTATCATCTGTCTGTCCATCATCCATCTGTCTGTCCATCCACAAATCTTGAGCAGCTTCACCTCATTAATCATTCACTAGATTTTGATTCATTCACTCTGCTGAATGTTGAAGGAGTTGTGGCCATTTTATTTGTTTAAAATACCAAGTTTGACCAGGTGAATCCAAACTTGATTCATGGCATTTCATATAAGTTCAAAATGCCCAAATGTTCTGCTTTGATAATTTTTGATGTTTTCATCACAAACAACAACTTGATATACCCTCCATCAGAATTTCATGAAATCTCAGTGTGGAATCTAGTTGTACTCGTGGAGCGCCTGGTCTAGTGGTAGAGCATTGAACCTATAATCAGAGGGATAGGTGTTTGATCCTCTGCCACAGCTATGTGTGGTGTCCTTGAGCAAGACACTTTTTTTACCCCATATGCTTATAACTCAGTTCTACCCAGAAAGACTTCGAGCGAGATTTGTCGAAGTTGTAAGAACTTGTTTCACAATCAAAGTAAATAAATAAGTTTAAACTAGTACTCATGGTAGCCATGTTTTATTTTGTCAGTTTTTTTACATGTGTATGGCTTTATCACAAATCACAGCTTTTGTCCAGACAACTCCTAAACTCACTTCACCACATGACTTTAAAAAGTGCACCTGTCACTTGAGAGGAGACGTGTTTCTCTGTTCAAAAACAGCATCTTGTTCGTAAATGTGTCATTTAGACAAGTTTTGAAAAACAGACCTTTTTGATCAGATGCTCTTGATCTGAAGGTATAAAAGACTGTCACATAATCACTATTTTCATTGCCAAGGTTGTGGGTGCGAGCCCATTTCTATCCAGAAGTGGAAAAGTATGAGGGTAGTCAAAACTTACAATAAAACCCATTTCAGAAAAGAATACAATTATATAAGTAGGAAGATATGACTTTTCTATTTAAAATTTGCTTATATGACACATACAAAATATTGATATTGTAGAAAAATATCCATGGTGATATTGGTGTTATGAACAATAAGACTTACAATGTGTGGACCAGTGTGGACCCAAGTGGACTGGTATCACCATCATTCTGTTTGTCACACTTGCAGCTTAACAAATATAGGCACCTGATAGTTGACACACAACCTTCATGGTGGTCCATACTTGTATGTTTTTACGAAAGGTCAAGTTGTGTCTATACACTGGGCAGCATGTTTATGTGCGCTACCCTGAAGATGGGTATGATTATATTGTGCATCCAGGTAATAAACATTTTATTTCCAGCAATAAAGATGGGCTTTGTAGAGCCAGTTATGGCGGCCCTGAGTTCTGCCCATTGATTTCATGGCTTGTTAACTTGTCTTTAACACATTTGTTACAGATAAAAAAGTAATGTCATTTTGATGTTCTGGATTAATGAAGCAACCACATCTCATCTTCGATTCTTTATTATCTCTTTCAATGATTGTTTATTTCATATCTGTTAAATGCTGTTTACCAGTAAAGGCATGTTGTATACATGTTTATAGTTGATGTGCGCTGTGTGGGTTACGTTGATATATACTATGTTAATATGTTCAGCTGCTGTATGATATATGTATTTAGTTGATATGTGGTATTTGTATTTCTTTACTATGTAGTATATGTGTGAAGTTGTTATGTGGTATATGTGTGAAGTTGTTATGTGGTATATGTGTGAAGTTGCTATGTGGTATATGTGTGAAGTTGCTATGTGGTATATGTGTTGAGTTGCTATGAGGTATATGTGTTGAGTTGCTATGTGGGATATGTTATGTTGCTATGTGGTATTATGTTGGGTTGCTTTGTGATATATGTGTTGGGTTGCTATGTGGTATATGTGTTGAGTTGCTATGTGGGGATATATTGTGTGGTTATTTGGTATATGTGTTGAGTTGCTATGTGGGATATGTGTTGATTTGCTATGTGGGATATATTGTGTTGCTATGTGGTATATGAGTTGAGTTTGCTATGATGTATATGTGTTGAGTTGCTATGTGCGATATATTGTGATGCTATGTGGTATATGTGTTGAGTTGCTATGTGGGGATATATTGTGTGGTTATTTGGTATATGTGTTGAGTTGCTATGTGGGATATGTGTTGAGTTGCTATGTGGGATATATTGTGTTGCTATGTGGTATATGTGTTGAGATTGCTATTAGGTATATGTGTTGAGTTGCTATGTGGGATATATTGTGTTGCTATGTGGTATATGTGTTGAGTTGCTATGTGGGATATGTTGTGTTGCTATGAGGTGTATGTGTTGTGTTGCTATGTGGTTTATGTGTTGAGTTGTTATGAGTTATAATTGTTAAGTTGCTATGTGGGATATATTGTGTTGCTAAGTGGTATATGTGTTGAGTTGCTATGTGGGATATGTTGTGTTGCTATGGGGTGTATGTGTTGTGTTGTTATGTGGGATATGTTGTGTTGCTATTTGGTGTATGTGTTTAGTTGCTATGTGGGATATGTTGAGTTGCTATGTGGTGTATGTGTTGAATTGCTATGTGGGATATGTGTTGATTTGCTATGTGGGATATGTGTTGATTTGCTATGAGGTATATACGTTAAGTTGCTTTGTGGGATATATTGTGTTGCTCTGTGGTATATGTGTTGAGTTGCTATGTGGGATATGTGTTAAATAGGTGGGTTAAGGCACTGTCTCAAGAGCACTTATTTCTCACCTCTGAGATCGTGTGTTTGAATCAAAGTCAGAATAAAACTTTCTGTGGGAAGTTGCTGGTTCTACTCAGAATGATCTGAATTTTCCTTTACCAATAAAACTGGCTTTTGCCATACATAACCTGGCTGTGCCAAACATTACCTGGCTGTGCCATACATAACCTGGCTGTGCCATACATAACCTGTGCCATACGTAACCTGTCTGTGCCATACATAACCTGGCTGTGCCATTCATAACCTGGCTGTGCCATACATAACCTGGCTGTCCCATACATAACCTGGCTGTGCCATACATAACCTGACCGTGCCAAACATAACCTGACTGTGCCATACATAACCTGGCTGTGCCATACATAACCTGTGCCACACATAACCTGTGCCATACATAACCTGGGTGTGCCATACATAACCTGACTGTGCCATACATAACCTGACTGTGCCATACATAGCCTGACTGTGCCATACATAGCCTGTGCCATACATAACCAGGCTGTGCCATACATAACCTGGCTGTGCCATTCATAACCTGGCTGTGCCATACATAACCTGGCTGTGCCATACATAGCCTGGGTGTGTCATACATAACCTGTGCCATACATAACCAGGCTGTGCCATACATAACCTGACTGTGCCATACATAGCCTGGCTGTGCCATACATAACCTGGCTGTGCCATACATAACCAGGCTGTGCCATACATAACCTGACTGTGCCATACATAACCTGGCTGTGCCATACATAACCTGGCTGTGCCATACATAACCTGGCTGTGCCATACATAACCTGACTGTGCCATTCATAACCTGGCTGTGCCATACATAACCTGGCTGTCCCATACATAACCTGGCCGTGCCATACATAACCTGGCCGTGCCAAACATAACCTGACTGTGCCATACATAACCTGGCTGTGCCATACATAACCTGTGCCACACATAACCTGGGTGTGCCATACATAACCTGACTGTGCCATACATAACCTGACTGTGCCATACATAGCCTGACTGTGCCATACATAGCCTGTGCCATACATAACCAGGCTGTGCCATACATAACCTGGCTGTGCCATTCATAACCTGGCTGTGCCATACATAACCTGGCAGTGCCATACATAGCCTGGGTGTGCCATACATAACCTGTGCCATACATAACCAGGCTGTGCCATACATAACCTGACTGTGCCATACATAGCCTGGCTGTGCCATACATAACCTGGCTGTGCCATACATAACCAGGCTGTGCCATACATAACCTGACTGTGCCATACATAACCTGGCTGTGCCATACATAACCTGGCTGTGCCATACATAACCGGGCTGTGCCATACATAACCTGGCTGTGCCATACATAACCTGACTGTGCCATACATAACCTGACTGTGCCATACATAACCTGGCTGTGCCATACATAACCTGGCTGTGCCATACATAACCTGGCTCATACATAACCTAGCTGTGCCATACATAACCTGGCTGTGCCATACATAACCTGGCTGTGCCATACATAACCTGTGCCACACATAACCTGTGCCATACATAACCTGGCTGTGCCATACATTACTTGTGCCATACATAACCTGGCTGTGCCATACATAACCTGTCATATGTTGAAAGTTACATTAAACCTTAATAAAAAATCACAAGTCAGTTCATTACTTACTACATTCCCGTATTTTTCTAGCATACGTCCAGTGTATCCTATAAAAGTTCATAATACCTGTTTTCAACCGTAATGGAGGCTCATATTTATGTTTTGAGAAGTTTAACTGTATGCAGGAAATCAGATTATTTTTAGCTCTACTGGCCAATGGCACGTTGTTCACATCTGTTGTCTGTCTTCTGTTAGCAGCACCTTCTCTGAAACTACTGGGCCAGTTGAACTCAATATTCATATGAATAAGATGCTATACACAAGGCCTAACATTCAAGATGGCTACTGTTACTAAAAACTTCTCATGAACCTCCAAAAGATTTTTAAAAATTATATATGTAGTAACGAGCATCAACAATAATTCTATTAGATTTGTACAAATGGTATCCTTAGAGTTAAAAATGACCCCACCCTGAAGGCTCAATTAGGGGACATTAAAGGGAATATATCAGGAATAAACACTATAAATGTCTGAAAAAAACAAAATAATTATTAAAATGGATATAAAGTCTCTCATTATCATTAATAAATAAAATCTGAGTGGTTTGGTTTGTCAAATCCAACTAAACTTGACAAAATCGATATTTGAATTAGAGTGGTAAACTTGAAACGAAGTCCCCATTCTATAAATAGACAGCACTTAAATATTGCTTAACGTCATTTGGATACTTTTTAAGATGAAACAATTTTTATTATGTGTAAGCCTGTATCAATGGCAGATCTTACAAACAGACATACTTAGTGGATTTGTTTTTTGCATCATTTACAGACATATGGTCAAAACTACCACTTTGCTTTAAGGATCTAAATAACAGACTAACACTCTGATTTAGAATATAAGTTCAAAAGAAAAAAATATGTCTTTACATTAGAGATACAAGGTTTTGAAGTAAGAAATACCTGTGTCATGATTATGTACCATTTTCTGATAATTTATTGATCTCTGTAAATATGGGCAGCAAACAGAGATTCAGTGTTGGTAGGTCTGATTATAGCCTTCATCACACATGCCGCATTGCTTTTCAAAATAAATCTTACAGACTTCATTAAATAGGGGGCGTTTCTCTGAGACTAGATGTCGGTAAACTTTTTTTCGCATCTTTTCAGAAAACTTAAATTCGATATCCTTAGGAAATTTTTTTAATACTGATCAAAAGTCAGAGTCAATTTCAAAAGATTGTAGTTATAAACTAATTATATACTGGTGATGACATTTGTAGTGAAAAATAAATAGCGTAAATATACCTGACACATATGTCATGTCTGCTATAATCAATTACAGTAGTGTAACATTTACCAGGTAGAATAAGTGTATTTGTACAAAATATTTTAAATAAAATAAAGATATTAATGAAATGTTTACTTTTATAAATTTGTTGCAACATGAAGACTGTGTGTGCTGTTTTCAGACTGCTGCAATTTGCGAGTGACCTATTTTTCATTTTGATCGGAATTGCACACTAGGAAGAATATAGCCAGTTAATTTATGACCAGGCATTAATTTTCTTGTTAAACTCTACAAAAAGTGTCATTCAGACAAATGGAAGAAATGACACAAGGTAAAAATGTTGTCACCAATTATGCATGGTTGGCAATTTGTCACTGGGTTATTGCGAGGTTGTCACACAACACACGTAGATCATGTCACAGGTTTGGTGTTTAATGGCGGTACATGCATGTAACAGATAACGAGGCTCATCATCATTACTGCGGTAGTCTCGTAATCTTGGCTCAACACTGACGTATCTACTGTCTTATCTTATGCTGTGAAGCCTTGAGTTTATTTTATCTTTCTTCATCAGAGTATCAACTCCTGTGGGGTTTGCTGAATATATTCCTAGTTTTTGTCAATGGATTTCAATAAAACTTTGTCTTTCTTACCCAAGCTAAAGTAAAAGAAACCTGGACATATTTCTGTTTTATTTGGTCACTGTTACTCCAGCTAAAGTAATGGAAACTTGGACTTATTTCTGTTTAATTTGGTCTCTGTTGTCGCAGCTAAAGTAATGGCAACTTGGACCTTTTTTGCAGTTTTAGTTTGTCTCTCTTTCTTTGCCAGCTTTCTTAATGAAAGATATTTAGATTTGTTATGTATGTTTTAACTAAATTATCTTCACGTTCATTAAGAATTGAGACAAGCGATATGGGGTAGAAAGAATAAAAAGAAATGAAAGACTATGCCAGCTATGTAAAATGATGATATTGAAGACGAGTTTCACTTTGTTTTGATATATTCTAACTTAAATGAAATTAGAAAGAAGTACATCAATAAATTTTATTACACAAGATCAAATATGTTTAAGTTTATAACATTATTGCAATCTACAAATAAAAGTGAATTTCTAAATTTAAGCAAATTTATTTCCGAAGCTTTTGTAATAAGGCGATCAATTTCAAATATAATTTCTTAAAATTTGCATTATTATGTTCATTCTCATGATTTTGTTGATGACACAAATATTTAAAATTTTCATAAAATGATTAAACATCTTTTATTGCAGAGATCAATTTAAAGTAAACAGTATACCTGTCATGTAATGAAATATTTGTTTATTTATTTATATATATATATATGTATATGATGATGAGAAACTGTATATAGTTTAAGTCAATAAAAAAAGTTATGCCTTAACTTTAAGCTTGAAGTAATTTGCCTACTAACTGTACATTGTTTGGCACTTATTTAACACATTCCTATAAACTCCCCTTCAAAAGGATAATAAAATTGTCCAAATGCAAGAATGGAAGGATCTATTTTCAAATTCACCAAGCTCAGCGTTGACATTTTTAAAATGTCTATTTATGTAATACACGTCTACATTAATTTAAAACCTTAACTTTTCATCAAAATTTGCATGTAACAAACAGTCAAAATGCTGAAATTGCTGTTACTATGTAATAATGTATCCATTGATACACATCACTCATGGATAGATACAAATGGTGGTAATATTCAATTTGTAATCAATTTCATAAATAAAAAACACAGTTTCACATTATATAAAATTGTAAATCCAAATTGAATGTAGTTTATGATATTGTATTAAATAAAAAAATAACCACCTGCAGTTGACATACATTTAATACTGAAACATCAAAAAGACACGGATAATTACATGAAGGGCCGGTGTAATGAGGCGCATAATTTGATGGCACTTTGAAAAGATGCTTTATCAAACTTATTACGCGATGCGCACCAGGTATTTCAATTTTCAGCACTCATGAAAGGAAATTCGTTTTTTTTAAAAGTCGTATGTTATAATAATTTAGGGCTTTCATTTTATATTTAATGGATCTAAGTTTGGGTATTAAAGGTCAACAAAGTGTGACTTGAATCTTACGCTGCATGCTGTAACACCATTTTCAACACATTTCACATTTGGTATGGCATCATTTTATCAATGACACCAAACGGTTTGATAATTAAGCATAACTTGTTATGTATACCTCCCTGAAGTTAGATCCTTCCATCAATCATATCCCTTTCCTAGTAGTTACTCCATCTTTACTTTCATCAAATAGTTCTTACATGTTTATTTACTTCAAATATGTTAAATGTATTGTATTTCATCTTGATCAAAATATCTGTATATACATGTTTTGTCGGAAAGTGCCTTAACTAATGTTATAAGAACTTGTGGCCCAACGCATTTGCTAATTTTAATATATAAAGCAAAAAAACAAGCTTAAATTAAACTTAACTAAATGATATGACATCAAATGTTTTTCTTTTTTCACTTTTTTATACTTATACATTTTTAGCTCGATTATGAAGAAATATGAATCGCTCTCTCTTCTGTCTCCTGGGTAGAACCAGTACTGAATTATGCTTTGAGAGGCCTTCCACACATTATTTGTTTAAATAATTCACTTTTAATAAAAAAAATTACGCTGACCCTGTTCTTGTAGATTAGCAAGATGTCATAAATATATATGTTGACATCATTATTTTTAAATAATGTCTGGTAATAATCTCTTTTATACGGTTTCTTACAACAAAATCATGTTTTAAAAATATTTTCGTAGATGTGAAAATGAAAATATATATGATTACAATTAAAATTTTGTGGACAAGGAAATAGATTGCAAAAGTTGATTTAGTCCCAGATTTTCATCAGGTCATGTGAGAAAGCTGTCACGTGACATGGAAGATAGAGATTTCTTCCATGGGGAAAACCGTATATTCTATGAGCAGAAATGGGAGAAACATTAATCTGAGTAAAATTACTCAGTTCTATCACAAAAAACTGGCATATACCAGTACATGGCATAGTGTAAGAAGTTAGTAATTGTACCACGTTTAGATAAGAAAGTACAAATTCAAGTATTGTACATTGCATATTTCCCTGTGTTATCAGTGTGAAAGCATCATTGTTTTACCAAACTTCCAATTTCATTTTTTAATCTATCCTGTCTTTATGCATACTCCATTTTATTTTTATTTTTTTCTTTCAACTTTCAAGTTTGATTTTTATGCAATTGTGGAACTAACTCTCAATTAAAGGCATGGAAAAAAACACATATTTTCTCATGGAAATTTAATATAAGAATTAGTCTGCATACAAAATTGTGACAACTGGTTGAAGAAACGGTTAAAGTTTGATACATTGTTATCATTTCTGTACGTCTTCCATAGCAACGACACACCGTTCATTGGGTGCAATACAAGCTGCCACATACTATATTTCCATAAATATACATAATAATGGAGCTGGCCATTACAAAAACTGTATATTAAACCTCAATAACAGCAGCTTTACTCCCAGAACATTACTCCCTTCAAAGGTAAGCACGCACAATCGTGTAAAAATTGTCTCTCCGAGCGAAAAATATATGCTGAACAAGGATATGGAGTGGCTACAGAATTATGATTTCACGCCTTCTGAATTACTGAACAATATCAAAGGTGTGAGATGAGAATATATAGTTATTAGTAAGATTATTGTGGTGTGTTGTCACCCAGGTGTGGTCTCACTTCTTCATTAGAGCCTGCTTCATTGGTTCACCCCGGTCTCAGGTGTGCTGATTGTGAAGGAAGAAGTTAGCATTCAGTAAGAGTGCTGTTTGGTTTGTTTTATTTGTGGGGTGATAAAGCAGAATATGTTCCATTCTGTTCCTGTTTGATAAATTTCTTTGATGTTGCAGGGACTTGGAATGGACAATAGTGACCAGAACAGAACAAGTGGCATGAGAGGTACTTGAGAGCGGCAGGGAGGGACTTGATTAGTGGGGATTTGGAGACCGAGAATGAATGAATCACTAATGAACAAGTGTGAAACAGGACTTCACTGAGTGGTAATTAGAGGATATGAAACAAATACATTATCACCTTGATAGACTCGACAGTTTTGTTACAGTTACCAGTATTGGTTAATTTCATTTTCCACAGAACAGTTGACTTCTAAATATGTATAACGTTTTTTTTATTAAAAATCCACCAGGCCTTTTTAGCTCAGTTGGTCATGCGTCTGACTATCAATCCAGGGGTCGTGAGTTCTAATCACCGCCCGGCAACAGTCTCCGTGATGATTGATATGCAACATAGTGTCTCATTATCATTCGTCTCTAGTATTCACTTCCTACCCATGTAACAGACTGTAAATGGCAAACAACAAGCTCTAAGTTTATTTCGCAGTTGAGCTGAAATAGATCTGTACTTGTATGTATCAAGTAATATTTGTTTTAAACGTTTATTTTACTGAGATTGTGAAACAAGTTCTTAGAGCTTAGACAAATCATGCTTGAAGTCCTCCTGGATAGAATCAGCACTAAGAATATGCAGATAAAATGGTCTTGCTCAAGATCACCTCACATAGCCATGGCAAAGGATCGAACTTGCGACTCTCTCAATCATGGATTTGATGCTCTACCTGTGACTGGACCACGCTCCGCTATCAGTGGAAACTGGACTTCATAATATTGAGTTGATACATGCTGTGTAAGCAGGACAGCAGTGCAGTGGATAGGGTGTACATCAAAAATACTACAGTAGCTTTATGAATATGGGCATGTTATCTCCAGGTTTGTGCTTGTGAGTAACCATAATGTTTTTGATTTTACTGCCATTCAAGATACAGTAGAATATAATATCTCAACGGAGACTTCCATTATATATATAGTCTAGAAAATGAAATCATTAAAACTTTCTCTGAAGCAACTGACCAATCAACTACTCAAATGTGGCGTTCTCCGATGGCAAATTCAATGACCAATCAGCGTCCTCCTACTACATTGATAGATGAAAGTGAATCAGCATGATTGTAACAATTGCCATTTAACAGGTCCCATCAGGAGAGCTGGCTCTGTTCCACAGACTAGTAATTACACAAGTAGAGCAGAAACTGGCTCTCTGGGCCACTTGTATTCATACCACTTACTATTGCTCACGTTTTTTTATTACTATCAAGGTAAAATACACAACATTTGTCAGGTGTAAATAGCAGAACAGAAACAGTCAGCTTTACAAATTAGTTAATAATTATTTGTTTGTACAATTTATGTGAAGATTATAGAAGTGTAAAGTAAAACAAATAATTGTCATATGTTCTGTCATGATGGCAGGCAGAGAAAAATGAGTTTTGTAGTATAATACCACGTAACATCAGGCGTAATGAAGCTGGCGGCAAACTAAGCAGAAAATAGGTTGTCCTTTAATAGTTGGGCCAGGTGAAACAACCGGGCATAATAAGTTATGCTCTTTAAACATTAATTTAAATTGTACAGGACTGAAGTTTAAAGCAGGTTTTTTTTTAACATTCTGAAGTGACTTAACAGCATTGGTAACATTGTAAATTGATTTTGTGGGTTCATTTTGATTTGTGAGATTTCATTTATAAATTTATCTGTTGAACTGTGACAGTGTAATGTATCTGCAGCAAGTATGCCCACACGTACTAGAGATTGGTTTAGCCATCATCCTCATGTGATATTCTGAGGGACAAAAGTAGAGCTTAAACCTGATTCCTTGTGCACCCATCCTCACTCTTCCCTGACCCTTACCCTCTTCCCTCCCTGACCCTTACCCTCTTCCCTCCCTGACCCTTACCCTCTTCCCCTCCTTGACTCTAAATAATATTCACTGAGAATTAGCCCTGTTTTAAAAAGGTATTTTTATCTTAAATGTTATTTTGACTTTTCTATCTTTTAAAGGGAGTAAATCAGGGTTGTTTTTTTTAAATTGGCTAAAAACATTGTTTTCAATACATCATGCCTATACATACCCACTGACCCCATATTGCCAAAAAGATATATATATTTAAGCATGCTTAAATAACATTTTCTAACTTGGGCTAGGTTAGACTAAAAAAGATTTCCCGCTTAAACTTGAAACATACTTTATGACGTATTTAATGAGTCCCATTAGTTCATTTCGATTTCAGATTGATCCGTTGTACAGTTTTAAACATACTAAAATTTATTTCAGCTGAGGAAGATTCCGAATGATAATGTGAATGTCATCAAGCAGTTAGTGCTGTCTATTTTTAAGTGGGATTCCGTTTCAAGTTTACCACTCCAATTTAAATATTGATATTGTCGTATTTTGGTGAATTTGACATTCAAAACCATTCAGATTGTATCCATTATTGAGAATAAGATGCTTTTTATCCATTTTAAAAATAGTTTTATTAAGACATTTTGAGTGCATATTTTTCCTGATATATTCCCTTTAAATGTGTTTTGTTCAATTGCCACCTTCAGTAATGTGTTGTTACAAGGCAGTCTGCCCCATACATACAAGTATAAACAATTCAGCATACATAGCATATCCAATGGGCAAAATGTAAGTAATACATTCAGGAAATATTGTTTATATACAGAAAGTATATTTATCTTCTTCTATTTAATGATGAGTAAATTAACAGTAAACGAAAATTATACCCGACCTTCAATTTTTAATTTCAATGTTCTCTAGTTTCTCTGACCATGTTGGCCGAGTTTTACATGTGATATAAATCTTTGAGTGACGTATAACATGTGACCTTACATGGATACGAATGTAGCATGAAGTAAAAACCATGTGTGTAATTAGAAAAGCAGGAAAAGGGCTCTGATATTATAATATATTGACTTTCATTAGTTTCTAAGAATTTCTTCAATTTTAGGAAAATAAAAAATATTTCTGTAGGAGTAACTTAGATTTTCTTCTTCATTTGAGATACCAGTTCTTCCTCTACCCAGGGTGCGCATCCTTCAACTCTCAGTCAGTCAGTTCTAATTTAAAGGTAAACATGGCAATGTTAAAATAGAATTGTATTGGTGTATCTGCATTAAATCAATCTTGACACCTGCAAACACATAACCATAGTGAGAAATTGCTAACCAAGTGCCTGAAACTTCATCTTCCACTAAGTTATGAAAATTTGAGTAAAATTCTTTAAAAAATATAAATTGATATTTCTTGCAATTTACTCTACCATAGCAATAAAAATATAAAATAAAGCATTTTTGTTCTACAATAACCACGAATATCAAATATGATGCCAAAGTGAAAATGTTTCAATCAACTTGCATGTGCTTCTCTTCCAAGTAGTTATGAAATTGTCCAACAATAATGATGGAAGAGTCCATTACAGAAGCTTTACAAGTTGATAATATGTAAATTAATGCCCAGGAAGGAAGGTTCCCAGCCCAGGAAGGAAGATTCCCGGCTCAATAAACATGTCACAGATAAATAACAGTTTAACATACAAACTAAAAGAGAATATTATCAACAATTGCATAATGGAGAATGTGTCCAGAATCTTCAAACCTGCAGAGTTCCACCACTTAGTTGGCACCCTGGAACCACACAGGGGTGTGTCATTTAATTATAATAGAAATAAAAGATAACAGTACATGGAATTTATTTGGAGGATCCTAACCCTCTGCAAACATGGCCAGTTGTTACATTATTACCAGGAACCAAAGAGTGTGTACAATTTTCATACAATACAAAAACAAAAATGTCACTTTTTGTTTAAGGATATAAAGTCATGATCTATTGAAACTGGAGGGACACTTAGTATTGTGTATGACTATAAAAAAGTCACTTAAATACAGAAACAGTTATTCCTTGTACATATTGTAACAGTTTGTTTATTTAAGACTTAGTGTCATTTTTATTTAGTAGAATAATGAGAGTCGCCTTTTAATGTCAAAGATACAAAATAAATATCAATGTTGCCTGTACATGGATAGACTGACTCCATACAAAAGACACTTGTGTTTGAATCACTAACCCAGACCAATAGTTACAATCAATCTGTCTTACACAATCTTACATTATCACTGTCATACAAAATGTCATACACAAATATTTTTCAATCAGGGTTATGTCACAACCGGGGTTAATCAAGTCAACTTCACACCCACTTGGTCATATCCCACCCTGACACAATATCCCAAGACACAATACCTTAATTGACACCATTTACAGTGTGATTTGTACTGTTTGTATTGTGGTTTCATTGTAAACCTGTATACTGTAAATACTGTAGAAAATGTGCAGTATAATAATGATGATAACAGAGAGATGAAAGACCATGAATTATTAACTTCATTGAAATACAGACAATATTTATTACACATGTTATTGATTTAAATGCATTATCTTGATAG
Organism: Panopea generosa; assembly: GCA_029582155.1. Classification (NCBI taxonomy): domain Eukaryota; kingdom Metazoa; phylum Mollusca; class Bivalvia; order Adapedonta; family Hiatellidae; genus Panopea; species Panopea generosa. The sequence goes on from CM055896.1 coordinate 92,327,271, forward strand.
TTCTAGTTTAGCTTATCTTGTTTAATTGACCATTATAGAAAAATCTTTAATTATATGATTAAACAGGAAATGGACAATCTAAATTGTTTTTTTTTCAATATGTTAAATATTTGTGCAGAACTTCGATAACTAATCCTGTTACCATAATTTTTATATTAGTCTTAACAATAAAATAAAACTCTTCTTTATTTCAATTTTAAATCTAAATTGATATGATATATTAATAGGAATATGTCTCTGATAGCTCTATAATGAACCTCTCAGAATTTCTCTAAACTGGTAAAGATTTCAGAGGTTTTAAAGGTTCCGGGAACTTCATTCACATTAGTTTTTTGATGTTTTCTCTATTCCAGTAGATAATTTTGTTTTCTTTGTAAGTGGATTAAGTGTAAACGATTGTTTCCTATTTACATCATGTAATGTTTGTTTTTGTAGACCACACAACAACAATGAAGCAGTCCAGCAATTCTAGCCCAGGTTTGCCGCCACCACCAGTAAAACATCAAGAAACAAACTAAAAACACCAAAGCTGCGTATCAGTAGACAGTTTCAACATTTGTAAGTTTAACTTCTTTGTGTAAACTTTTTAGTCACGAAAAAAAAGTAGACTTATTAAGCTTTTCACTAATATTTACATAAGAACTCTGAAAGCCCTGTAAATGCTATTCCTTTTCAAATTCGCAATAACTTTCCATTATTGTATTTTCGCAATTGTTTCATACAAAAATCTGAAGACTTGCTAAGGTTAGTTAAAAACTAAAGTAGGCCCGCAAGTAAGTATACAGTCCCACTCCTTGTGAAGTATCAAACTGGTAATCAGTAAGGTTGAGTAATTATTTGTCTCAATTTTGCATATTTGCATATTATGTATTGTATATGTAGGTGTGCGTAAATGTACAGGATTTGTATGTCTCAGGTGATCTACTTGACATGGAACATTCCCATGAATTTTAGAAAAGAATATACATGTGTAATATTTACATACATTGGTTCATAATTAAATACTGTTATTAACCATCTTACATGAGCTATAGCACTTTAGTATCACCTCATGATTTCATGTTTTAGGTGTAAATGTTGTTCTTTATTCTATAGTAAATAATAAAAGTTTGAAGGCTTGTCATTCATAGAGATGCTCAAATGATAAAAGTGAAATGATGAGAAAATAGTGTCATACAAGATATTTTTTTCTGCTCCATGTGTACACTGTTGACAAAGTGAAAGTAGACTTCCGAAATCATGTATTCATACCCCAATTTCCAAGCATCATTTTTTTATTCTAAATTCACAATTCAAACATGACAATGCTGGCAAAATGTTAGAAATATATCAGTTATGTCATTCAAACAAAAAAAATGAGCATTAAAATAAGGAAAATGCATTTTTAAAGAAGAAGAAACAAGGATTATTTATAATTGTCATAATGCGACTACCTCATGGAAGCACATCCTGTTTCCAGTGATGGTGCTATGCCTCTTATGAACTGAGTGACTAAACAATATTGCATTGGATTACTTAAGGTTAATATTGGTTTTAATCAGTGCATAATCTGCTGTCCATTTAAAATACAGGAAGGTAAAATAGTTTTAAGTGATGCACCACTGTTCACTGTTCAAGTATGTCACATTAGGCTGTGATACCGCCTGAAGGTGATAGTTTTCAATAACAAAAATGTGACTATTTATTTGTTTGGCAGTTCTTCAGAACATAATAGAAAACCCTTAACAAAATATCAAACATTCAATTAACAACATCAAATAGAAATGTTCAACATTGACCACTGTACCCAGAATACATCACACCAGGAAATGGTCATTGAATTATTTATGTTTGTTTTAGCGTAAGTCTGTTTGCCTTCATCAATGGCATTGCTTTGTTGGTCGCAGACGGCAAAGGAGGTATTGTTGTGTATAATCCTGCAAATCTACGTAAATATTGTCTTTTCGCGGCTCTAAAAGCTTATTTTAACAGACAAACTGTATTATTCACATGTAATGATTGGGTAAATATTGTGTTATGTTTGTCATAATAAAGTTACTTTATTTCCAAAGAACCTGGATTAACATACCAGGTAAATTACCTCCCATGTCCAGTTAGAGAAGTCTGTTAGTGTATATGTCAAGGGTTTGTGAATTAAAACCACATTAAATGTTTTATGATTGAATGTCATTTGTACACCTGTTCCCTTCCAATTATTTACATGGCAAGTATAACAGTAATAGATTAATTATCTTGGGTCCTCTTCGGATTACTGGCCTGTTTAACCAACTGTTACCATGTACCTCTCACCTCTCACCACTCGGAATGAGGGTTAAAATCCAACTTGTTCCAAATATCTTAATAAAGTGGGGCAGATAATATTGTCTGCTTATGCCAGAGGTTGTGGGTTTGATCCCAAGCTTAACTCAATGCCTTTATACCTTTTTAAAAAATAAAACTCAACACTGAGAGAGGTTCATATAAGCTTTGAGCTTTTTTTAAGCAATCATTTAGAATATATTAGTATAAATTAAAATATAATATATAATGTATAATCTTAAAATCAGCAGTAGGAGTTTCATGTTGCCAAAGGTCAACCTTTGTGGTTAAAAAGAATAAAATAAAGATACATTAGCTTAAATTGTTAGAATGATGTCCATCACTTAGTGTGTCCGTCTCTACAATGATTGTTAAAATTCTTACAACTTATACAAATCACACTTGAGGTCTTGCTAAGCAGAATATGCTGACAGTTTGTGTTGTGTCCGAAGAAACCATAATATAAAACGCTGGTCAGGGATCAAACTGACCACACACTATTACCAAGTCTGATGCTGCGCTATGAGACCATATAGTTACATGATATTGTAATATGTGCTTTAGAAATGTAGAAGATAGTTCCCTATTTAAGTTACAGATCTGAATGGTTGCATTTTATTATAATCCCTCATAATTTAAGTTAATATTATCTTCCGTGGCCTAGTAGTTAAGGCGTCTGCCTCGGAAGCGGGAGGTCGAAGGTTTGAATCCCAGTGGAATCACTTAGATCTTTTCTGATGCGGCCGGTTGCTCACCCGGCAGCTAGTTAAATTGAGGGGTACCAAATGTCTATCAGCCTGATGCCTGGCAATGATAGCTTTCAGGAAGTAACTGTGTACAACATAAAGGTGTCTCATAAGCCCAGTGTGGCTGGCCCTTTCAATAGGGGTGACACTATAATAAACAAACACTTTACTTTACTTTTTATTATTGCTGTGTTCTGTATCAGGATTGTGGTTTAAAAACTTACAAGCTTAATGTGATCTGTTCTGAGTGCATAACAGAGCATCTGACCCGGAATCAGGGGGTCGTGGGTTTGATCTTCCATCACGGGTATGTGTAGTGCTCTTGAGCAAGACACTTTATCCACATATGCTTAGTATTGGTTCTAACCAGGAAATCTTGTAATAACTCATTCACAATCAAAGTAAATAAATAAGTTTAAATCATAAGTTTAAAAAAGGCAGGTTAACAGCTTTGATTAAAATTTGTCATTTTTGTTACTATTTTGTGATTTTGTTTTTTAAAACTTGTTGAAAATCTTTTTTGTTTTTTTCATTTACTGTTACCACTTTACTTATTTCGACAAATTGACTTTATTTGGATAACTGTATAAGTCCAGAATGATAGAGTGGGGAGACTTCAAAGCTGAAGATTAACATTTTTGTAGACAAGGGGGTGTTAAGCTTGTCTATGACTCATGGTTGTTCCCTGTGTAACTCTAGTATACTTTCACATCCAAGGTGCAAGTCTCAAATTTACTTTAAATTCAACATCAAAGGCAGGTATTATTTGATCATCAAATCTATCTCATTATAAACAAATACAGCACCGTTACCTGCTTAAGTATGTTACTCACGGTTATGCTTAACTTGACAATGGGACAGTGTTGTTGCTGACACAATTCTTGTGGGAAAATAAAAGCTTGATTAACTCTTAATTGGGAAAATGCTTAAAATGAGTTAATTTTAATGATTATTTAATAGTCAGGTGCAAGACTTATTGATTGGGTATTTAGCAGGAAATGGTAAGAATGTAGGATTTGTAAATAAATTTTGATAAAGAATAAATATCTGTTTCACACACTTGTATTAACCGTACCATTATATACTGGTATATTATCCCACATAATAAAGCAGGGTTAAATTCACTTTTGCTTTATCGGTAGGGAAGGTTTATCCTGCAGCAACACACAAATTGATGATGTCATTGTTCTTGCGTTGTGTTAAACCCACATTCAAACACATGTTTTTTGTTGATAAACTGTTAATTGTCTCCATATATATAAATAATAATTATAACAGTGAAACAGCTTTAATAAAAAATACTTTTTTGTTTTGTTTTAATTTCATCAATCAAATTTTGAACTAGATTCTATTTTCAGGCACATTTTCCGTAGATGTACAGATATGAGTTTGTTTGCAACACTAGATGTTGAAATAAAAATATATAAAAATAGAAAACCATGTTAGTGCCTGATTATGCAGTCTTAAATTTATCAAGTTAAAAATATTTTCTCTGCCTCATCTGATAATGTTTAGACAATTAGACGCTAACATGGTATTCTTTATTTAACTGTTATTACTCAGAAAAGCATCTGGGTGATCCTGATAATACTCAGACTGGCTCCAGTCATTAACATAAAGCCTTTACTTTGATTGATTATAAAATAAGGAATCCACCAGTGAATTTGATATTCATTATAGGATTAAATGCCTTAAATACATATATGATAATGAGATTGGAATTATTATTGAATGTATGAACCTGTTGAGTTAAAATATGCAAATTGTATTACAGCGTTGGATATCTTTTTTCATAATTTATTTCACTTTTAAAACTAACTTGAATAAGATGAAAAATCATTTGTGATTTCAAATAATTATAAATTAATTAACATTAAAGAACCTTATGATAGTCATTGGACTACACAGAAAGAAAATCAGGTTGATAAAAAAATGTTCATTAAAATGTGTTGATCTTTTTAAATTAGGTGATAAGGTATTTTCAGATTTGACATATTTTGACAATATAATGCTATGTGTTAGATGTGTATAAAAATGAAATATTAATAAATGTTATTATAATAACGTAATTTGTGCAAATTATTTTATTGTTGATAAGAACAGTAAAGTGCCATAACTATAGTATCTACAACATGTTGTTGTTGTTGTAATTGTTGCATGGTGTTTAGCATCGCTTTCAGCAATTTTTCAGTGAAATCGCGATGGTGTCTACTTGAGACAGTATTCTAAGTGCTGCCACACTGGAGTATCATGCCACAGACACATGGTATGATACCCCACCCAGTCACATTATACTGACACCGGGCCAACTAGACCTAAAACTATCCCAAATGCTGAGCGCCAAGTGAAGAAGCTTCTGGTACCATTTTTCAAGTCTTTGGTATGCACCAGCCGGGGATCGAACCCACAATCTTCTGTATTTGTGACAAACGCTCTACCCCTAACCACCACAGCAGTCTTTACAACATGTAAAGATGTAGTACCTGTCTTCTCTACCAATATTCATATTACATTGATATCTACATAAATTTAGACAACTTGAGCTGTATCCCTAACCACCACTGCAGTCTTTACAACATGTAAAGATGTAGTACCTGTCTTCTCTACCAATATTCATATTACATTGATATCTACATAAATTTAGACAACTTGAGCTGTATCCCTAACCACCACTGCAGTCTTTACAACATGTAAAGATGTAGTACCTGTCTTCTCTACCAATATTCATATTACATTGATATCTACATAAATTTAGACAACTTGAGCTGTATCCCTAACCACCACTGCCGTCTTTACAACATGTAAAGATGTAGTACCTGTCTTCTCTACCAATATTCATATTACATTGATATCTACATAAATTTAGACAACTTGCATATTCTTGCTTGACAAAGTGTAGTTTCCTTGTCAAAACATTTGAGGCATACACACATGCACACAAACACACATTCCACTAGGGACATGAATTCAAACATCCCACACACACACTGGTTGACCACCTAATAAATACTAGAAAATTTAATTATGATTGCTCTGATGACCACCTTTACATAACTAAAATACTGTTGAAAAAAGGTGAAAAACACCATAAAACAAATGGATAGTACCCCCAACGCCATATTATAACCTGTTATATACTGAAAATACAGGTAGTTTAAAACTAAAGTCTTACTAATTCTGAAACACAGACTTTTGTATCAAAAGTTGCTTCTGTGGGTGTTCCCTGACTGTATTGTCTTTTTTTTTTTTATAAACAACTTAAAAATATTTCAAAAAAGTTACTTAACTTTTAGTAAATTTATAGGTTTTAGGATTTAACCACATTATCATCTTGTGGAGATTGTTTACTGTTGTTTAGCAGCTGTATAGATCTATTTGACACCAAATGGACCACAACAATATACTTATATGGCTTAATGTGTCAAGTTATTACACCTGACCATAGATAGGGGTTAGGGAGGCTTTGTTGGTCACAGTTGGGGTGCACTTATATGACCCAGACATTTTTTGCACCTTTTTGCATTTTGTATTATTTATTGTAGATTTAGTCTGCTGCAACAATAAAGTTTTTTTTGAAGTTATTACATAACAGTTGTTTGTGATGATATTTTTAAATGGTGTGTACTATTGATAGAACAGCACAGGGGGGTGGGGTGCATGCATTCTATGACAAGTGCCTAAATCACACCTGAAGGTCACTTTGGTGTCAGAATGATTTAGGGAAGTGCAGAGGCCTGTGGCTACCCACTTGGTCACAGTGGCATTTAATTATGTAAATATTGCACCATAATGGTGGAATATAATGGGCAAATCAACAGTAGGGTAGACATTTTGAAGAGTTGATTTAGCCATCTACATGACATAGAACTTTAGTTTGGAGTCTTTATATATAGAATTTGTATGGTAGAATTACATTTTCATTGTAAGGACAGTCTAATGCTGCAGCATGGAGTGTCACAATGGTCACAATAGTGACAGACAAGTGTTATTGTGGCAGATACCACTAAGACTTTATTACAATTTCCACATGTCACCAATTGTCTGAAGGTTTAGCCATACGGTTTGTGGAGTATCTGTGATTTATCTGCTTTCATCAATTGCTGTCATTTAAAATAGTTTTAATTTGTTAGTTAATATAATTATTATGAAATCATATTTGAGATCTGAGTGTGTTGCAACATTTGAGACTACAATCAGCTCACGTAAAACATTGATTGGCATTCAATTGATGTTTGAGACTGAATGCCAGTCTCACTCAAGACTTATTGCTCTTTGGCGAATGAGCTGCTTTAGTTTCAGACTGGTCTTCTCTCATTTGAAATATTGCTCTGATTTTGGACTGCACTTATTAGAACTTAACTTGCTTTGATTGAAAAATCTTGTCTGCCTTCAGTATCATTATTGTCACAATCAGCAACACCATCATGCCCATCATTGATTGGCCATGTATCATATTTGAACAATTCTACCCGTTATTGGTTCATAAATTGCTGTTATGATGAACACTTCTGTGTGGTTATCAGCTGATTGGCCCTTGTCATCACCACCTTATCTTAAATTGACTTATTCCAAGCTTATACTGATACAGATTATAACCAAACTTTACCAGGACTTCTATCTGGGGATAAACAATTGCTGTTGATACTTACAGTTCTCTTATCTAGGGATCAGTCAGTGTTGAGCACTTTATCAACACCAGACATTTCAATTGTTATTAAAATGATAAATTGTTAAATATCTCTATCCTGATAATGTTTTCTGTGTGTGTGTGTGTGTATTTGTGTGTGTGTGTGTGCATGTGTGCATGCATACATGTGTGCGTGCGCGTGTATGTGAGATGTACTACTACTGTTTTAGTCTGATGATGATGATGATAATTTTATTTATTGTCGCCACCAGTTTCCCATATGGGCGTCGCCTCCAGAAGAGTATTGGTAATTTTAGTTTTTTGGAGGATAGTGGATAGACACAGAAGCCCTTTTGTAGTGACCCTGGTTCATTTAAACACCGATACATGAAACCTCGATTTTTGTTAAAGTCTCATCCCAAAGACTGAAAAGTATTTTTAGTTGGAGGACCTGGGGATCAAACTTTCAACCCCTGGGTTCGCAGTCCAAGGCCTTAGCCACTGGACCACTAATCCATTCTCTGTTTCAGTCTCGTACAAATGATAATATTTAAATGTAAGTTCCGTGCCCCCAACATTATGTTTCTAACCAATATCTTAATGAATTTCTATGATTGTTTTATTAGTTTGTACAACATGTACTTATTTGTTTTTGCTTGATTATTTAATTGACATGTTGTTCTTTGCAATAATAGACCATTCCATTCATTAGCATATTTGGAAATAACTAAGAGGCAAAACATGTAGACCCTTATCAGTCTTCAAGTCAAGTATCATTGACAGTATATACCTAGTTGTCATTACACTTCCTGGGGTTTTATTGTTTAAATCAGGGGATTGATATTCAGGTGTCAATAAGTTATATAGTACTAGACTTTCCATTAAATGAGTGCTCTAGACTTTCATTTAAATACTAATGAAACATACGTTTACCCATTTATATCAGTTAGTTGTGTTAGGGTGGGGAGGGGAGCATCTCATTATACTGAAAGGGGAGGACTGTAACTTAATTGTTGCTAGAATTTGTGGCCCAACTGTTGCTTATTATGTGAATTATGCAATAAATTATGTATAAACCATTGATGATTAGGTGAATTTAAGAAGACCATAAAATTAACAAACTGTTGAATTGCCAATATCTTCTATTACTCTTTATTTTATTTTACTATTTCATGTAATAATATAAACAGTTTTCTTTTGTCCTTTCTATGAATTGATTGTCCTTGATATAACATTTGTACCCATAGTTTGTTAACTTTATATTTACTTTTTCTGTGTGGAACTAAAATTCAATATTTACTTATTATTTTAACAATCATTTAAATTGATCGCAGCATTCATTTCTCCGCGGGGTTTGACTTGTAAGCTTCAGTAGGTTACAGAGGGACAAGAGAATGTTGTTCTAATTTTAGAAGGACAATATTTAAATTGTCAGTGTGGTCAATTAGTAACATTTGGTTGACAGTGTTTGGTCGTCAGCAACAGCTGTTTATCTACAAGGTCAAGTACCCAACACTGATACTTTGTATTTTACTTTATACATTTTGATATGCTTTTTTTTTTTAAGATTTGGGTTTTACACCATTTATTGTGGCATTATATATTATGTCTTAAGTCTTGTAACTAGCTTTGTTGGTATAGAAAAACCTCATTCACATCTGCTTAAGGGTTTAAAAACAGGAACCAGTGGCCTTCTTCTGTGAGAGAACTGGCACACTTTTTCAGATATGTACAATACCATTTCATCTCCAATTCAGTTTTCCATACAAACATTACATGAATATAAAATGTACAGGTTTCATCACTGATTCACAGTAATATCAAGTTTGGGAATTTTGAGTTCATATCAATTAATGCAAAAATATTTGTTGATTTTGATGAACTTTTTAATGAATGTAAAAAACTCAACTTTTTTTTTATAATTGCCATTTGGGAGAACAATTTCAATCAGAGTCCCCACAAAATGATGATGGTCTTCATTATATTCAGTATAGCTTATAGCTACACTAGTGTAATATATTCTCTATTATTATAGCTACACTAGTGTAATATACTCTCTATTATAATAGCTACTCTAGTGTAATATATTCTCTATTATAATAGCTACTCTAGTGTAATATATTCTCTATTGTAATAGCTACTCTAGTGTAATATATTCTCTATTGTAATAGCTACTCTAATGTAATATATTCTCTATTATAATAGTTGGTTGCGCGTCTGACTATCAACCCAGCAGTCATGTGGTCGCATCTGAGCCTGGCCACAGTCTCATAGATTATTGATATACGACTTTGTGTATCATTGTCACTCGTCTATCAACACTGATTCAAGTGGGAAAGTAAACAATCACTTACTTGCTGAGATGGGTGTGCTGGAGAACTGGTTATCCTTTCAGAATGGTTTGGTTTAATGATCATCTGTTATCCCAATTACATTATATATTCAATCAATGTATTGAAATAGATTCTCTTAACAAGTATCTGTGGTCTAGTTCTGATTCTTCATTAAGCATCTTCCCTACTTTAACATATACATGCATATTTTATTTATTATATCAAATTTGATCATTATTTAGATAATTTTCCCTGTTTGAAATTCAACACCGCTCTTGTTATTGTACAAATATGTCTGTAACATATTTTACAGTCCTCTCCTTTGTTGGCTACAAATAGCAGATGGTATCTTACAGGTTTCAAGATTTTTTCTTTTCTTCTCACTAAAATGGTCACAAGTTTGGGTACATTTTACAATATTCGATGAGCTCTACATCATACATTTCTGTTATAAAACAGCGCATCAAAAATGCTGTTTTGATGATAAATATGAATACAGCCATTTTCATTATGAATTGTGAGCACCAGAAATGTGAGCATTACGTTTAAACAGATGGAAAATAAAAAAGGGTCACCTTAATTGATCTAAGGGCCACTTCTGGGATGGCTGGATGAAGAAGTAGAGAGCCTGTTTTACATTATTATTTTTGGGATAACTGTTTTTGTTAGAACTTGCCATTTCCACCAAAATAGTAAAACTATAATCCTATGGAATGGAATTTTCTATCCAAACTTCAAACTCATGAATCAGTGAATGAATAATAGAATGAAATGAATGAATGAATGAGTGAATGAAAGTCTTTATTTAAAGAAGGCAGCCCAATCAGTTTGAAACTAATCTTCCTTGAGGTCCTCTAAAGATACATTTAAATGTAATTTACAAAAAAAATAGCAAAACAAAATAAAAACATTTTAAGCAATGCAAGCAAATTGATTGTACATGGAAAATGATAACTACACGTAAATCAATTATTTAGATTTTTTAAGCAATCCTTTTAAAGTCTCTTTGATTTAAACATATATATAATATAAACATAATCAAGAAAGTGAATATCACTACATCTGTTACAACAACAATACAACAAGTATAATTATATACAGTTAATGATATATGTATGTACATTGGAGGTGGTGGTTTATTTGTAGCAACTGCGATAATAATTGTTTAATTATTACTACTATTATATTCAGGACATATGAAGTAGTTCATTCTATTTGTTACCATTTAAATCAATTTGTTGTAAAATTTTGATTGTAGTAAAGTTTCTTATATTAACCGGAATATTATTCCCGATTAAAGTTCCATTAAATTACCTTGCGATGTAATTATGCCAGAATACAGCTTTGATAAAATAATATCGCACCATATGGTACAATACAGTTGTTTGAGGCATGTGAGAGTCTATGTGATCGAATGAGATACAAAATTATAACATTTAAAAACTGTTTTTAGATAAAAATATGATTAAAAATTAATTATATCAAATGATATGTAATGGATTGAGATTTGAGGAACAGTCCATGAATATGTGGTTATTGTCAGTTCTTGACAGAGGAAGTCTGGAGCAAGGTTCCCAAACAGTTCATTTACTATCTCACTCTTTTTCTGTTCAATCTAAAATCTAAAAACATGCCAACAGACTTCAAGAACACCCGGTTTATTGAGTACAATTTTGTGTTTTATTGTTTAAGTAAATCTGTTAAGTAGTTTGCCACAATGGCGGCCTGGCAGAGATAGAGAGACTCGTTAAACGTAATCTCATCAGGATTAAGTGATTATCCCAGTATACAATTGACTAATCACTAACTGGTAATTGAATTGATTTGTGTGTTGGCTTATGTTTTATGTGGTCTAACAAGATTATTGAAGAGTCCGGAATAGTCAGTTTATGGTCAGGATATATTTGCATATATATTTATCTTTTACATGATTAAATATAGTTATATGTTCTTTCTGAAGTGAATTTGTCAGTAACTTGTGAGGTTTTAGTTTGAAGGAGTCAGTCATGAACCCTTACCTTGGTGGGAATCCCTGATTTGGCGTATGGTAGTTTAAATGGCAAAAATGTAATTCACAGAATGTTTTATTACAAACACCATACAATCTGGCTATCCAGTCGAATAGTGTGGATATTTGCGGAGTTCTTTTGTTTTTTCTTTCCTGTCATGACTACACGTACAAAGACACCTTAGTTATTTTCATTTTATTTCATAGATTTATTTATATAGCATTGACTAAGTATATCATATTATACTGTCAATGTCATCTTCACATTTATGCACTTTAAACACACAAAATATGCTGTAGATGAGGCCTAAAACTTCATTCATTCATTCATTCATTCATTCATTCATTCATTCATTCATTCATTCATTCATTCATTCATTCATTCATTCATTCATTAAGTCCATTCATTCGTTTGTTCATTCATTTATTCATTTATTAGGTATATACTGGATCTTTTAATACACAAGTACCCGTTTATTATTAGATTTATGAATTTTAAACACTTTTTACAAGGTGTCACAATGTAACTCCATAACAAGGTTACGAGCAGTTCTAACTTAGATCTGTTCAAAAAACAAAAAAATAGACAATTTTTTATACTAATCAAATTGTTTGTGATGTAAAAGGATATGCTTTTTTTAATTTACTTTGGCTAAAATAACTCTCGTTTAAACATGACAGTGGTCATGCAAGATAATATAATAATTATTATGGTGGGAATAATTTAAGGATCTTGTGTGATAAATATAATTTTTATAGTTAAGATCTAATAGATCTAGTAAAGAACTCATATTGCAGGTATTCTGGTGAAGGCCGGTTTACAGAAAATGTCATTTTTATTGTTTTATGCGTTATAATTAACTGCTAAGTTTTTCCTAGCTAGCTGCATATGTACAGTGGTAATATTTTTTTTATCTTTCAACCCATAAATATTTTTGCAGTATGTTTTTAAAAAAAACAAAAACTGTATGGACATTGATTTACATTACAGATGTAGAAAGTCTTAAATAATATTACTAAGTTTCAATTTCAAATATAACATTTGTTTGTCTACCTTTAATGTTTACAATGTTCACTTCATATACTGAAGAAAAAAACTAACTTTAAATGTTATTTAAATGATATTTGTTTTGATGATAAACTGCATCATGTTAAAATCAATAAAAATTCTGTTCTGTTCAATATTTTATAAATGAAAATAATTGTATTAGGCCATGATAAACTAATTGCTAAATGACCATTGCCACCCACCCCCTAATTTTCATGCCACCCTGACTCTTTTTTTATTTTAAAAAACAACAACAAAACAACAACAAAATTAAAAAAAAAAGAGAAAAGAATAAGACTCCATTCCTCACCCTTTATAAGAAAAATTTGGATGATAATCTAGCAATTAATTTATTAAGGCCTTTCAGACCTCCCTGATAATTATGTCACACCAATTAATTCATCTTTTTTTTAAATATCAATTTATTTTAGTTTATTTAAGAATAAATAGATAACGATATGTCCTTCTGATTTAATTGCTACTTTTTTAATTTCTTCAGAATAAAACAAAATGTCAGGGTAAATCCTTGAAGGGTGCTGCCAAAGTTACTGCTATTTAGAATTTAATTAGATAAATTATAAAACTCATAATGAGAGCATTTAATATCAGATCACCTTTAACCTCTCTGCACTATTTATGTTTTATATTTGGTATGATATAAAACTGTAAAACTTTCCTTGTATAAACGTGGCATGTCTGAGATGATCGTGATAAAGTGGGACAAAGTTTATATGGTGCAGATATAAACAATATAAAGGAAGTGGTAAAAATGCAGAAACTGAAGTTTTGTATTTTTAACTGTGATCACAAGATTTTGATCGTACACAGTGAATATTAATGTTGGCACTGTGACATATACATGATGTTCAGTGCTTCATACAAGTTATACAGTATTGGATTCAATGCACAAGCTTCAAAATGCACACAACCAAATTGTTTAATACTATTACAGTCAGGTTCCTCTGTGGCCTAAGGCACCACCTCAAGATCAATTACCTCTCACCGCTAAGGTTCGTAGGTTTGGGTCCCGCTTGCTCCAAAAACTTTATGTGAGAAAGTTTGCTAGTTACTTGTGGAAGAACGGTGGTTCTACTCTGGCCCCCTAGATTGGCCCCCTGTATATTATAAACAACTCACTGTTCTATGAGACTGTATTAATTATTTATTCCCCTCCCCCCTCCTGATGATTTGTACTATATTATGAGTCTGTACATAACAAATGCCTCAACCAATTTGTTTGTTTGAACATTAAGCGTCATTTTTATGCCATCTGGGGCTGAATCAGCAGTGAGAGTTGAATGACAATAAGACACAATGTTGTATATCAATCATCATAGTGACTGTGGCCAAGTGGGGATTCCAACTCATGACCTCTTGATTGATAATCAGACATGCTACAGACTGAGCCAACCAGGCCAGTCTTCCACCAATAAAACTGGTTGCCATATAAAACTGTAAAGAGTTGAAAATAGCTTAATCACCATTAAACTGATAATAATACATGGAGTATTTTATAATATTATTTACAACAATTAAACCTGTGTAAGCGGTCATCTCTATTAAACAGCCACCTGTCTTAAGCAACCATATTTTCTATTTCCTATTTCTATGCTGTCGGAGTAAATTAACCTGTATTAAGCAACAACCTGTCTTAAAAGGCCACTTTTACTCATTCCCTTGACTGGCTGCTTAAGACAGGTTTTACTGTATTTATTAAGATGATTAGGGAGATTTATATATTTGAATCTGTGTTGCAGATAAGCACCATGTGGCTATTTGACAAAAGGGTGAATGACACGGTATGACTTATAGAGTGAACTACTGGAAGACAGACCGACAAAGGTGAATTATTAATTGCCAACAATAATTAAACATTTAGTTTTATTTTATGTCTGACGAGATTACTGTCATGTCCATTAAGTAATCTCCGCTCACCCTGGTCACTCCGTGTAAGTTTGGCAGACAACCACAACACCTTCGTGGGAAAGTGTAACACGACGGGTCTGCCGTCCGACTTCAATGACGGGTACATCTCATAGTAATCTTGTTGTATAATACGTTTATATTAATCTTATTATATTTATTAGTTAGTTTAGGATATTAATAGTAAATATACGTCTTCTTCTCGTTCGTTGATCTTTTATTGTAAATTTTTTATTGAAAATTATAATTATTTTGACTACCAGTAGTTGTCCAAATATTAATTTCTTTATAGATAAATATAAATGATTTCTTCTGCTTATTACCACACAAGACTATTATAAACAAAAACTTGTAAAATAGGAGAAAAAACACAGTTTCCTCTCTGATCACTTATTCTTGCTTTGTAGCTTGTATGTGAATGTTCCTTGGGTCAACATCACTAAAATATTCAAGCTAGCCTTGTTACTTGTTATCCTAACTAAACTGGTGATTACCACTTTGGCAGTAATTTGATGGTCATCATCCTCCATTCAACACCTTCATTAACAACTTTGTCTCCCTGTATGTTTATGTTTTCTTTGGCCGTGCTCCATGTTTTGTAGGTTTGTTGTGAAAACTCAGGCCTATAAAAGTCTTTAAGTAAATCTCTTAGTTAATGAGATTAGCATAACTCTATATCTTTTAATCCTATTTTCTGTTTCTTTCTATATGGACTCAAACTGGGCTGTAATAGCAATGACTGTACGCTTATATCTGGCTGTGTGTCATCAGGTGACAGATGTCTCTACCAGGGTTAAACACCTTTTGTTTTGTGTCATGTTATATGACTTTGTTTCTTCTTATTTTATGTTTATTACTAGTATGTAGCCTTTTGAGTATAGAGTTTACAGGGGTGGTGGGGGGGGGACCTCCATGACCGAGTAGTTTGAGATGCTCTCACCTGACTGAGGTCGTGGGTTTGAACCCATCTCGGTCAAATTCATTTATATGGAAAGTTTGCCAGACTATTCAGATTTATTCTTAGGTCTTCCTCCACCAATAAAACTGAATATGTCAGAATGATGTACCCTGTCATGTGTTGAAAACGGCATCAAACGTCATTCAGAAAAAAGAAAGACAACAAAAAAAAACAGGTGAACCCTGGTCATGAATTTGAATCCTAGGCCAGTCATAGGATCCCAGGAAAGAGTGTTAAGTTTACTGATCATCTGTTAGTCCTCGATGGCATTAAAATGATGCCAACTAAACTAGTGGAGTTACTGCTATACCTCATCTCTCACACAAACTGTAAATCTTACTGTGAACAACTCCTACATTAAATTTATATGTATTTAATTTAAATCAGGTTTATTTAAACTGACACCGTATCATTTGAGTGGTGCAATCTGGCGAAGCAGAAAAAATGGGCACAATCGTTTGAATTCCGTGACTGTAGGGTTTAACCGGGCTAATTAGACGTTAAATAAGATAGTTTCAATAGCTACAACTTCAAACCACAATACCGCTGGCGATGTTGGTCAAAATTACATGTTAACAATAGAAATTTGCCATTATTATGTTAGGTAACGATGAAGTGATTTTAAGCGGTTGCCAAGGAAACATTGCCTCATGACCTGGCATTACTGCAATTTAAAACTACAATAGATAGAAGTGCAGGTATTTTCATCTCCTTCTTCATGACAGATGATGAGAGAAAAATCGTTATTGAATTTTCTTTATAAAAATCATTTTGTCTGAGACTTCCCGTGACAAAAGCAGGATCTTTAAATAAATTTTAATTCACTAACAAAATAAGAATTTATTTCGTTTTAAAACTGTTTGATATAAAGGGATGTTGTTTTTTGACAATAGACAAATGACATTATTGATTTTAATCATTGCTTTGATTAATTTCTGTTATAGAATCTTTCTTTTTAAATGTACCATAATACATGTACGTTTTTATTTCAAATGAGCTGATCAGGGTATAAATGTTGTTTGGCACTTTGTTCGTAAAATCATAAAAAAATCCCTTAAAAATGATAATTGATTGTTTAAAAACAAAGGATTAGTTATAGAAATTGTGCATAGAGCTAAATTTACAATTGTTATTCAGCAAAATAATATTTTTGTTTGGTGTAAAGATGTCAGCTGTAACTTTGTACAAATATTGCCTTATGTAATAGCTGACTTTAGCCTTGTTTTTGTTAATCACGCACATAAACTTTAACAGGTTGTCCAATGTTGATTTGTAAGATTTCACAGATTTGGATCATTCTTTGTGGAGAAAAGATAATATTGTTTAGGATTGATATCAGATTGCAGGCTGCAATAATGATGTGATTGTGAAACATCGGCTGGCGTAGCTTGCATTTCAAGGTGGCACGTCGACAATTAGGCATGTGACACTCACGAACATTGTACTGTTAATATAATATTTTTATGCATTATAAATTAGAATTATATGTTTTTAGGATTATAGGGCGTTTAAGGATATTGATCATTTTAATGTTTTATCAAATTATAATGGTTTAGTGTTTTAATTTTGTTTTATGATAGAAATTTAATATTTCAAGTGTATGGGTATTTACTAATCAAAGATTTTTCTTTCAACTTTCATGTGACTCTGTAATGTTAAAACATCATTATCACAGGATTAAAGTAGAATTTTGGTAATTTAATTTAAAAAAAATATGTTTATATATGATAACTATGTTTTTCAAGTATAAACCATGGTATTTTAAGTGTAAAGGTATTTACTAATCAAAGGACTTTTTGATTTTTGAGATTTTATATGTCACGATAGATAAATAACTTCACCAATGTTCAAGTATATGTTGTGTAAATATACATGTGTGTGACACTGGGATCATCTTCAGACCATTAGTATAGGGACATCATAGAGTTCAGATCACAGATGTCAGATCACAGACGTCAGATCATAAAGGTCAAATCATAGATGTCAGATCATAGAGGTCAGATCATAAAGGTCAGATCATAAAAGTCAGATCACAAAGGTCATATCATAAAAGTCAGATCACAAAGGTCAGATCATAAAGGTCAGATCATAGACGTCAGATCATAGATGTCAGATCATAAAGGACAAATCATAGATGTCAGATCATAGAGGTCAAATCATAGATGTCAGATCATAGAGGTCAGATCATAAAAGTCAGACCACAGAGGTCAGATCATAAAGGTCAGATCATAAAAGTCAGATCACAAAGGTCAGATCATAAAAGTCGGATCACAAAGGTCAGATCATAAAGGTCTGATCATAGACGTCAGATCATAGATGTCATATCATAGAGGTCAAATCATCGATGACAGATCATAGAGGTCAGATCATAAAAGTCAGACCACAGAGGTCAGATCATAAAGGTCTGATCATAGAAGTCAGATCATAGAGGTCATATCATAAACCTCAACATGGTGAAAACAAAATATAAACTTGGTTGATTTTACATCTAATATAAAAAACAACAACATTCAAACAAATCACTCTCAACATTGTAAACGAAGGCATAATTAGGATCTTTATGAGTAAAGAGATGAAAATATCTAGAGAAAATCCAAACATCTGAAAGGACAGCATGTTTCACATAAATGATAACATAGAAATAGAAACTGAGGCTAACAGAGTACCAATAGATAATGGTTGTATGCAGTCAACAGACATTCAGATCCCAGGTTTTGACTCCATCAAATGTACAAAAACAACACATTGATATAAAATGAATAAAACATCAACAAATAAATATGTAGAATAAACTCAGAATCTTATATCTGCAGAACTGCAGAGTTTCAACATATGCTATCCAGTACTCAATCGGTACTTACAGTGGTCTTACCATCACTCAAATAATGCCCTAGAACAGCCCTAGAACAAATACAGGGTTGATAATTTAACCAAAATAATTAACATGACAAAAATCATGAAATGAGCATGTCACATTTAACCCATGGGTCAATGATTTGGAATATCCCAGAGTTTAAACCTTTATGTAACTGTGAACCAGTCCTTATAGTTGGAAAATATTGACTGGATCTTGGTCTGCCAACTGTTTGCATCATATTTATAAATCCAGTTGGAACTTAAAATAGCCAAGCACTAAATTAACATAGATTTATTTTTACCAATTAGCTGTAAATATTCAATACTCTCCTGTGTACTTAATTAGCATATTGTCTGGTACAGTATGATGCACTCATGAATATTCATGAAGTGGAAATAATCTATTGGCCAGCAGTGTAATCAGTGTATAGGGAAGATAGAGCAGTCGGCCAATCATCTGTTCTCATCACATTATACTATCCACCGCTACCCGACTATTGATTGTATTATTGGATTTTACAAATTGTGGAAGTAATGGAATATTTAATAATATAGGTAATTATGGGAATGATAAAGTTATATAATTTATTTTAATAGCTCTAGTAAGGTATAACTTGTTATTTAAAATATATACAGTCATTAAATGGTTGTATTTATGAATAAAAATTGTATTCATTGTTTTGTTTTTAAATGTAATTTAACTGTTTAAGTTATATTGGGGTTTAATTTTAAGATTGACTATTTTCCATGACATTGTAAGATCAGGTTTATATTATACATCCTAGTTAAACTTTCTAATATTGTAATAAATTATTTGTTTAAAAAGTATTTATATAAACTGAGCTTACCAGTTTACAAAGTAGTTATCAAGTTCTTCATTAAAACATATACAATGAATGATTGTTAATATTGGAAATGGGATGGGCAAGAGATCCATTGTTTTACTGAGTTTATATCCAAAATGTATGTAAATATAATATAGGTGTAAATTTAAAATATATGTAAATATAATATACGATTGTGTAAATATAAAATAGAGAAGCTTAATGTAAAAAAAACCCAAAGGATATTGAAAAATTTTGTTTTTGTTAAATTTTGATTACATTTATTTCTTTTATTCTCAATCATTTATAAACATACAATAAACGTGAATTAAAGTTTACCACCACTCAGAAAGGAATATAATGTGTCATACATATTTTTGATCTAGGTCACTTTATTACAACTTATTTAGTCCTGCTTTATGTATTTTAAATAATTTTGAAGCAAACAAACAGAACAATGAAAAATATCAAAACAATAAAAACAATACTTTTATAAACAAATAATATTTCTTCAGGTGATATAGAGATAAAGTCTGCATTTTTCTGTTTTGTTTGTTTTAAAGCAACATTTCAACATCTTCTATCTGTGTATGTATCATTTGTATACCAACACAACATTAGACAATTATCTCCAAAATCACAATCTCGCCCAATCTTAAAAAAGAATCAGATAGCACTAAGAGCAGCGGTGCGTGAAGCGTATCTCTCCACTCTGTATCGTATAACCAAACCAAGCTCGTAGTACAAGCGCAAGCGTTGACAAAACGTAAGGTAATAACAAGTTGGTCAGTCAGCGTTAAGCCTTAAGGTGTTTTCTTTGCTACACTGATATTTCAGAGATCAATGAGAAAGGAAATAGACACCTATTGGATACTTGGGTATAGTGTAGTTTGTTTGAACCTAGTACAATATAGGATTGCTTAGTTGTGTTTATACCTCAGTGCTGAAAAAGGCGTTTCATGTGATAGTTTCGAAATTTGTTGAACATGGATTTTTATCGCAGATAGTATTTTTTTTGTAAAAGGAAATGATCAATATACTTTAATGATTATGTTATGGACTATGTGAATTTTAATGATATTTGTTGGAAGTGTGGATTGAGTATTATTTTATACAAACAGGACACTAGGTTCATGTAAATAAATATATATATATATATAATATTTTTAATATTATATATTATGTTTAATGGATTTTATAAACTGTGTTTTTGGAATTATTAAAGGTTTTCTACTATTTTGGAGAAAGTAAAGAAATTGTATTGAAGAGGTTGCATATATTAATGTGGTAAGCCAACGTTTTATTTGTAGTTATTTTTATATTAATCTTAAAAGATGTTTATAAACAAAATTGTGTTTGAGAGACAATTAACATTTGCTTGAGAATTTTATATTTGGTTTCTCTGCATAGAACTGACATATATTATTTAATCTCTTTAAAATCTTGTTAAGAATTTTATTAAAAACAAAGATAATACTTATACAGAAAATAATGGCAAGGTGTTTCGGCATAAATAAATTTTCTGAATATTTATTTATGTCAATTTTAAACACCCCTACAACCTATGGTACCTCTGTCTGTAGCTTCACTGAATTAAATAAATACATTAATCATACTAGTAAACTAATAAACAAATAATTGAAAGAAACAGCAATTTCATGGAGCAATTGACAGTATAGTAAATCATATTTATAGAAATTAACGTTAATTTATGATCGGGCAGTGGTGTGGACTTACTTGCTTGGCCTGCTGCCATTTTGTTGTCTATATTTCACTAAAAAGTTTGGATTTTTCCTGTCATTGACACTCTCTCCCCCATTTTAGTCATGTACTTTAACTCTCCCTGAACGAGACATGTTGGAATTTTGGTGAAATTAATATCTCTTGTTTTCTGGATTTGTATTGTTCCTTTCAATTATTCTGTGTTTTGTCGGTGACCTGTAAGAGAATAATATGAATTAAGATTATAAATATTATAGGGTGCTTGTATATATATACTGCTATAATAAATATTATAGGGTGCTTGTATATATATATATATATATACTGCAATAATAAATAATATTATTTAAAAAGTATAAACAAAGCCAAAAATAGTTGATTTATTTGCAACTTTTCTATAAGATATTAAATGTTAAAGGACTGGAATGATTTCACTATTTAAAACTGTGGAAAATATTTTTTTTTTATACATATATTATTAATTGTTTAATATTCACGGTTTATAATACATTTATTTTAACTGCTTTAATTGATTTTTTTATAATCATTTCATTGTCTTTTACACATTGATAGAGCCCAAAATTGGTATTTGGAATGATAAAGACAATGACTGACTGTTTGTATTTTACAGTGCACTCAAATTGTATATTGTTTGTTACTTTGATAACAATGTCATGCTCTTTACAATAAAATACACATTCTCTTGGTGAAACATTTATCTAAATGTGTGAAATAAACACCATTTTCAACACAATAACTAACTAATGTTCTGCAACACAGTTGTTCAGTTTTATTTTTTGAGATAGACCTTAAACCCACAAACAAGAGTCTGGCTATAATAGCACACCATGGCCTGCAAGTTACAGACAACGGTGCTATTGAAAGAATGTAAAAAGATTTTTTTTAAATGTCAAAACTGTCATACATCCAATAATTAAGCAATCAGTACATTGAAATGTCTTTGATGTTTTGTTGTCGGTGAGAGCATGTACATGTTTCTGTGATGGATTTGTTCACAAATCACCCTGGACAGTTGGACAGATATCACACAATGGCTCCTTGACCGCTACAACATTGTCCGTGTTTACAAAATCAATAAAATCGATCTTCAAGTGATTGATGTCCTCATCACTGATGTGTCCATTGTCAGAAATATTTCATCCATCACAATAAACAGCAGATATTCTGTCATATTTACTAGGAGCCCAATCACTTCAGTTGTAACCCAGACATAATACTGTCACTGCTACCAATAGTGTCAAATTTTATTCTTCTTAAACATTTTTTACGATTGCTGTTTTAAAGATCTTGATTTTGGTTGTCTTTATTGATACAGAACCAAATTGTAAATTGTCAACAATCTTCCTCGTAATATACGGCCTTTCAAAGTCTCATCCTGCAGTTTGTTAACTTAATTGTTATGAAAAATCAGATTTAATATAGATATTACTTTCCATTTGTATAAAATAATAAAAATGTTTTACTGGCTTAGCTGCATGTACACTAGTATAATGATATCTAGAGAATGCAGGTTTCCGTGGCAATGATATGCAACCTTAGATGATCGTTCTGTCTAACTGAATACTGGAAAAACAGAGATGATATCACCAACATACGTGTTGTTCTACAAGGTTTTGTAAACCACAATATCTTCATGAATTGTTTACAAATAAACACATTTTTAATTATGTAAAAAAAAATCCTTCTATAGCGCAATGAGAAATTGTCTAAATAAAAACATCAACTGGTTCATATTTTTTGGTTGTCTGTAAATAAATGTCATGTAAATGGCAGGTGATGTCACCCTACTACACCACTTTCCAATGACTAGTATATGTTACTGTGCATAATATATTTATATCTTTTTTTGAGATTGAAGTCTTAATTAATATCTTGCGACAAGCAATTTGATTATTTATAGGTTTACATATAATTTTTCAAGTCAGTATAATATTTGAGTTAGTTATATATGATGAGCTGTAGCTAAAATATCATTTCTCCTTTAATATAAGGTAAAGCTTCACTGCAAACATTTTCTACATCTGACTACGGTTTGACTTTTCATTGGGTTCATAAATAGTACAAGGGCTATTCCTGTTTTAACTCTTTACTCCATATGCATATTAACCAGACTCTTCCAAACTCAAAATCCAAACATAGTTAATTTCCACGAATAGATACATTTTAGCTATTTATTCTGATAGGGCAGAAAACAGTGCAAAACCTGTTCTTATTGCTCGTTACGAGCTCATTACGAGCAATCAGAACTCAGGTTCTACACTGTTTTCAAAAGCCTTCTATCTTAGAGGTGTTCAAAGGGTTGCAGTCATAATTTTAAAAACCTGTGAAAGTGTTATTATTTATCTTTAACAATGCACTTCAGGTGTGTTTGCTTCCCAAGTGCCTTGTGTACATATGGTTTGATGGCAATTTTTTAAGCAGAGCTTCTGTACAAATGTGGAGAAAATTGAATTTAAATTGATCATTATCAGAAATTATCATAAAAATAACATTCCCCCATTGTCAAGTAAATCCAAGGATGGTGGGTTTTCAGATAAATCATTATTTGTATTTAATACAACATTCTTATTTAAAATAGGTGGGGGTATAAAACTATTATTCAGTTTATTTTATTCAATTATAAAAATACCTTTTTTCTTAGATACACACAAAATTTGTTTGTATTTACATTATAATGAAAATAAACAAAATTAGAAGTGAAATCATGACAATTTTAATGAATCATTAATTTCTGCAATGATTTGTATTTAATGGACATTAATCATGTACTTAAAACTGCCAGAAATGTGTTTTTTGTAAATATTGACATTGATGTATTTTTTCCAATTCTTGATCATGGTTCTTGCTATTTTATTTATATACCTTTGTCATCTATGGACAGTTTGATGACAGCATCTTCAGAACACGCTCTTTAATTAAACATAAATCACACCAATTAAGTTTTCAAAATTTTAAATGATAATATCATTGATAACTTATAGAGCTACTATAACCCAAGGGAACCTGTTGCTTATCTCTAAAGTTAATTAAGCAATAAACACTTATTATATAAATAAAAACTTGTCAAAATTCGCAGATATTTGTTCAGTTTATTTTACTATACACACATGGTAGTACAATAAAAATTTGATATGCTGATTGTTATCAGAGACATCGTATTTGTATTGTTGACAATTTTTGTCCAATTAATTGACTTCTACACTGTGCAATAATTGGCCTCGGGGGGACCTTGATAACATAAGCAATAAATGTCAAACTTTGCTCCTTCCCTGCATTCCTCACTTGATGTCTCAATTTTGTATTCCATTTTTTTGGTTGTTGTTCTGACTTGAGTTTTGCAATAAATCTTTCATATTGTTGCGAGTTTAGTTATGTAATATATATTATGTAATACCAATGTCTATATTAAACTCTTGTTTTCGAAAGATCGATAGTAATAATTATTATGCAACAGGATATCATTTCTTATAAGCTTGTATTGTTTTTCTATGCACTACAAGTGTAACTATTTTGAAATAAATGAATACAAAATATGAAACATTTATAAGCATGCAACAGTTATTGGTGGTTAGTTGACCTTAGACCCAGGACATATCAAATTTAATTATTTTCTGAAATAAATAATTGTGAAAGTAGACACACCAAAAATGAAAGCGAGGTAAAGTTCTGACTGACTTATGATTGGTGTGTTATACAGAGTTGCTTCCTGGCCTTGCTAATATATTTAGTAAGGTTACAATGGAAAAGTGATTTGCAAAATGATTATTTTCTCTTTAAAGTGAATACAAAATTCATAAAAAATAAGTGAAAATTAAGTTTAATCATAATTTGTCTGATCAAACCTAAATATTTAAAAGAAAGTGATTGAGTTTATACTAAGACAGAACTGTTATGCTCTCGAGTCTGCTTTCAGGTAGAACAAGTACTAAATATTGTATTTTAGAGGACAATGGGTCGATTGGGGGATCTAACACTCAACCTTTGGCACAAGTTGCCAACACTCTATTCATTGTACTGTCATTCTGAAAGTTATTTAACCCTTTACTCCATAGATACACGTTTTCCCGCACCGATAACAGAAGGCTTTTGAAAACAGTGCAGGAAGAGTTAAGATTGCTCGTAACGAGCAATCTGAACTCTTCCTGCACTGTTTTCTACTCTGTCAGTTAATATAAACATAATTCATCCATTGCTGATATGTGGTGAATTAATGCTTTCAATAAGAGGTGTCCAAAGGCGTCTATATGAAGTAAAGGGTTAAAACACAATCATTGCCGGTCACAAGGAGTGGTGTGTACCAAACATTAAACATGCTGAGGGAGTGTCCAGCATATTTGCAGTACCTACCTGTAAAATCACGTCTGCATATTTACAGTACCTACCTGTAAAATCACGTCTGCTGCCCTTTTTTGCTCCTGGTTATAAATTACAGTTGTAATATTAAATACCTTTCAATTTATTCTGAAACATTACCATAACAACCACTGTTCATAATAGTATAGATGGTAAAATCATGCTGAAATTCAGTTATATTGCAAAAATATGACACTTGTTTAGAATGTTGTTTGTTGTTGTTTTTTGTAAAGAATTATATTATTTCATTGATTCCCTTGAAATAGAAATCCAGTCTTGTAACATGTATTAGATACAGGTTCTGTTATTTCGCGTTAATGTCTGTACGATTATCTATACACATGTATAAATGTGGAAATCAGCTTTTATGTAAGAATATGTAAAGTAACCAGCAGATTTAATGGCGTTTTCTCGCTAGAACCTTGAGCTGAACTTTTTGTATTTTGCTCTACAGCTCGAGCATAAAAATCTTGATTATTTTCGGCGATATTGTAAACACACAAGGTCAAGTTTCATGTAATTAAAATGTTCTCAATGTGTGACCTCATTTAACGTGCAGTAAATTTAGTTAAATGAATATTTAATATGAAATGCAGTCATATTTAAGCACCTGATATTTCAGATATATTTTCACAAAATGACTAAGGTTTCTGCTTGTGTAACGGAGCATTAAAATTTCACTCTTACTGTGTAATTATTCCTTTGTTTTGTTAATTGCTTGAAGCCAAAAATCATGGCTTGTATGATATTTGTGAATGGAGCCTCAGTGAACCATTCCACTTTAAACCTTTCTTTCTAGTTAGTTTTTTTCTTACCATTAAATTTAAGGAACAATTATAGGTCCCTGGGAAGTGCAAAGTTTAAGAATTATAGGTCCCTGTGAATTCATTGGAACCCAAATCAGTTTTATAAAATAGGTCAAACAATTGCATTTTTTTTTTTTGCATATATACTTACTGTAGAAATTGCTGTTGAGATAAGATTACCCCCTATATACCTGAAGAATGTAGGTTAAAGCATGTTAAAAATTTTTAAAGTTTAGATCTATATTCATGCATACTATAAGAAGCTTATTTTACCTTTTGTTAAAAACAGCAGAAGACTATATATATATATATATATATATATATATGATGCAGGGGTGGGGATGTCAAGGTCAGTTCAAAGGTCAGGGATAGGATTAGGTACACTTTGGTGAATCGTCAATGATGGTCAAAGTCAGACCGAAAGGTTGATAATAAGGAGTAATGATTGGCAATAATGGAGATGAAAATATTCATGATAGTAAGTAATGTTAAAGTGCATTGTGGGATTTCTACATCCAGAATTATAAATGGTTATAAACGATGGTCTAAAAATCATATTTATGCTAGTAAAACAATTGATAAAATAAATTATGTCCGAGATTGGTTGCTTAGGAACTATACTTAAATATAATCTTCCTGCTGTTTCCACCTCCTGCATTGAAGAGTAGTGAAGAGTCTGACTGGAGAGTGTCAACAGAAATATTTCAATGTTGAGATAACGAATATTTAAACAGTTAATGATGGGATGATGGCCGACTATGACTATAGTTATCTAATACTGGATAGGTCAAAAGGAATTTTCCTCCGCTTATGTATGATTATTTCTGACCTTTCAAAATTTAGCGCAGTGTTTTTCGTAACTTGTAGGAATTTGGATGTGTTTCTAATATTTAAAATTGTGAGTCAAGTTCGGTTTGTTAATTAGTTTGTTGTTTAAGATGATGATCTAGTTTTTAGGTTTTTCTCCACCATGATAATTTCGGGTTTGTTGGCTGGATTAAAATTACTGTACTGGTTTGTACAATATTGTTTTATTAATTTTATTGATTTATTTTAGGCAACAAAGATATTAAAAAAAGTGTCAATAAATTTATGAGTCATTAATTCTTATTCACTCATGGTGTGCTCTGTAAATTTGGTATCATTAATTATAAACTATAATCTGTACTTCAACTGGAGTCATTTCCGCAGTTATTTTATTTCAAAGCCTTTCATATAAATAAATGAAGTTATTATGATTATATAATACCTGCTGTTTTAGGTATAAGTCTCTGTGTGAGCTTTATTAAAATTTCATTTTATACAAATTGAGAATTATGGGATGTATATATACCCATGGGGATAGTATATCACAGTTAATGGTTTCATTATATGAAATAAACACCAACCCACAATGTTTTCACTGTTAATTATGAAAACCAATCCCGTGCGATCCCGATCCCGTGCATCTTGCCATGCAAATCATGTTACTCAATTGAAAAATGTTGAAAGGAGAAATATGACCAAATGTAATCAATCTTGATGTTTATTTGATTTTATCGACTCAAGTTTATATAACAAGCTTAGACTATATAAGAAGAAAGTTAACGAGATGATGTGGTAATTCTAGTGGATTACCTGATTGTAAAGATTGTATGAATTACTGCAGATTAATGTCCTTTGTGTTATTTCAGCTTAAACTGTAACAAATATAATTTATTGTGCGGGTCTATTTATGATCTTAAATGCTTAAAAAAAGTGCAAGTTTTGTTTCTGTACTGTTCTTAATGGAGATGAGAATGATTGTGACTGCAGAGTACCAGAAAAAATTGTACCAGCAGTAGATTTGTTATATCTAAATCAAGATTGGCTCCCAAACTTTTACCAATTTTAATTATCAATATTATTAATCAGGCATCATAATTTTAATAATTATTTATTGCTATATACACGTATATTCCTATTGTCAATTTATCACTTCTGTGCTTGTGATAAATTCTATAATATTTATCTATGACAATAACTTTCATATCTTATAATATAACTTTCGGTTGTCGGTTCCATATTTGTCATGATTTTCCCCTTTTAAATTCTGTTTTATTGTTAATAACTCTACGTTACAAGATATATCAATGAACAAGTTTAAAATGGAAAAAGTGGGATTTAATAAAATCTACTTTAAAATGGTATAATAGCAGCCAATCACAAAGCCCAACTTTCATGGTTTAAATTGCTTATTTCTGAAATACGATTATACTTTATACCTGCAGTGCTGAATTTTCAGAATCTATTTTCACTGCAGGGATTTCAGATTATCTCTTGGCAAAAGAGATTTATTTTTATATTATGACACATTTTTATATCTACGGTGCTTTGTAAATGACAAAACCACACACTGTTCTAAAGAAATATATTCCGATTTACCCGGCGTTACAATCACCGATAATTATAAAGCCCGTCAGTATTTAGTTATTATATTTGTCATCTATTAATGTCATAAAAGCAGCGTCGTAAACAATATGAAAGAAAAAGATTAAGATTGGTTTAATTAATAACATACAGGATTATCCAGGTCAGGTGTGCCAGATTAATTGGATTAAAAATTAGTCTCCGACAATGGCTATCTGAGTAGTCAAGTCTGTATATAAAATTTATGATTGTTATATAAATATTCGTGGTGGTACTGTGACACATTTTGTATTATTATTTTTAAATAATGCTTTTTGTAATTTTAAATTTTGTTTAGGAAGTAACTTACAAGTGAAAATAATGGTAAATAGAAAAATAGAATCTTGTTGGATTTTAGATTTTTAGTAAAAAAAGTAAATACACTGTTTATTTTCATAATTATATACTTTGAGAAATTGTTGGAACTTTAAAATGCAATATAAGACATTTTTCCACCAATGAAATTAACTGTAACAATATATATGAATTAATAAATAATGAAGTTGTTTTGCATGCTAAGTCATGATTAATGTTTGGGCATGATGAATTATGATGATAATATTAAAGAGAGAACTGGTTTGGATTAATTCAATCTTCCATAAGGCCCTTTTATAAGTATTTGTATTTATTTAATGTTAAACATACTTAATGCTGGGTCATATTAAATAAAAGTAAATGTAACGTGACTTTGAGAAATGTTTTTTTTTAAATACTAGTATAAGCATTATATCAAGATTGAAAAGATAAATGAATATTATTTTCATTTACAGTTTTTACAGTTGCTTTGTATTTTGCTATCAAAATTAAGGAGTATGTTTCAGAAACTATTATTTTTTCAATTTCTATTGTTTAAAGTTACATGAAATAGTGTTTTAAGTTTCTTAATCCAAGTTAATAAAGAACAAGAGATATTGTTGAAGCAAAGCTAGGTGGGTCTGATGTTCACATCCTTTGTTGAAACAAGACACGGCCAAATGAAACATAGATGGCAACCTACACCTTTTGATTTCGCCTTAATTCCCACTTTGATCAAACATGTATTTTATTGTGTAAGAACGAGTGAAGGTGATTACTTGGACGTTTTTTCTAATAATCGTGAGACTGGTACACAGTTTTACAAGGATTTATCACCAGCGTGAGAACCAGTCTTGAGACAGATTTGTCTTTACCTTTACGAGGATTTGGTTAATTAACTTACTTGTAGTAATGAGTAATTAATGATCCTGCTGTGATGTCAGACATGTACAGGTGTGCCACACTGAGTTGTAATGTTGAAATTTGCAAAGCGTAGTGCTGTTGTGTATATGATTCTATGAGATTTCATTGGATTCTTAATATTTCTTTTATTTAGAGTCTTTAGTTATAAAAATAATTGTAAAAAGAGAAACTCTTTAAATGAATTGGAATGAAACGGTGAGGTTTGTTTACATTTTGTATATTTTGTTATGTTTTTATTAGATATGTTAAATTTAATAGTTGGAGGTTATATACGTACCATATCATTTATCAATATATATATTTCATTCATCGATATATATATATATATATGAACATCTGTAACCAATATTCATATTATCTAAAAAATAATCAATATTATTTAAAAATAACATTTTGGCTATTTTGCAATGATGGAGGTTTATGTAGCATAGATTAAGTAGACAAATATGTTGATAATATATTTTGTGGAACACAACATTGTTATATTGCTCTGTTAAAATGTTGTTTTTAAATCTGCCAGCTTTCATACCTATACTGGTCAATGTGCTTTGGTTTTGTCATCTTGCATTATATATTCATCGCATTGTTTCATTCATCGATTGACAGCGTGGTGCTTTTTACCTAACATCACAGGTGTTGCATGCTTCTGCAAGTATGCATGTCTAGTTATCTGAATACACACCCCATGCTGCATTTCAATTATTCTAAGTGTTCGCGGTAAACAGAAAATTAAATGCACAATATTTTCCTGACTAAGAGATAAGATGTGCTTGCCGACCTGTTTGATATTTGTATATTTCTGTTTGTAATTGATTCCTCACTGGGATTAGTTATCGTCCAACTCTCCTCGGTGACAATGGTATTACCACACCTAAACATGCCATCTGTGTAAGCTACGTTTAATGTATTGCATGTCATATGTTTAGTCTTAGAAGAAAGTTGCCCTGTGAAAATGCAAATTATCATAAAGAAATTTGAAAATGAAGGAAATTTTAAATGACCTAATGGCCATCATGGCAATCAAGCTTGCTTAATTATGAAAAAAATTGATTTCAATAATGAATGCTTAAATAAACACGTAAATTAAAGATTTTTTCAACACTATGAAGTTATGATAATAATGAGGCATGGATTAAATAAAACACCAATACACTCGGTACAATTTGAAAAAACAAATGACTAAAATAAAGCTAGCAAAATCATTGGTTTTACAGGTATCCGTGTATACTCATTTCAGGTAGTGTTTTCCTTTGCAATTCAGGAATATTTTCCTTCCAATTCAGGTAGTATTTTTTCTTGCAATTCAGGTAGTATTTTACTGTTGCCATTTAGGTGCAATACTGGTAGTGTTTATAAATTTTCCTTGTGGTACAATTAAGTTGTGTATTTCTTGTTGTGCAGCAATACTGACTAACCACTGTTTAAACTACATGTAGTCTCTATACATTTGTTATATATAATCTGGTTTCTATGTCTTCTTACCGGTATATTATGACAATAAATGTCCACACCAGGATTCTTTCTCACCTTTTTCATGGTGACTATTGTCAGTTCGTGTGGCCCTCCGCCTCTTCAGATGTTGTTGTGGCTATATCAAGTGCTTGTACCTTCATGTCATTGATTTTTGCCATCAGTTTGTGTCCGATTTATAGAAATTAATTTTGTTTTTTATCTTCTTCACTTTGTGGTTTGACATCAAGTGGAACTCTTGACAGTGAAGGGATATCAGTGCAAACTTTCACACCTGTCGCCTCTATTAAACAGCCACTCGCTTAAGCAGCCATATTTCGCTTTTCTATGCTTTCAAAGCAAATTAACTTGTGTTAAGCAAATACCTGTCTTAAAAGGCCACTATTGCTTCTTCCATTGACTGTCTGCTCAAGACAGGTTTCACTGTATGAATCAAAGAGTGATATTATGTATGTTGTTCTATATAAATGACAGTAAGAGAAAGCGATCATAGCATTTTCCAAATGTGGTCTCTATCAGCAGAGCAAAAGAAAAAAGTGATCTCTAGTTTTCTACATTATGTGGCAAGTTTAGGGGTTAAGATGTAGAATGTGATATTCAATTCCTGAAATTATTTTTATCTCCATTATTCTCCATTCCCTTTCCCATGCAGTGTAAGTTAACATGTTTAATGTCTGCCAGAATAATCTACAAAAGTTGTGTTTAAAATAACCTGATATCAAAACCGTGAAACTGTGGTACGTGTTTGAAGTAAGTGACAAGTGATTGGCAAGTGGATTATGGGAGGATACTTAAAAGCATTATGGGAATTACTTTGCCTTATCGTAAGGCCACATGAGATTTTTTCATTTAAGTATCAATATGTTTTTGTTTTCAAACAGTCAGATCACATCGGTGTATAAAAGACTGTGATTTATTGGTTTTGCTATGGTTAATATTGTGCAGAAATGTCTTCTTCATCTATTTAATTCTGTTGCTTTGGAGACAATTGATTTACAGGAAATGGAAATGTTAAAAGGTTTCCTTGTTTGACTTGAATTTCAGTACATGTACCTGGAGAATAATTCTCAAACACAGTATAATGTATGCTGGTGGGGTATCATTGTAACATGTCTCTGTGCTGGTGGGATATCGTTGTAACATGTCTTTGGTATAATATTTCAAACATTTCAGCATTGCAGATGGACTCCACAGATACTATAATGGTTTCCTTAAGTTAGGTACTGCGGTCAGAAAGTATTGTACTCTACACTGGTAATTACCATGGTAACACAAATCCTGCTGGATGGTAGACATATAAAGTATTTTGTATTATGTTTTACCCAAAAAGTCAGAGTGTTAAAGAACTACAAATACATGCACTATGATAGATTATTTTTCCCCTATTATTTCATTGACATATAATATGATATTAAGGACATCTATGACAAGTCATCCCCAACTCTCAGTGTTGTATTTATTTGTATATTTGGAAGGTCTAGCTGGAAATCTACATACAATCATCTGTACCCATTGACTGCTTAAATGTGTTCTCTATGTTTTGAATGTTTCATAAAACATATTTTGTACTCTTTACTTTGTTACAACAAAAGTTTATTAATTTATTGACTTTTCTCGACGTGTCAAATATGTTCTAAATAGCACTTGTCCCACAAACACACCCCTTTCTTATAAAGACTCGAAAAACATTTAATTTGGTTCCCTGCCTGTTTATAACATCAATGGAAATTTGAACACAAATACTTGATTTCTGACACAAAGTCTGAACTGCGTCATAGAGAGGTGTTTTTTGAGATGTTGGAGTTATTGAGTCTGTATTGTGTTTGTTATTTACCAGAGGTAAAGACAGGATATGTTCAAGTGTATTTCTTTCTTAAAATCATTGACATTTTTTTTTTAAACAAAATTGTTATTTTAATATTTCTATAAATTTTCACAATCTGACTTCAGCATAAATAATCTATTGAAAATAATTGGAAAGGTGAAAAAGTTGTTTGAGAAGTCATTATGGATTTGCTATATGAACTTAGAAACAACCATTTATAGTTGAGAAATAATCGATGGTTAATTAATCAGTTAATCTCACCTAAACGTTGGTCAAGAATTTGTCCAAAAAGTTTGGTTATATAACTACTCTTTATGTTTTACCAAGGTGTGTAAAAATGGACCAGTTCTGATCAATTTATAAAACAAAATTTATCACAGAGACAATTTGAAAATGTTATTGATTTTATTGTCGAAATTTTAATCTATCGCGATATATGACCAATGATGGAGATTATCTTGTATGAAGTACACCTGTCGAGAGTTTCACACTATTTTTCACGTCTTTGATTACAAATTGTATAAATGTCAATCAATCTTATCTGTAGTGAATTTGTACAAATCCGTAACTTTTGTACGCATTTTTGTGACTTTTGTACTGTTGTGTTACTGTTAGCGCTACTGCATACTTGCCAGGATATCAGAGACTCTATCATTGATACAGCTAATCTAGTGTCCGATGATTTGTTTGTGTGCTGGGATTTCACTAGAATATCCATATAAAGGCCATTGAGGGGTTATCTTTTTCGCAGGTTTTTGTAATATTGTGGCAGAAGTTAATAAATGTTATCAAATCATGAAGTGTTAAGTTGACTTTATTTATTTCTGAAAGGGAGGGAAGTCTTTTCATATGAATGTTGGATTTTTGTGGAAATTTCAAGTTATTTAAGATGTTTTAATTACACGGAATATTTTCAACAATGACATGGTAGCTCATCATTTTTGTACTAATCTTCATTATTCCTAATATTTGATAAGTCACATTGGTGTATTCAGATGATGTGATCAATGGTTTATTTGTTGTAATCCTTCACTAAGGGTTATGTTTAAGGGTTGTCTCCCTTTTTGCAACTCAGCTGAGCGTTCAATGCTTACAATGAAGAGCTTTAGTTATCAACTTCTGATATATTGATTATCTTTCTATCCATGGTTTTACATTATGTAAAACAAACAAATTGCTTATTTCATACTCGCCTTTTACCAAATTTACATTATGTGTTCACAGAAAAATGATCACATTATCTCATATTTTAGCATATTTTATTACCAGGTACAGTTTAAGTTTCAGCAAGGCCTCTGATTCATAATAGCTTTACAAATAATCATTTTGTATTTATGTATTTCAGACCGTATTTCGACTCTACCAGCAATGCTAAACCAGTCAGTATGGGAATGAACTAGATGGAGATCAGGCCAGCTGCAGACAAAGCATCAAGTTACAGAACCTCCCCGGGAGAATATCCACACGTTACCCCATCCACCTGCCTCAAACAGATGCCAATATGAAGATTAGGTTTACAGGAATCGTCCTGCTGGTACTGGTTACCTTGGTAACCAGTCAGGAGGACATTATTAGAGATGTGAAATTCAGTATAAATGAGGAACTAGAAAAAGGAACTTTTATCGGGAACATTGCAGCAGAAACAAAGTTGGGCATGGAAAATGATTATCGTTTTAAGATTATAGTAAGAACTGGAGGCATTGATGTGAATACAATAGTGGCTCTTAATCAAACAACGGGGGAGCTAACAACAGCCAATGTTATAGATCGTGAATATGTTTGTAGCTATGAAAAAGCATGTGTAATAGATTTTGAGGTGACAGCTTTCAAGGATTCTTTCCTTGAAACCATTCAAATAGAGTTAGTTATTGTGGACATAAACGATAACACCCCAACATTCCCTAAAAAAAATATTTCTTTCGAACTCTCTGAATTAAAACCAGAGAAATCAGAAATTCTGTTACAAGCTGCCACTGACCTAGATACTGGCATCAATAACAGCGTATCTGAATACGAGTTTTCACCATTTTCCACCCCAAATGATAATTTTGGTTTAAAAATTGATAAAAGCCCAGAAAGCAATTTAGCTGTTAGTTTACAACTTCTTAAAGAACTTGATCGAGAAATTGTCCAGGATTACACGCTATATATCTTAGCCAAAGATGCTGGTGTTCCAGTTAGGACTGGTACCCTGACAGTCAGCATAACAGTACTGGATGAAAATGATAACATACCAGTTTTTGATGACCCAGTCTTGAATGTAACGGTGACTGAAGACATTTTAGTTGGTAAGGTGATTGTCGCGTTGAAAGCTAGGGATATTGATGCTAAAATGAATGGAGAGGTTTTCTATCGTCTAACTGAACAACAATCTGCCGATATCAAAGATAACTTTGCAATAGATTCCATTACTGGTGAACTGAGTGTGGCCCAGAAGCTTAACTACGAGGCCGGAAACTCTGAAAAAATCATTTACATTCAGGCAAGTGACAAAGGAAGTTCGCCACGATCATCTCAGGCAACTGTTTACCTCACTATCTTGGATGCTGGAAATAATCCACCACAAATCACCTTAACCTTCCTCAAGACAGAAATATCAGCAAGTAATATTTTGGTGTCAGAAAACGCAGCTTTGAACGAGGCTGTTGTTCATGTTAATGTGGAAGACAGTGACTCGGGAAATAATGGAAATGTAACTTGTTCCACTTATAACACATATTTTGGACTGCAAGAAGTTTTAAATTCTAACAGTGCAAGTACACCTGGCAGGAAGGGGTATAAGGTTTTTGTTCAACATTTACTGAATCGTGAAAGTAAGGATACGCACAATGTCACTGTGACATGCATTGATGGAGGATATTTTGAATCATCTGTGTCTTTTACTGTAACTGTAAAAGATGAAAATGATAATGCACCAAAGTTTTCGCATTATGTTTATAAAGACATTGAAATAAAAGAAAACAATACATATGGTGATAAAATACTTACTGTTAATGCAACTGATGCTGATATTGGTGAAAATGGCAGAATATCATTTGATATACATCCAGATAACGCTAAAGAATTCGAAGTTGAAGAAAGCTCTGGAACCATTAGGGCTAAGGCAATTCTTGATCGTGAAAAGTATGGTCTGAAAATAATTCAAGTCCTTGCTATTGACCATGGCACCCCAGAAAAAAAAACTAGCACTGCAACAGTAATGTTGACTATCCTCGATATCAACGACAATAAACCAGTTTTTACAAAATCACCATTTCAGTTTGAAGTTCAGGAAAATATGTTGTCTGGTACAACAGTGGACCAAGTGACAGCAACTGATGATGACCAGGGGGACAACAGGAAACTGGAGTATTACTTACTGCCAGACTATGTGAAAGGGGCTGCCTTTGAAGTTCCCTTTAGTGTGATTGAAAATGGTGAAATTATTACAAACACTGAACTAGACAGGGAAGAAATAAGTGTCTACAACTTCAAAGTTGGTGTCCGTGACTTTGGTGTTCCTTCTTTAAACAATTCTGTAGACATTCAAGTAAAGGTTGGAGATGTTAATGATCAGGTTCCTAGCTTTATGTTCCCAGCAGGAGCTAATAAGTCTGTAGTGGCGTTTAATGAAGTATCAAAAACTGAAATCACTCAGGTGCATGGTGTGGACAATGACACTGGGATCAACCAGGAATTGATATATTTCATTGTTTCAGGGAATGATGATGAAATATTTAGGATGGATTCAGATTCAGGCAAATTATATATAGAGAAATACGTACATTTAACCGCGGATAAAACTTTTAGCCTCTATCTGTCAGTGTTTGACAAGGGACAACCACCATTGTCATCCAAAGAATATTTATATGTTAGGTTACAGTTTTCAAATGCAACGACAATTCTCAACACAGGTGATGAGGCAAACAACAGTTACATCATCATCGTTATAACAGTTGTGTGCATAACGTGTTTGTTGTCAGTGACAATTATAACAGTGATCTGCCTGATACGTAGAAAAGACATCCACAAGTGTGGTAAAAGTGATCAAACAAAGTTGTCATTCACACAAACTAAGAAAGTGGAATCGACAACTCAACTGGGGAATGATAGAATTTATCCTAAAATCATTCAGCCAAAAAAGCCAAAGGAAGTGAGTTTTTCGGATGAAGGAGACAGTTTTAGTAGCAACGACTTTAAAGGACTGCCTATAAAAGACAAGGTTTGTAATATTAATGTATTTACTTAATATTTGGAAAAGTATGACATGAAAATTTAAAAATCTATTCAGTTCAATTTGGATTTTCAGAAAGATAGGAAAATCTTTAAAATATATTGTTTACTGACAGATCAGGGCCCAGTTGCTTAAAACACTGTTAGCTTAATGCCAAATTTAGATGAATTTTCATATCATATTTTGAGAGTTAATATATTCAAAGTACAAATATCTAGCCATCATAACAAAATGCCATTCAATTCTATAACCCATTGATATGAAAACTTTGAATTTTAAAGATAAAATATTGAGAAAAAACCCACACAGAACAGAGCATTTAACAACGCTGACATTTTCCAGTTGGTTTTAATACCAAAGGCTCCTGCTATGTAAATCAAATATTTTTTATTGTAGCAACTATCACGTTAACTAATTATTTTTTAAATACTCCATTTTAAAATCTGCTACATAACAACAAAACCACGTTTAGAGATATGGGTAATTTAAAGGCTCTTCTATTTCATAATGGGCTGAAAACCGTCATTATGTGTTATTGAATCTCTCAACCACCCTGAATTGTTCAAAGAAGTCTTTTAGTTGACGACTTTGTTCAAAAGACACAAAAGTTGACCACAAAGTTGTAGATGAACGTTACAGATAGAACCCCGCGAGCTCTGTCATATATTACTAAGACAAAAATTGTTTACAAAAATTAATCTTTTTGATCGGTGGGATAAAACGCTTGATTAAAAATTGATCCATATCACTGAGACGTGATAGGGTGTCGAGCCGTGTTCTGAACACACATAAAGGACTTGGTGTTCACGGGTCTTTAAAAAATCAGCAGAGCTTGAGCTGCCGTATATTCAATACGTTAAAAAAAAAGATTACAGAGATAACAGTTCAGTGTTTTATTTATTGTTTATAGAAAAAAATCTTCAACTGAATCTCGACCTTAAATTAAGGGAATAAACAAAGATAATGAATACTCCCTCCCTCGTGTTACATACATCCTATGTTTAGTGATGTTTGGACAATGTTCCCTAGAAATATGAGCTTAGAGTTTTTGAAACTGTAACAGTTTGTTAATTCATTCAAACCCACTCTCGAGCCACTGCCCATCTAAACCAGTAATTATGCAAGTGATGGTTTAAGCGTTACTTTTCAATGGCAGGTATTGATCTCAAGATTACAATAGATACGACGAAGATAGGACGCGGAGTGGGATGGGGTGTCAAGGTTAAAGGGATCAAATACCAGAGGCAGAGCTTCAGTTCTAGATCCAGAGTTTTTTGAAAATAAGATAAGAATTCAATAATTGAAATAAAAAAATCTGGGATTGAGAGGGGGGAATGGAACAGCTGATCTGCCTCTGTGCATTTATGTAATTTCTAAAAATGTATCAAAGGTTTGTGCTGCACGTGAAGATAAGTATTTCATGCAAAACAGATGGGCACAAGTAATTGTATAGCATTTGGCAATCAACCTTTGTAAAATCAATACTTAATTGTCTGTTAATTTTGTACACAAATTTTAATAAAACTACTCAATATTTTGATAAAGATGCTGGAAATACAGAAATCGAAGGTTAGCTGTTCAGTTTATCTTCAAATATTCAAACTCAGTTACATATGTAGTTTATAAAACAGTTTCGCCTTATAGAATTCTTCCTCGATTAACAAGGAATGATGCAAAGTAGTTGTATCTTCGTCTGTGTCTGTATACAGTTACAGGAGTTTCACCTTCAATCAAGCTTAGATGCGGCATCTGTTAATAAATACTAAGGAGCGTAAGACTTGCGGCAAGATTGATAACATATGCTACATTAAACACCAAAAGTCGGCTTAATTTGATCACTTACTACGCATACTTCAAATTTAACATCAGTTTTAAAAAAAAAAATTGTAAATTGAAAAAATACAAAATTAACTCTTGCCTTTTACTTTAATCCATTTCAGTCATTGCACGCACATTTAATGCATTATACAAAGTTATTTCTTTGAAGTTTGACACAATTCTCAAGTATTTAAAGTCTCATTAATGTAGAGCTGAAGAAATAAATTCTGAGTGAAAGTGGTCTCATTGAAATATTGAAATTAAATTATTGAAAAGTCTGCAACAACTAACGAAATGTCAAACACAACTGACAACCTGTAGTTCGAAGTTTGAACATATTTTGTATCATCAATTTCTCCCTACTTCTGTAGAACAGGTTAGATGTCAAACTGTACTATGTTTATATACAGAGATACAACACTCTGCCACTGGACAATGCGCTTTACTTAGATACCTTTGACATTTTCATGTTAAAGCTTCCTGGATATCTATTGTCTATATTATGATGTCATTTCTGGTCGGTTTGAGTTACCTCTACCTTTATGTATAGTCATGATTCGAGATCATGATTTCCAATGATATTCTCCATGCCCCGGTGTGTAGTTGTCAAGTTTAAAGTCCATATTCACAGTTCAACAGTGTGGATCATCTATTGTCTGAATCGGTGTTCATTATGGGTTTGTCTTATTTTGGGGGCGATGAGTTTTAAAATGTCTCATCTGAAGATATAATAAAGAAGCAGGAGGTCATATGTTTGTCCCTTATCTGATTTAGGAAATTAAATACAGAGATGAATGACAAAACAAAATATAAGACGTGTCAAGTATTCCTTTACATGTCATCACGACAGGAAATGTTGTAACACTGTCGTGTTTTGTCTCGGTACCTATGTAGATAACTATGTATGTACATTGTGCGGTATTGTTGTATGTTGACGGTCAGCTGAGATAATATTTTGTGGCTTATTATATAGGTAAGAACTGTGTGTCATCACTCAATTAAGGAATGTTTTGTTTTTGTTATATTTATTAGTAATTAGATGACTGCCAAAACTTTTGTTTTGTTCGTATGAAGCTTTGATGAGTTTTCAAAATGAGTTGATTGTTTAACGGAGTTGATTGTTTAACCGTGATAATGACAATAGTGTGTTATGGTTTGGGTGTATATTGTGTATACCTACAAATACTGGAATATGAGGACTTGTAAGCATAAAATGGAGATCAGAATGGTTCATTCTGAGATGGGTCATTTTGTCCTTCATTTGTCTGTCTGTTGATCATGAAATTTAAATACTGCAAGATTTTATTTAGGATATGTTTTAGTTTGCTTCATTGTCTTAACTATTTTTTGTTGATACAATATCAAAATATTATCATATGAAAAATGCCCACCCAAAGATTTGGACAAAATATAAAAATGTCAGAATTTTTTTTTAATTAAAAGCCATTAGGGAAAAACAAAAAAAGAGCTCTAAGTGGTTAAAAAGTATTTTTCTTTTCCAATTGGTCGATATATCACATGATCAACTAGCCATGATGACTAAATATAAGTTTTGTTTCAATCAATCATGGTTAAATGAGATGGTTAACAGGAGCTACAACTGAGGAATAAATAAACTAATCAAGT
Organism: Panopea generosa; assembly: GCA_029582155.1. Lineage (NCBI taxonomy): Eukaryota > Metazoa > Mollusca > Bivalvia > Adapedonta > Hiatellidae > Panopea > Panopea generosa. The sequence continues at coordinate 92,368,391 of CM055896.1, forward strand.
AAATAAAGCAGGCATTACAAATATCATGCCTGATTCTTCTCAAAAATAACAATCTTAAAGGCTTTCTTAAAAAAAATAATATCACAGATTTAGATAAGCACTTAACAAAATTTCTTCAATTTTTAGGATGGTACAGTAATAATCTTTTTTCTCTCTTCTGTTTTTTTAATCCATTGAAAGCAGAGTGGTATGGTGATGTGGTTAGTATTTTGTCATACCGAAGGGTTCGGGTTCAATAGCCTCTCCTAACCACATCCAGTACTGGTTCACCCAGGAGACCGGATTGAGAATCATAAAAGCTTGGAGAATATATAACAAGAGTTTGGAGCTTAGGTCACAAAAGCTCAGAGCTTATATCACAAAATCTCGGAGCTTATGTCACAAGAGCTTGAGCTTATATCACAAAATCTTGGAGCTTATGTCACAAGAGCTTGAGCTTATATCACAAAATCTTGGAGCTTATGCCACAAGAGCTTGAGCTTATATCACAAAATCTTGGAGCTTATGTCACAAGAGCTTGAGCTTATATCACAAAATCTTGGAGCTTATGCCACCAGAGCTTGAGCTTATATCACAAAATCTTGGAGCTTATGCCACAAGAGCTTGAGCTTATATCACAAAATCTTGGAGCTTATGTCACAAGAGCTTGAGCTTATATCACAAAATCTTGGAGCTTATGTCACAAGAGCTTGGAGCTTATATCACAGTCATGCTGAAACAAAATAGTATGAATCAGTTCAATACTATAAAATTTAAATGTCCCCACCTGTCATTTCAAACAATTAATACATCTAAATAAATATTTTTTCACCATTTCTTAATTCACTGATACAATAAAAAGAATACGCTGGCATCCATCCTAGACAGGTGACCACAATTTCCAGGTTCTGTTTCATACATTTGTAACTGATACGTTTTTCCTCATTACACATTGCAGATCAATTAATCATTAATAAAAACTTTAACCCAATTAACGATTGAATGAATAACTAAGTAAAACAATAACATAATGGATCATCTTTATATATTAATCGTCTGACTTTAAACTGTACTTGATCAACCTTGGTAGTTCGAGTGCATAATTCCTATTTATATATTCATAGTCAATAATGTATACCGATAGTTATTATATATTCATAGTCAATAATGTATAGTTATTATATAGACTAAAGCAGGTCCTTTCAATCAATAACACTAATAAATAACACCTGCTCATAAAATACTGCATCAGAGTACTGAATTAGTTTAAACAATTCAATTTTAGATTTTTTTAATATTTTAATATTTTGATGCTTTAAAATAACTTTTGCTCTTTTTTTTTTTTTTTGAATGTTTATTATCATTTTATTATTGGTAAATGAAAATTAAAATTATTTCTGGTTAAAACTTATTTTTATTGTTATGACAACTCTATAAATATAAGTCATGCAAATGAATAATAACCATGGGTTTGAGCTCAGCTTCCTCCTAAATGGTGTTTAACCCCATTGCCACCAAAACATACACACAAAACCCCAAAAAACAACAGTACAATTCTGTATGAGAGCAAGACTGATTTCAAGGAGAATATTAAAAAAAAACCTTTGTAACTTATATACTCATTCTGGCTCAATTGTATAGAAAGCTCATAGCTTACATGAGTCACTCTCGAGTCTTCTTCCTGTGTAGAACCCGTACCAAGTGTTGTTTCCTGTGTAGAACCCGTAACCAAGTGTTGTTTCCTGTGTAGAACCCGTACCAAGTGTTGTTTCCTGTGTAGAACCCGTAACCAAGTGTTGTTTCCTGTGTAGAACCCGTACCAAGTGTTGTTTCCTGTGTAGAACCCGTACCAAGTGTTGTTTCCTGTGTAGAACCCGTACCAAGTGTTGTTTCCTGTGTAGAACCCGTACCAAGTGTTGTTTCCTGTAGAACCCGTACCAAGTGCTGTTTCCTGTGTAGAACCCGTACCAAGTGTTGTTTCCTGTGTAGAACCCGTACCAAGTGTTGCTTCCTGTAGAACCCGTACCAAGTGTTGTTTCCTGTAGAACCCGTACCAAGTGCTGTTTCCTGTGTAGAACCCATAACCAAGTGCTGTTTCCTGTGTAGAACCCGTACCAAGTGTTGCTTCCTGTGTAGAACCCGTACCAAGTGTTGCTTCCTGTGTAGAACCCGTACCAAGTGTTGCTTCCTGTGTAGAACCCGTACCAAGTGTTGCTTCCTGTGTAGAACCCGTACCAAGTGTTGTTTCCTGTGTAGAACCTGTACCAAGTGTTGTTTCCTGTGTAGAACCCGTACCAAGTGTTGTTTCCTGTGTAGAACCCGTACCAAGTGTTGTTTCCTGTGTAGAACCCGTACCAAGTGTTGCTTCCTGTGTAGAACCCGTACCAAGTGTTGTTTCCTGTGTAGAACTCGTACCAAGTGTTGCTTCCTGTAGAACCCGTACCAAGTGTTGTTTCCTGTAGAACCCGTACCAAGTGCTGTTTCCTGTGTAGAACCCGTACCAAGTGTTGTTTCCTGTGTAGAACCCGTACCAAGTGTTGCTTCCTGTGTAGAACCCGTACCAAGTGTTGCTTCCTGTGTAGAACCCGTACCAAGTGTTGCTTCCTGTGTAGAACCCGTACCAAGTGTTGCTTCCTGTGTAGAACCCGTACCAAGTGTTGCTTCCTGTGTAGAACCCGTACCAAGTGTTGCTTCCTGTGTAGAACCCGTACCAAGTGTTGCTTCCTGTGTAGAACCCGTACCAAGTGTTGCTTCCTGTGTAGAACCCGTACCAAGTGTTGCTTCCTGTGTAGAACCCGTACCAAGTGTTGCTTCCTGTGTAGAACCCGTACCAAGTGTTGCTTCCTGTGTAGAACCCGTACCAAGTGTTGCTTCCTGTGTAGAACCCGTACCAAGTGTTGCTTCCTGTGTAGAACCCGTACCAAGTGTTGCTTCCTGTGTAGAACCCGTACCAAGTGTTGCTTCCTGTGTAGAACCCGTACCAAGTGTTGCTTCCTGTGTAGAACCCGTACCAAGTGTTGCTTCCTGTGTAGAACCCGTACCAAGTGTTGCTTCCTGTGTAGAACCCGTACCAAGTGTTGCTTCCTGTGTAGAACCCGTACCAAGTGTTGCTTCCTGTGTAGAACCCGTACCAAGTGTTGCTTCCTGTGTAGAACCCGTACCAAGTGTTGCTTCCTGTGTAGAACCCGTACCAAGTGTTGTTTCCTGTGTAGAACCCGTACCAAGTGTTGTTACCTGTGTAGAACCCGTACCAAGTGTTGCTTCCTGTGTAGAACCCGTACCAAGTGTTGCTTCCTGTGTAGAACCCGTACCAAGTGTTGCTTCCTGTGTAGAACCCGTACCAAGTGTTGCTTCCTGTGTAGAACCCGTACCAAGTGTTGTTTCCTGTGTAGAACCCGTACCAAGTGTTGTTTCCTGTGTAGAACCCGTACCAAGTGTTGTTTCCTGTGTAGAACCCGTACCAAGTGTTGTTTCCTGTGTAGAACCCGTACCAAGTGTTGTTTCCTGTGTAGAACCCGTACCAAGTGTTGCTTCCTGTGTAGAACCCGTACCAAGTGTTGTTTCCTGTGTAGAACCCGTACCAAGTGTTGTTTCCTGTGTAGAACCCGTACCAAGTGTTGCTTCCTGTGTAGAACCCGTACCAAGTGTTGCTTCCTGTGTAGAACCCGTACCAAGTGTTGTTTCCTGTGTAGAACCCGTACCAAGTGTTGTTACCTGTGTAGAACCTGTACCAAGTGTTGCTTCCTGTGTAGAACCCGTACCAAGTGTTGCTTCCTGTGTAGAACCCGTACCAAGTGTTGTTTCCTGTGTAGAACCCGTACCAAGTGTTTTTTCCTGTGTAGAACCCGTACCAAGTGTTGTTTCCTGTGTAGAACCCGTACCAAGTGTTGTTTCCTGTAGAACCTTACCAAGTGCTGTTTCCTGTGTAGAACCCGTACCAAGTGTTGCTTCCTGTGTAGAACCCGTACCAAGTGTTGTTTTTTGAGAGGCATCAGGTCGAGCTGGGGATCAAACCTGAAACCTCTGGCTTGAGGGGCCAACACTTGACCCACTACACTACCGCCCTAATTTGTAACTTTTTTACTAGACATTAAGGAGTGTGTATTCATTTAGATATTCTTCGTGTTTATTATAAATGTATGATAAACATAAAAATAAATCATAATAATGAGACAGGTGCTTAGTACGTGTCAATATCACAAAGTGAAATTTTCCATTTGTAATGCAAATGAGATAAATGATAAAACTGGAGTTTAAATTACACGCTATTACACATACAGAGACACAATATCTCGTTAGACAACTTAATTATCAAAATAATAATTGATCCCTTAAGACAAACATTATGTTAATAAGCTAGAACTACTTTTGATGAGTTAATGTATTCATGCCTGGGGTAGGTTTTCCATCATTGATGTGATTTAATTGTAAAGTTATCCTTAAATGAGTCTATACGCCTTTCATATTAAAAAATATAGTATAATTTATAGATTCTTTCTTTCCAAATGCAAAACAAAGTACAAATCCAAGTTTTATTTTCACTGAGATTACAAAGTAATGACAGTATTATGGATTACTCCAATGTATGTAACAAAGTAATATAGATTATGATGGAGTGAGAACAACTTTATTATGGCATTTTGACAAAACACAGTCAAGTCTGTCTTAAGCAGCCACTCAAGGAAAAAGCAAATTGACCCCTTAAGACAGGTGGCTGTTTTTTACAGGTTAATTAAAACTAGAATTATAAAAATGGTAAATAAAAATGCGGCTGTTTGATACAAGTGGTTGCTTAACAGTGACCACTAGCACAGGTATGACTGTATATGGGCAAGGCCGCATTACAATTAAGCATATACTTTTATATCTACCAGTCATATATCTATACCAGTAAATGAAAACAAGAAACACAACATTTTAGTCCATTACTAGAATTGTAACTTGGCATTTTCTCCAAGTGTCCACTGAGTCAATACCACGCTTTAGTTACATACGGGTCACACTTTATTGTATCTACGGGTGCAGTTTTAAATGATGAGTTGGGGTATAAAGTGGCCTTAGATCACTGGTGTTTATACAAACTTTCCCATTATGTGACAAATATTTGCATCAAAGGTATCTATACAGTAACTACATAGTCTTAGTTCATCTTGTTGACAATGTCAGATAACGCGTAAACACTGGGCATCGCGTTAGTATCGCGGTTAATAGAAGAAATTTGAAAATGCAAGTACATTTTGTCTTTTGCAGAATCATAGCATACTGCCAAGTCGTCAAACAACACTGAAGGACATGCCGGAGGAAACAGAGGACCAGTCTGGAAATCAACCAATCAGCATCCTCCGGCCGTCTCAGCAACCATTCAGCCATTCCGATGTTCAATTGGTAAGCATATTAATAAAGCCATTTATTTTGTACAGATTTAAATAAAACAAAAACAAAGCCTGAAGAACTTAATCACAGTACATATCTTAACCAAGAGCTGTATTCAAGTTGAAGAATCCACTAAAGTTAAGAATTGATTCCAAAGTGTTTTGATTTTTTAAAACATTAAAATAGATATACTGCATGGTATATATTAATGTTGACTGAATTTACATATTTGTTTATTGTTTTAAAGCTGGAGACACCTAGTCATTCTATGAACTTGGACATCAAGAAAATGGTCATAATAATTAGTCTATCTTCAGTTTCTCATTTGAAATTGTGCTCCGATATTAGAAATTAACTTGAAGAAATGTTTTTATAATTTTATGCCAAATTAAATTGAGGCAGATCTGTTTTGTCAACAGATTTGGGTATAGATCATGTACAAAATGGCTGAGACGTCCTTTAATTTCCTTTCATAAATTAGAAATCGGAAAGTAAGACAATAAAGGTATACAGACAAATGTACAAATTAACATTGGTGACTGTTAATGCCTGTATCCAAGTGCTTCTTTACAGAAATGTTGTATTTTCATCCTAAATGTCTTAACATCTCCTGTCAAGGGAAGTTTCAGCATACATTATATAATAATCTCATTTTTACCTTGAGATGTGGAAATTTTGTTGATATTTTGTGTATAAGTTTTAGTTAACTTTATATAATAATCTAATTTTTACCTGGAAATATATCTATGGACTCTCGAATGGTACAAAATTGTTCTATAACATATAGCCAAATCGTAGAAATGTTTTTTGATGTTTCATTGCTTGGGTTAGGAATTACCAGTACTGAAAATCATTTTATTCTAGCCATGCGATAACTGATGAAAATATTGTTTATGTTTCATGAATTGGATTCTGCATGCAATCACCAAAATTGCCCCATTAAAGATTAGTTGCAGAAATTTCTTTTAATGGCCAATAATTAGGATTTTTTTCCAGTTTGTTTTTATTTCTAATATTGAGTTTGCTTCTTTGTTTCATAACATTCATTATCATACCTAACAAGTATATCATGCTAATGTACTGTCACAGTATTGATATCTGGAATTTTGAAATGGTGACCAGACTTGTCTTCTGGTATATGTACTGGGTGAAGTGTACTTGCCTTTGTTTGGAGATTGATTATACTGGTATCTAACACAAGGTGGGAGTTGTCCTGTTGGGGCTGTTCTTGAATGCCTGTCGCCATCGTTTTTCATGTTTATTAATTTGGAAACAAGTTTGGATTAATGGATTTCTAACAAATATAACTGTGGGTAGTGGTTTGTACACTGTAAATAAGACAGCTGTATGATATAATAGAGACAAGACAAACAGTAAGTTGACAGTTTATTGCTGAATAAAAATTACGCCTTGTTAAAAAGACTCTTTCATTCTACTTTTTAACTTTACCTGAATCATTTTTAGTAGGCAATAACAATGAGACAAACAATGTAGATTTGGCAGTAACCTACAGGATGATCATTATCTGCACCATGTCTAATACTGACAAGCAAACTAACAGTTTAAATGTGAAACACTCACTCACATGTCACATTCATGTTACATAACAACCGTTACAATGGTTACCTGGTTTAGTCCATATGTATGGGAAATAATATTGAAAACAATGTTTTTAAGTTAGAAATTATGAAAAAAAAAATGGAACTATTTACACACATATTGAAAATATAAGAACCATAAGTGTTTATCATTTGAAAACATCATTTGTTTTTGTTTTTATTGAACAACAAAATCAAAATGTTTTATAAATTTCCACTCAAGGCCACATATCCATTTGTCCAAGATATCAAGACTAATTTGTGTTAAATATATGCAACAAGGCGAAATAAAATGAGAGCTATTTGAGACACCACTTGGGTTAGTGAGTTGTGTTAATGCTATCAGGTTGTTATGGTCACCTCCTGTGAATACTTGAGCCAATTTTAATAAGCAAGGAGAATTTTAAGTGGACATTATCTTTGATCATGATATAACAGCCTTGACCCCTTGGCTACATGGTATCATGGTAACCAATATTGACCACATTGTTACTACAGTATTGTTATTCAGACTTAATACACAGGAACATAGACCTTAATTGTTTTATCAGTTTCATCTTTTTCACTTATTGCTATTAATTAACATAGATTGTTAATACATTATGTTATCTTAACACAAACTAGCAATAAAAAGTTCTTGCAAATTGGTTAATAAAAGATCTTTAATTATTGAAAGTTTCATAATAATGAAAGAAATTGCCATGTTGCAAGAATTATATTGTTATTGATTGCTGTTACTATTTATAGTTTCATGTTACTATAAATATGTTTGTTTCTAATTATAGAATGTGAGTCACCAGCGTGAGGACAGCCACAGCGAGACATCGGCAGAGACGGTCACAAGTCACGATAGCGGGAAAGGCGGAAGTGTTGAAGGAGACATGAACCATGGTACGTTTTATTTTAATCATTTCTATATAAGCATTTATTGAATTAATTATTATCAAATAATACATAACGTATACAGGTATGTGAATTTGCTCATAAGGCTAATAGTTCAGTAACATTTTCCAGCCCAAAGAGCATTTTTTTCCTTTCAAAGTCCATTTTTTAATGACAACTAATGAAATAATTATTTTTTATATACAAAATGGTCTGCGTTTATGCCAGTTTGATACAGGTGCTACTTTTACCATACCTCAGATGCAGCATGTTGTGGGTATCATTAAAAATATCTGGGGACATTAGTTTGAAAGAACATTAGTTTGAAAAAAGCCACATTAAAGTGAAACTATAGTTTTTGATATATGAGAAAGCATATGTGACATAGTGCAGGTGACTTGTGGGACTACTAAATGAACACTTATTGATCCTGGCTACATGTTGATGTTTATAGCTCATTATCACTGCCATCTGTCTGTCTCAGTAAATGATACCAACATATAGATCAGCAACAAGCTGTTCAAAAAACAACAACCTGAACTGTTAGATACATTAAACCAGTTAGATACGTTAAACCAGTCAGTTACCTTAAAGCAGTAAAATTGTTTTGGGTCACAGTCTATTCATTACAATTTATTTCTAATCACCTTCTTTACCATTTTTCAGATCTCAAGTTTGATTTGAATCCATTGAATACAGAGTCATACATTATTAAAGAAGGTCACCATCAACCTGCGAGTTTATACAGAAATTACACGGCATCTCCCATGAAAAACTTTCCTCCAAAAATTCCACCGCTTCCAAAGAAAGCGGCAGAAATTCAGAGACCTACATCATTGCAATATAGTGACACTTTGAATAGTTTAAGTTTAAATTTAAACCCGGATGGCACAACCAGCCATCGGACAAGAAACTGGTGTCAAAATCAAAATCTTGATTCGACAAGTAGTTACCCAGACTCTGACTATTTATCATTGGGATCAACGAACCACAACCATAGTTACAGTCGTAAAATCTCTTACACAGATCCCAGTTTGACGTGGGGCTCAAGGAGCAGTAACCCTTCAAAACTGTCTCAGATTGGTTATATAAATCAAGGATATGGGAACACGCTCCCATCATACCGGACTAATAGCACTCGAGAAGATGACGAGACCACGACCACGTCTGGAAGTTACACTATAAATCACGAAGAGTTGGATGAAGAATTAGCAATGTCACAATACCAAGTCTCACAGGTTGTGTGATTTGTATGACACACCGTTTTGTTTTCCAATCTCACTTGTGTGATTGCAGCAAGTTTCACTATTACTTGTGTCTCTCTCAAATTGTGTGATTTTGGATATGTGTGGAATTTCATTCCAAAGTGCATTTTCAAAAAAAAAACTTACATGTGCCAAATATAAACAATTAATGAACATTCACTAGCACAACTTGTGTTCTGCTCATCTGATGTCATAAACAGTTCATATTGTGAAATGTGTACATGACTTTATATCCATGTACACAATTTCATTATTTGTTAGATTATATTTTTGTACATGATTTTCAAGCCATGTACATGATTTCATAGTCAAATAAATATAATTCTAGTACTTGTTTCTTAGTCATGTACATTATTTTGTATTACCGGTATTGTACATGGTTCATAAGTCAAGTACCTGGTTTTTTATTTGTGTACATGGTTTTCTAGTCATGTACATATATATGTATGTATTCTATATGTTAACATTGTCCCATCTCTGTTCATGATTTTTCTTGCAATGTGTACAATAATGTTATTGTATACTGGCAATTGACTGTAGAAAATTTTTTTCACTATTTGAAGTATTTTTATAAGAATGAAATTTGACAGAAAATAATTTGAATTATCTTCAAGAAAAAAAGTTTTTGTCCTAAATATAGTTTTACTGATTAATTATTTGAGGCATACAATTAACTTAAAGAGATTTATATAAAAAAATCATTTATTTTTTTCATGATAAGATATTTAAAGTAGTTGCTTGGTATAATCAAAATGTATTTAATTGTACTTTCTATATGAACATTTTACATTTTATTATCCGTTTGTCAGATTTCATTGAAAAACATCAATATTTTGATCATTTTACAAAAACAAGACATTCGGCATAGTTATAGCCAATGACTAGATATTAAATATTTCAACTGAAAAAATACACGATTTTCTGAATACGTTGATAATAGTTATATTGTCATTTGATGCCGTGTGTGTTATTACATTATTTTACCTGTACCACTATACTACATTACATTTTCTAGACATTTAACTGTTGCTATGGTTTCCATCTTGTAACAATTGGAATATGCATTGCATTGTGCACTTAACTAGATTAAAATGAAAACATGAAACAAGGCCATTAATGATTTTAAAAAAGTAACATTTTTGTAATGAAAGTGGATAAAATGAGATGTACAAGTATCAGTTTTGGCTAAATTATAAAATGCACAAGTGCAAATAATAAAAACAATAAAAACATTGTCTTTACAAAGTAATGGTTAATGTTTGTGATTTGATATTAATATTGAAAAATAAAACAAAAATACATACATGTCATTTCAAATTAACATTTGCTTTTAAGGAGATTTATATTAACTGTCAAATCTTACATGGAATACATGTATAAGTATTTAACTGAAAATGAATCGCATAATTAAAGCATAAAAACACACAAAATACACACCACATGCATTAGACATTTTATTTGAAATGTTTGTTATATTTTGTCGTACATCCCTGTATTAATAAAAATAATCCTGACATAACGAGAAACATCATTCCAAACATTCTATTTTTATAATTTTTTACATGCATCTTATATTTGATGTATGACCTTCATAATTTTCTGGTCCAATGTATGTTTTACTAGGTATTTTCATAGCGTCATATTAACTTTTTTTTACATCTCACACCTACAGTTTCTTCTTAACTTGCAATAATAATATTTTTTAATATTAAATATCACTGACTTGCATTTGTATCACTCATCAATGTTGTATATGTAATTTTTAAAATCAATAATTATCTTCATATTACATAATTTTTATTTTCTTGCAGCATCAATTTATTTTTCTACTATAATAACCTTTGAATGTAACATTATTTCTATAAATAACATTTTGTACTGTACTTTATTTCTTACCTTTTTTAATATTCACATATTCTATGATCTCAGGATTTTGTGTTATATATTTAGAATTTATGTCTTAATGTTGCATCAGAGACAGTCGAGTGACCTATGACACTTGTTTGTACAGTATAGTACAGTGTAGGCCAGTGACTTGAATACATATTTTATATTTATCACATAATTTACGGTGCAGGAGTGTAATAAACCCACACCAAACCTAGTGTAATATCACTTCTGATTCATTGCTCGGTGTTTTCTGTTTAACTCGTACGTACGTAAATTACCGAAGTACTTTCGGACTTGCCAAAATATATAAATGATATCAATTTGTCATTGTAAAATGACGTTATTTTGAGACATTTCATCGAACGATGACTTACGGAAACAATATTTTTCTTGTTCCTTATAAAGAAGATCTGTTAAATGAATGGTAAATGTAAACTTTTCCAAGTTATGTGATAAAACGAATCTTACATTCATGCTCATTTATTATTAATTTTATCAAACTCTTTGGGGAAAATTATATATAATGCTTGGCAGAGCCTTGCATAATATATATGTTTTCCAACTCGTCAAATAAATTAAATAATAAATAAGCACTCTTGTAAGATCCTCTATGTCTCTGATGTAGGCATTATGTTTCTTGTGTCACTTCCTCTAGCAGTAGCTCTATGTACTTACAACCTAAATCAAAAGAAAAGCATCTAGGTGATATTGATTTTTCATTACAAAATTTATCAACATTGAAAACCAAAAAATTAGTAGTAAAAAAAAAATAACCACTCAAAGGAAAGCAACTAGGTGATATGGAATTTTGACTTGTATCGCAATAATTATATTCATAAAATTTATCAACAAAATAAGTTACCAGGCAAATAAAAGCACCTGAGTGATGTAAGTTTTGATTGATGAAGAATAAATAGTAATAAGTCATATGTCAGTAAAGACAAAGATTACAATTTTTAAGTAAAATGTTCTAAACTGTTGGTACATCAGAAAATGTTAAGTGTTGTAAGAAATATGTTTTTGTTGTAGGCAAGTTGTTAGCATAATCAGTAGAACATGTGTTCATATTTTCTCTAACAAGCCAAGGGCAAGTTGTCCTATGTCTGGTACAAGGTGCTTTATTTGTACATAAACAAACATTATATTTAAACATGTATTATGCATATACTTGTAAGTGTATGCATACAGTTACTATGCTTCTATGTTATCTTGTTGTTATGTTTACAATAAAAAATGTGTTTAAAATTTGTTTTTATGTGATTTCCTTTTGGATTTTGGATTTTTTTAAATAGAAATCTCCTGATGAAATTACATAAGTACAAACTCTATTGGGAATTTGATATTTTGAAAAAAAAGCCACATGAACTTGGAATATATAAATGATCTTTATACATAAAAATTGTTGGGTCAAGAAATATGCTTTTTGAGAACTTATATATAAAATTTGCTCAGTTTGTATATTTATTACTATACGGTCACATGTCGAGTGGATAATTCCTAACTCAGTCACTGGCTGAACTTTATACTATTACATGATTGGATAACTCTTAACTTTGTTAAAACACAATGTGTTATAATGCCAGATGATTGGATAATTTCTATCTTAGTCACCATTTGTACATTTTGTACTATTATGTGATTGGACAATTTCTCACTCAGTCACTGGATATATTTATACTTTTATGTTTGGACCATTCCAAAAACAGTCACTGGCTGTACACTTTGTGCTATCATGTGATTGGACGACTCCTAGCACAGTCATTGGCAATATATCATATAATGTTTGTGATTGGACCATTCCTCTCTCAGTCACCAGCTGTGCATTTTGTACTATCACTTGATTATTTCTCACTGGCTGTATATTTTACAATGTTTAGTGTTTGGACCATTCCAAGCCCAGATATTGGCTGTATTAAAACAAGATGGTTGTTATATGTATTTGTACATACTATATTTGTTATATGTGGATAAAAATATAAAAAAGCTAATATAAAAATAATAAACTTATGAAATGTTCTCAATTTACTGTCTTTCTTTGTTTCCAATTTTAAAGAACCAATAGTGTGCAATATTTAATATAGGGATCCTTTGGAAGGCCACAGAATGTACAACAAGAAGAGGTAACAGGTAGCTCTTGTTTCATGCAGTTTGTTTAAGAGGGATAAAGTAACATCCCTAATGTCCTACCACACTGACTTTCTTGTTCTTCAAAATATTCAAATAGAGAGAAATTCATCGAAACAGTTCATCGTCTTTCTTAAAACCAACTCTTGCTCAAAATATACAATATTGTTTGAACATTTTTTTGATGTTTTAATTAAATTGAGAAACATTGAAAAACACACTTTTCATCTTAAATAATAAGAGACAACTTAAGTTGAATTTTGACACACCATATATAATGTACTTTATAAAGAAAAAAAGTTTGTAAAACTCTGGAGAGAGACACATTTCTAATTTGCTACAATTTTTTTGTCTCACATAGCTATTTCTACCAATGGACATGTCAAATATAATAGTGAAAGTTAAAATACTGCAGTGTAATATCTGGTCATTCCTGGTCTAAATACTGCTGTGTAATATCTGGTCATTCCAGGTCTAAATACTTCTGTGTATTACCTGGTCATTCCAGGTCTAAATACTGCTGTGTATTACCTGGTCATTCCAGGTCTAAATACTGGAATGTAATATCTGGTCATTCCAGGTCTAAATACTGCTGTGTATTACCTGGTCATTCCAAGTCTAAATACTGCTGTGTAATATCTGGTCATTCCAGGTCTAAATACTGCAGTGTAATATCTGGTCATTCCAGGTCTAAATACTGCTGTGTATTACCTGGTCATTCCAGGTCTAAATACTGCTGTGTAATACCTGGTCATTCCAGGTCTAAATACTGCTGTGTATTACCTGGTCATTCCAGGTCTAAATACTGCTGTGTATTACCTGGTCATTCCAGGTCTAAATACTGGAATGTAATATCTGGTCATTCCAGGTCTAAATACTGCTGTGTATTACCTGGTCATTCCAAGTCTAAATACTGCTGTGTAATATCTGGTCATTCCAGGTCTAAATACTGCTGTGTAATATCTGGTCATTCCAGGTCTAAATACTGCAGTGTAATATCTGGTCATTCCAGGTCTAAATACTGCTGTGTATTACCTGGTCATTCCAGATCTAAATACTGCTGTGTAATACCTGGTCATTCCAGGTCTAAATACTGCAATGTAATATCTGGTCATTCCAGGTCTAAATACTGCTGTGTAATACATGGTCATTCCAGGTCTAAATACTGCTGTGTAATATCTGGTCATTCCAGGTCTAAATACTGCTGTGTAATACCTGGTCATTCCAGGTCTAAATATTGCAATGTAATATCTGGTCATTCCAGGTCTAAATACTGCTGTGTAATACCTGGTCATTCCAGGTCTAAATACTGCTGTGTAATATCTGGTCATTCCAGGTCTAAATACTGCTGTGTATTACCTGGTCATTCCAGGTCTAAATACTGCTGTGTAATACCTGGTCATTCCAGGTCTAAATACTGCTGTGTAATACATGGTCATTCCAAGTCTAAATACTGCTGTGTAATATCTGGTCATTCCAGGTCTAAATACTGCTGTGTAATACCTGGTCATTCCAGGTCTAAATACTGCAATGTAATATCTGGTCATTCCAGGTCTAAATACTGCTGTGTAATATCTGGTCATTCCAGGTCTAAATACTGCTGTGTATTACCTGGTCATTCCAGGTCTAAATACTGCTGTGTATTACCTGGTCATTCCAAGTCTAAATACTGCTGTGTAATATCTGGTCATTCCAGGTCTAAATACTGCAGTGTAATATCTGGTCATTCCAGGTCTAAATACTGCTGTGTATTACCTGGTCATTCCAGGTCTAAATACTGCTGTGTAATACCTGGTCATTCCAGGTCTAAATACTGCTGTGTATTACCTGGTCATTCCAGGTCTAAATACTGCTGTGTATTACCTGGTCATTCCAGGTCTAAATACTGGAATGTAATATCTGGTCATTCCAGGTCTAAATACTGCTGTGTATTACCTGGTCATTCCAAGTCTAAATACTGCTGTGTAATATCTGGTCATTCCAGGTCTAAATACTGCTGTGTAATATCTGGTCATTCCAAGTCTAAATACTGCAGTGTAATATCTGGTCATTCCAGGTCTAAATACTGCTGTGTATTACCTGGTCATTCCAGATCTAAATACTGCTGTGTAATACCTGGTCATTCCAGGTCTAAATACTGCAATGTAATATCTGGTCATTCCAGGTCTTAATACTGCTGTGTAATACATGGTCATTCCAAGTCTAAATACTGCTGTGTAATATCTGGTCATTCCAGGTCTAAATACTGCTGTGTAATACCTGGTCATTCCAGGTCTAAATACTGCAATGTAATATCTGGTCATTCCAGGTCTAAATACTGCTGTGTAATATCTGGTCATTCCAGGTCTAAATACTGCTGTGTAATATCTGGTCATTCCAGGTCTAAATACTGCTGTGTATTACCTGGTCATTCCAGGTCTAAATACTGCTGTGTAATACCTGGTCATTCCAGGTCTAAATACTGCTGTGTAATACATGGTCATTCCAAGTCTAAATACTGCTGTGTAATATCTGGTCATTCCAGGTCTAAATACTGCTGTGTAATACCTGGTCATTCCAGGTCTAAATACTGCTGTGTAATACCTGGTCATTCCAGGTCTAAATACTGCTGTGTAATATCTGGTCATTCCAGGTCTAAATACTGCAGTGTAATATCTGGTCATTCCAGGTCTAAATACTGCAATGTAATATCTGGTCATTCCAGGTCTAAATACTGCTGTGTAATATCTGGTCATTCCAGGTCTAAATACTCCTGTGTAATATCTGGTCATTCCAGGTCTAAATACTGCTGTGTATTACCTGGTCATTCCAGGTCTAAATACTGCTGTGTAATACCTGGTCATTCCAGGTCTAAATACTGCTGTGTAATACATGGTCATTCCAGGTCTAAATACTGCTGTGTAATATCTGGTCATTCCAGGTCTAAATACTGCTGTGTAATACCTGGTCATTCCAGGTCTAAATACTGCAATGTAATATCTGGTCATTCCAGGTCTAAATACTGCTGTGTAATATCTGGTCATTCCAGGTCTTAATACTGCTGTGTATTACCTGGTCATTCCAGGTCTAAATACTGCTGTGTATTACCTGGTCATTCCAGGTCTAAATACTGCTGTGTATTACCTGGTCATTCCAAGTCTAAATACTGCTGTGTAATATCTGGTCATTCCAGGTCTAAATACTGCTGTGTATTACCTGGTCATTCCAGGTCTAAATACTGCTGTGTAATACCTGGTCATTCCAGGTCTAAATACTGCTGTGTATTACCTGGTCATTCCAGGTCTAAATACTGGAATGTAATATCTGGTCATTCCAGGTCTAAATACTGCTGTGTATTACCTGGTCATTCCAAGTCTAAATACTGCTGTGTAATATCTGGTCATTCCAGGTCTAAATACTGCTGTGTAATATCTGGTCATTCCAGGTCTAAATACTGCAGTGTAATATCTGGTCATTCCAGGTCTTAATACTGCTGTGTATTACCTGGTCATTCCAGATCTAAATACTGCTGTGTAATACCTGGTCATTCCAGGTCTAAATACTGCAATGTAATACCTGGTCATTCCAGGTCTAAATACTGCTGTGTAATACATGGTCATTCCAAGTCTAAATACTGCTGTGTAATATCTGGTCATTCCAGGTCTAAATACTGCTGTGTAATACCTGGTCATTCCAGGTCTAAATACTGCAATGTAATATCTGGTCATTCCAGGTCTAAATACTGCTGTGTAATATCTGGTCGTTCCAGGTCTAAATACTGCTGTGTATTACCTGGTCGTTCCATGTCTAAATACTGCTGTGTAATACCTGGTCGTTCCAGGTCTAAATACTGCTGTGTAATACCTGGTCGTTCCAGGTCTAAATACTGCTGTGTAATACCTGGTCGTTCCAGGTCTAAATACTGCTGTGTAATACCTGGTCGTTCCAGGTCTAAATACTGCTGTGTAATACCTGGTCGTTCCAGGTCTAAATACTGCTGTGTAATACCTGGTCGTTCCAGGTCTAAATACTGCAGTGTAATACCTGGTCATTCCAGGTCTAAATACTGCTGTGTAATACCTGGTCGTTCCAGGTCTAAATACTGCTGTGTAATACATGGTCATTCCAGGTCTAAATACTGCTGTGTAATACCTGGTCATTCCAGGTCTAAATACTGCTGTGTAATACCTGGTCATTCCAGGTCTAAATACTGCAGTGTAATACCTGGTCATTCCAGGTCTAAATACTGCTGTGTAATACCTGGTCATTCCAGGTCTAAATACTGCTGTGTAATACCTGGTCATTCCAGGTCTAAATACTGCTGTGTAATACCTGGTCATTCCAGGTCTAAATACTGCTGTGTAATACCTGGTCATTCCAGGTCTAAATACTGCTGTGTAATACCTGGTCATTTCATGTTCACAAGCAAGTGACTATATAAACAGAGGAAGAGGTGTTTTAATTATTTTCCTAATTTTGATGTACACAAACTTCAGTACAATATATTCTTGTCTGCACAAATAATGATTGGCAGTTGAGAAATATATTCTATGGATTGTTTCATTTTTGCTTTAATTCTTGTTGATCTTTTAAAAATACTTTGTCTTTAAAAAATGTAATGTGATTCTGATAAAATTTCTCTTGGATATATCCATTTTCATTTCTGTATTTGTTTTATGTTTCTTTTTTCATGTGAACAATACATAAAACAAGTTATCTACAATGGCTTTAGTTGAAATAATATACTTTTCATCATCAGTAACCAAGAATTTACAGTAACTAACTTCTTGCAACCACTATAGTCCAATAGAAATACAACAGAATGTTTTTTGTGATTTTGACCAGTATATATACCCCTTGTTTACATACTTAAAGTTTAGGAAAATAAATTTCAGAATTAATTATACGCATATTTATATTACGTGAGAAAATGTTTATTACCTGTCCAAGCAGAAAGAATAGATATGTATATACAAGATATTCATGTTTTGTTCATATTTCTATATAGGCTAAGTGATAACATTATGCCGGTGTAGCATTAAATTTTGACCCCATTGAAAATTGACCCGGGTCACATTTCAACATTAAATTCTGATCAAAACAGTCGTTGAAAACTGATCAGTGGTAAATTTTGATCAGACATGGGGTCCTTTTTTAACAGTTTGTTAAATATTAGCAAAACATCACATGACTGCTGTCGCATGTTGCAACAATTAAACATAAACCCCCGTAAGCTTTGTTACGATCGGTTGCTATGATTACAAATGGTTGCTATAGCAGTTAGTGATAATAACAAAAAAATTAACAATTCCTTTTCAAATTGACATTGACAAAATCCATGTGAACCATTTGATATAATCATATCATTATATAATGCAAGGCAACTCCCTTTAATAGCAATGTACAATCTGCATACTCGTTTATGTTTAAGCTGTTAAAATATATTATCATATTACAAAAAGGTAATAAAATGGAACGAAAATAGGAAGGTATTGGTAGAAAAACAAGACCGTAAGACAGCGTGCTCGACTGATTCGCACTGCTTTGTCAATTGCTACTAAAGACCTGACCAAGTTATATTATTTGTTACACACATGCACTTTTCACACACAAGTGAGTGTTATTAAGTTTTGGGTTCTATATCTGTTTCTAAGTTATTAAACGTTTTAAGTGATAAAGAAGTCTAACCAAGATTTTTGTTTGTGATTTGTGATTGACACTGCAAAACACAACAAAAATATTGTGTTACACTAAGGGGCGATATGTGACATATTGTTGCAATATGTAACACAATTAAGGAAATCATCTTCCCTGTAATACAGAATTACTACATATTATGGCAAATTACACCATTTATACAATTTATCTGTTTGCTACTGATATGTATTTTTTATGCAACGTCCTTGAAATTGGGGGGTGTGGTGATGAGGGGGATATTGTGCTTCAAAATTTATTTTGTAACTTATTTTCTTACACCGATGTTTGCGGTTATAAATAACCCTTAGTGTAACAAACATAATACTTATCGTCGAAATACGATTTTCTCATCAATTCACATCCATGTAAAACGTATTTTGTTACACTCAGGGTTGTGGTTATAAATAACCCTTAGTGTAACAAACATATACTCATCGTCGAAATACGATTTTCTCATCAAATCATATCCATATAAAACTTATTTTGTTACACTCAGGGTTGTTGTTATCAGCTTTAACTTGTGTAATTAAAAAAAGCTACATAAAAGTTGATTTTAAGTGTCTAGAAACAGCCACATAATTTTTCAACTGTTTTTCAACCGTCCATAGACTACTAACCCTAAACCCTACCCATTCGTGTGTGCGGACGGACGAACTAGGACAACACCATATGCCCCCATTCCATAGCAGGGATAAATAAATTTCTAGTTGAACAAACATTGTTCTCCCTAAGTGAACCTGTTTTATAATCAAATATCAATACATGTACCAAACATACGCTTAGTGTAACAATTACATTAAGGGATGACACCGCGACCCTTAGTGTAACAGTACCCACTACGTTTGATAACACGAGGGCGTTAGTGTAGTTTCAAATCTATCGCATATGAGGTTAACATGATATCAAGATGCACGGAAAACTTTAACCAGCATTTCTAAGCAGAACAATGGCCATAATTTGCATTATATTCAACCAAAAGTAATTGTTTGATAACCCTGAAGACTGGTGAAGGTGGTTACTGAGATATTTGCATGATTGTAACTTTAGCCGAACGTGGCCGTTGTTATATATAACGTATATCAACATTTTCAGGTTATATCCACGAGAACATCCGAATTTATTATAGCAGTTTGACTATTCGGTCAGTTTCCAATTGTTTGTGATCCGATTTTAACGAGGGTCAATTTTTCACGTGTGGGTGGGTCATTAAATAACGGTCGGGGTCAGTTTTCAATGTTAAAATGGATTACTCATCCGTTGAAATGTGACCCATGGGGTCCTTTTTGTAACGGTGTCAAAATTTAATGTTACACCGGATTAACCTTCATGTTTTTGTTAGTGCTAGATATTAAAAGAACACTTGATATATGATAACAGTAATTCAAGAAAACCCCACCCACCTCTATTATAACATAAAAATGGTACTTCAAATAGTTATCCTTTTCGTCACACTTGGCATTCTAGTGTGTGTTTTTTAATTTACTATATTACGTTATATTATTATATTATTGCATAACATTTTTTATGCACCGTGCGCACGAAGGCACATTTATGCGAATAAACAACCGACTATAACCGAATTAATATTAGGTCTATCATACACCCTCAAAGCGGCATTCTTTGTAACATTACTCTTCTGTCGGGGAATACTCTAGCCCTTGCTGCTTTCATGTACATCGAGTCATGCGGAAATTTGACGTTACACTTACATCTAACTACTTCCAATAAACTGCATGGTGCATTTCAGTGTGTACATCCATCTGAACGTAACGTTAACTACTTTCCACTCTCATTTCTCCCTTTGATATATGCCATCTTTATCCTTCCATACTTGGATTTAACCGAGCACTCTGTTGTTATCATGAATTGTTGATACAGACATTGACGGTATTGTAACTTTTGTGGAAGTTTCGTCATCAAAAATAAAAGCGTAATTACAGAATTTATGATTCATTTTTATACGAGAAGTGATAGTCCTGTTCCTGTACCAAAACAGACGAGAAGTGATAGTCCTGTTCCTGTACCAAAACAGACGAGAAGTGATAGTCCTGTTCCTGTACCAAAACAGACGAGAAGTGATAGTCATGACCAAAACAGACGAGAAGTGATAGTCCTGTTCCTGTACCAAAACAGACGAGAAGTGATAGTCCTGTTCCTGTACCAAAACAGACGAGAAGTGATAGTCCTGTTCCTGTACCAAAACAGACGAGAAGTGATAGTCATGACCAAAACAGACGAGAAGTGATAGTCCTGTTCCTGTACCAAAACAGACGAGAAGTGATAGTCCTGTTCCTGTACCAAAACAGACGAGAAGTGATAGTCCTGTTCCTGTACCAAAACAGACGAGAAGTGTCCTGTTTCTGTACCAAAACAGACGAGAAGTGATAGTCCTGTTCCTGTACCAAAACAGACGAGAAGTGACAGTCCTGTTCCTGTACCAAAACAGACGAGAACTGATAGTCCTGTTCCTGTACCAAAACAGACGAGAAGTGATAGTCATGACCAAAACAGACGAGAAGTGATAGTCCTGTTCCTGTACCAAAACAGACGAGAAGTGATAGTCCTGTTCCTGTACCAAAACAGACGAGAAGTGACAGTCCTGTTCCTGTACCAAAACAGACGAGAACTGATAGTCATGACCAAAACAGACGAGAAGTGAGTCCTGTTCCTGTACCAAAACAGACGAGAAGTTGTGTCACATTCCAGAACAGCTTGTGTGATTATAAACATATTAGCTTGCTTGCTTGCTTGCAAAGTTCGTCATAAAATAATACGAGTTTCACATTTGGATGTTTCAAGAATCAGTCGATATTACCTGTTTTATACCATTATTACGAACTAGGCTTAGAGATATACACATTGCAAATTGGTGGGAAGGTATGGTCACATGTACTTCTTTATATATATATATATATATATATATATATATGTATACAGACATATAAAACAGACATTTGAACCGTCTTCTTATTTAAGTCTAGAAAATGTAAAATATAAAAATACTATAGCTAAAATACGGTTATCATCATATTAACTAGCTATAGAAATAGGACGACATCAAAAAATTGCAAGAGATCAAAGAAAATGTTTATGGTGCGACTTAAATGACACTAAAGATGAATAACATTTCATACGGTCTTATTTGCCCATTTTATAATGATCTGAGAAAATTATATATACCTAAATATTATTCAACTCATCCAAGCATGTTTAAATTTATTAACCTTCTTAGTATTGACAAAAAATCAGTTTTAAACAAACTTGCAACTATTTGTATTACGGGTTTCAAATTCGGGGATACTCGTTTAACAGTTTAATGTAGAAAACATTGTACTGTAATTATAAATTTGTATTGAGTTTTTGCTTTAAATACTTATTTTATGATAGGTTCTAAATACCAAGATAACACTCTCACAAAAATATCAACTTCATGAAACGATATTCATATACCACATTATTTCAACGTATGTATTGATTTTGCATATATGTATGACGATGAGTTGTAATGCTTAAGTTTAATGAAATATATGTTCTGTTCTGTTCTGTTCTGTTCTGTTCTGCTCTGTTCTGTTCTGTTCTGTTCTGTTCTGTTCTGTTCTGTTCTGTTCTGTTCTGTTCTGTTCTGTTCTGTTCTGTTAATCATCTGCAAAGGACACACGTGTATGCGATTTAAGTTATCAGATGTTCGAACAGCGCAAGAAGGATTAATCATCTGTCGAACTTATCTTTCACAATTCATAGGCAACTGATTTATTATTGACAAAGACCGCGGCGTGGTCTAGTGGTAGAGCGTCCGCCTCGCATGCAGAAGGTCGTGGGTTCGATCCCTGGCCCGGTCATACCAAAAAAAATGGTACTAGAAGCTTCCTCACTTGACGCTCAGCATTTAGAGGAGAGTTCTAGGTCTGGTCGGCCCGGTGTCAGTATAATGTGACTGGGTGGGGTATCATACCATGTGTCTGCGGCATGATATTCCAGTGTGACAGCGCTCAGAATACTGTCTCAAGTAGACACCGTCGCGATATGACTGAAAAATTGTTGAAAGCGACGCTAAACACCATACAACAACAACAACAACAACAACAACAACAACAACAACAACAACAATTATTCACAAACGGTCAGTTATAAGTAACTTTCAATATGTTGTGATTTTTTTATCCTGTAAAATGGTCTTGGATTAAAGGAATTGAAGTTTGAAGTAAAATGTCAACTTTTTAAGTTACAGTATACAAATGTCGACATCATAAGCGATTCAACTTGAAACATAATTTGCTGGGAACGGTTTTGTTTTTGTAGGAAATTTCACTGTACAAAGTAAAATATTGGTGTGTATTCCTGAAATAAATGATAATTAAAATAATTATGAAACGAGATTTCGCGAGGTTTTGCGTAACTATGCGAGCATGTTTAATATCTCAATCAGATGCTTTTACCTTTGTCTTTAATTCCTTGGTGTATGACAATACAAATGTAGTAATTGCAGCAGATCTAGCAGTTACTCAATATTGGTCCATACTTCTTTAATAAAATAAGTGGGTGGGGTAATTTGTCATTCTTTTTTAGGTTTTGTCATCAAAATTCGAAAATACAACATTCTTACATAAAACTGTGTAATTAAAATTATTCTGTTTACTTATTAAAATATATTAACTATTTAGCAAGTCGAAACTAGACCACAGAAAAATAATGTCGCACATATTATCTACCTTTTTTGAGTATAGTTTATTTTGAAAACCCTTATGATAAAAATAAACATAAAAAACACACTTCCTAAACTTTCATATTGTACAGAGGTGTAATGGCAGATAACAAAACCACTTACAAACCAAATGTTAGTTTTAGTGTCGGGCACTGGAGTAACTTGATTGGATTACAATGGAAGTGAGTTCGTTTCAGTCAATGAACTCTTATTCCTCATTCAAAGGATCTTCTATTCAATTCTATTTCTCGTTCAAACCTTTTTTTCTGAATAAAGTGTCCATTGAACAGAATTCACCAAACCAGGATTTAATTATTGTACTCAATAATAGATATGATGGTCAAAACTAATTATGATAGCCGACTAAGTCTTATGTAAAACATAATCACTGACTTGAATGGTTTCTTATTAAATTAAAGACATACGCTTCTGGGTCATCTCGATACAACACTGTGACATTTTTATTTTACTTTAATCAGTGAAACCTCCTCGAGGCCCGAGCTTGTTATACGAGTATACCCTCGTAATCATGGTAAATATAGTCAACGTCCGCACAGCCAGCAAGATCGCAACATTGATAACAGTTTTGTAATTAAAACTTGTAATGGGATTTAAATAGGGTATGTTAGTTGACTTCCTTTGCTTTAATGGTCTATTTTAATGTAAATGGAAGTATTCTTAAATTTGAGATTCAACAAAAGCTAACAAATAGGGGTCAAATGTTATCACTTTCACAAATAAAATACCCTTATCGCTGGACGTCAGAAATACGTACCTACAGACAAATTACCTCTACTTCAAAGTTAACGGAGGCTTGGGTTGTCGCCAAATGTACCACTATCAATATTTAGAAACAGACAAGCTTTTTTCTCGTAAAATTATCTGTATCGTCATTACCATAAGTTGCTTCTCTCAGGTGAGTACCTGAATCCATTATAGTACGAGTATAATTTTTTTATATATTTCACGGAGAATCCTATTTCAAAAATGCACTTCCGTAAAACAAGCAACGATACTGTTGACAGCGCCATCACGATGTCGTCTGTAGAGGTTACAATGACAGAGGGTGATCTGAACAATACACACGGTACACATCACGTGCATTGATCAATGCTGCCAAAGAAAGGAAATATTGCCCAGTTCTCTCTCAAAGTGATGATTTTTTTGCATGTACTTAAATATGCAATGATCATTTGTAGTGTTTTGAATATCTGTATATAACAATGCACCTGCTGTAAAATACACGTAACAAGAACGTATAATATTATACTCGTGGACACAGTCACAGAATGCGTGTTAGGTTTCATGTGACGAAACTTGCAAAACAACGTTTCTCGGCGCATTGAATATATAATATAAAAATTATTACAAATATTCTTTTCGCAGAGGATAATGTTCCAGGGATACATTTTGCATCGTAGTGTGGTTAATAATTGGACTTTGTCCAAAGCACATGCAAACACGAACTGTACACTAGTATCTATATAATCATGGAGAAAAGGTGTAATCATTTAATATAATATTGCCTACTTAATATAAACCCACTTTCTGATCTCGCTGTTGTTTTATACTTCAGCCTCATAAATGTGGATTACAAAAATAGTTTTATTATATTACTGCCGTAAAGACTTTTATCACCATAGGGAATAGTATTAAAATGAAATGTTTAGTAGAATGGGGGGTGTTTAAAAAACACAAACTATGACCGGACAGTGCACCAAATTATTTTCTTTTCATTTAAATAATGAATATTTTAAAAAGAAATGTGAGTTCAATTACTCACAAAACTTTACATTAATTGTGAATTCTATAGCAACGATTAATTCTTGAAAAAAAAGAAAAATGAAACTGCTCTTGTGGAGAAATAAAAAAAAATGTTGAACATTTAATTTCAGATCCATCAAATTCCATAAGTATAGAATAAATATACTCAAACTGTTATCTTGACTCCCAGGTATTTCCTTAAACATTCTTCTTTAAGTTGATGTATTAATATATTAAAAACTAAACTTTTTGTGAGTATCGGAGTAAATGTTTACAAGTACTATTTGGATGTCTAGGAAACATTGGTAAAACACACACAATAATTCTTTGAGTGCGCTATCAGTTATAGGAAACATAACATACATGCTTGAACTGATGCGTTAATTAACTATGTTGGTATGAAATGGGAGACTGGCGTGTTATTAAAGCTAGTGTCCTAGGTGCATTTCACGTAAAATGTAGCACACAATCACGTGCAATAGAGGTGCGTGCAAACTATATGGTTTGACAGAGAAGTAACTAGAATTAAAGATCCACCAAATAGGTCAAACACCGGTTTGATGTTTAAACAAACGTTATGTAAGTGGAATCGTTATATACAACACCTATATGGACGGATACAATAGGACATGATATCGTCTCTATCAGGATCATTTCATGGTTACTCAGGTAACACATTATGTAAACATCATTTATATTTACTGAACAAATAACAATTGACAATGTTACAGGAGCTGTGTTTGAGGAAAGTTGGGATACAGGTCTATAGATCTATGTTATGTCTCTGGTCAGATCTAGTAGAGTGGCAGTGACTTTATTACGTGTCTCACATGGTGGTTTGTGTTTTTACTTTACGGGTTTTTAAAATATGATTTTTATTTTTGACTAAACTTAAGCAATTGATTCAAGTTAGTTTTCAAGATGATTGCTTAAATAAGACTTGATACTTTCCTAGAAAAAAGTCATAATGGTATACTAGTATGACGATGAGTTGTTAAACCGACATTGAGACAAAAAACTAAATTAATACAGATCGTTCAAATAAATACATGTACTTGTTTTGTTCCCGATTGTGGTTGGAAACAAAAAAACAAACTAAGTGGCCATCCAATTCAAGTTGAGGTGGACGATTGCTAACCCCTTTGATAATTGGTGGTGGACGTGCCCTAGCTGTAACTGCGTGCGTGGATGCGTGTGTGTGTGCGTGTGTGGATACGTGTGTGGGTGCGTGTGTGGGTACGTGTGTGGATACGTGTGTGGGTACGTGTGTTTAAGGAATATGGCAGTTGAAAGGTTTTCTGATTCATTTGACCAGTGTCTCTATTGTGATAGAAATAAGGCTTGATTTGGTTTGACCTTGGACGAACGTGAACCTGAAACAAATATGGAGCCTGGCTTCTTAGATATGACACGAAAAATAAATGGAGATAAACTTGGATTCCATTAACAACCAACGATGCTACCATTTATTTATCTTTCATTCCAACTCGGCAAATCCATTTCTCTGTTTCATCCGTCATAATATGGATTAAAACTTACAAATGAGGAATGAAAGTGTAAGTGACTCTGCCATCTTTGTTTGAGGTAGGATATTGATACTGATAATATCCTGACGTGGGGACCAGAGCAGCAAACATTGATAAAGCCGTGAGAGGGGCGTCTGTTGGCCATTGTTTCAGTACTAGGTAATAGCTATTTAATGATGGACAACATAAACATTTACCGATATTGAAACCGGGACAGGCATCTTACCTGTCGTCCATACACTGTATCATACAAAGTTACAGGTTAATCTGGACCATTACATTGTCAAAAGCAGGGTCTAGTAGGATTCTTGAAATGCAACCATTGCTAGTTATATACATAGCTAATTCATTCAAACATGTCTTTGGGTATACATGGTGCAATATAATTACAATAAAATGTCAATGGCAATGTTGCAACTCTTAATTATAAATTAAGCCATACACCAAATCGTTCTGCTTTTGCAATACAAAAGTAATGGCATTATTTTAATGTTATATTTCAATGCTATATTAGGTTATACACGGTATCCGGTCTGATTTGTGGAGGACGATCGAAGACTCATGACCACGAAACCGTCATCCACAAGTAACAGGCACATTTTCTAACATAAAGTTTTTATACTCGACAGAGCACGACTCGAACCCACCTCGCCGAGAAAGGGTGATGAGGCCACTGGGCCACTGAGAACCCAAATTATTATAAACATTAATTGTTATCGGTCTGTGCAGCTGGTTGGAGAGTGGCGTGTAGCTTGTATATCTACTTACTTGTAATGGTTCGTTATGATGATTTATGTAAGTCTATACATATCACTATTATACACTCACTCACTCACTGATTCATTCACTCATTCACTCACCAATTACGCACTTTACTTGCATGCTTACTCGCTCATTTTAATAATACTATCGTCACAAGGCATGAAGTATTGCTTATTTTATTCAACTGCAACACACTTGCAAACAACACAGCAAAGAAATAGCTGTGTATACATCAATGTTCCATATATACACCAATGTTCTAAAGTTCTAACAATTTACAACCGTTCCATTGACGAATAATTTCAAAGCACCTTTTTAAAGATTTTATAATTCCCCCTAATATGTATTCAACATACATGTATTACATTCTATAATATCAGTGATATATATATATATATATATATATATATATATATATATATATATATATTTACATTTGATCTTTATTATAGAATTAATGTTGTTATCTTGTATACTTAACTAGAAATCCACATTTGTCATCATAGTTTGTGTAATTGTATTGTATTTAAGAGAAGGATTCTATAAGCTTGTCTTTTATTTCAATCCGCTTGACAAAATTGTTTGTAAATATGTAATATTGTAAGATATTCGAAATTAGATCTGTTTCAATCAAATATTTGTATTGAATAAAGATAATACATTATGTATAAAACATTCTTGTATTGGAAGCCTCGTAATAAATGAATACTGTACTATTATCATTATTATTTATTATTATTATTAATTGTTATTTTTACTAATAATTATTATTATTATTATTTATTATTATGATTATTACTAATTATTATTATTATTTATTATAATTATTATGATTATTACTAATTATTATTATTATTTATTATAACTATTATGATTATTACTAATTGCTATTATTACTAATTATTATTAGTATTAGTATTATTTGTAAAAGGGCATTAATAAATATTGTAATCATGTAGCCTGGACAAATACATATCAACGGTTGGTCTTCAACAATTAAGAACATATATCCTACCATTGAGTTGTTACCAAAAGGTGTGTTTGAATTTGAAATTTCATTCACATTTTTGAACTGAGTCAAAATTATTTCCATCTGCTGCGTTAAAAATGCTTGAAAAGATACGTTTTAAAAAGTCAAACTGTTTCGTAATACATGACCACGAGTTATTGTCACCCATCAATCAAACTGCCAGATGACAGGTAAAGTGTCGACTGCTTCACGAGCGCGTGCCTCCATGGACACCGCGCAGCCCCCGGGCACGTGATTTCAATCGATACTCTTCTGTCGGCATCCATAACAGTCAGATTCACCCTGCGGTAAAGATTCTGAACTAGTTTCTCTCAACACCTGCCTGGACAGTAGCTTCTCCTTTTATCGAACCTGTCTAAAATAAATTTAGATCAATGACATTCTGGAGGGGGCCATTAAATGTTTGTCAATTGTCAAAATACGCTTAAAAGTTGACTTAAACATATTTGAAACTGCTTTATCTGTAAAACAAAACTAACGCGATGAAATCTTGTTTTTTCAGTAACAATACCGTGATTTCGAAAAAAAAGATCCAATATACCTGACCAACATAAAAATTAATTTTTAAAGTATTCATAGCTTGATAAAAAAAAAATAAAGAATTCGCCAAGGATGTAACAAATATATGATGGAAAAGCAGACATCATATTTCGTTTAGCAATGCTTAAGAGCAAAGTTAATGACAATGTGGTCATAGCAACGGGACAGTTGAGTTATCGTTTTTGAAAAGCTATACATGCATGCGCCAATGACTTGTTCATATGTCTCTGGTCTCTCGGTACCACGATTGGAAAAAAGAAGTGCTTCCATGGGGAAGTCGCATAATGGCAGTTATTATTTTAATGCTCATTGTTTTTATTTGAATGGCATTATTGATGTATTCTGAACATGTTGAAAGCATTGTCAGGTTTTAATTGTGAATTTAGAAAAAAAAATGCTGTTTGAAAAATGGGGTATGAATAGATGATTTCAGAAGTCTACTTTCACTTTGTCAACAGTGTACACACTGAGCAGAAATCACTTATATGACATATGACCCCTACTTTTCTCATCATATTTTAGAATTGCGGTGGGTGACAAATAGTAAAATTTAAGTTTCACTTGTTTTGTTTGGGTCTCTCTATGAATGACAAGCCTTAAAACTTATATCATTTACTATAGAATAAAGAACAAACAATCAATGGCGGGCTTATGCCTAATAAGTCGGTGATAATTTGCGCAGTATAGTCAACGCAACTTCCGGCGAAAGTACATTACGACTCTTGTGAAATACAAGTAGCGTCTCCAGAATATCCTCTGCATCTCCGCATCAAATGTCACTTTATGCCGATGTGACCAATACACCAAAGCTTGGATTGCTTATAAAACATTGATGAACAAAGTGTTCTGTCGGCCATGATTATTTATAAAGTCATCCGGAATAATCGAAAGTTGCAATAAAGAAATTAATAAAAAAAATCAGTCCGGTTACTTTTTGAAAGGGAAGATTTATTTGACATTTATTCGGAATTGATAATGCCTTTGTTGTCGCCGCTGTTGATTAATGGACAGTTTTAGCTTTATTAATAATTCTAGTATTTACTCAGGGAGTCCGCCTTTCAATTTATCACCACATCTGAGTGTAATGTAAAGCTTCATTTGTGCACTAACGGGGCTAGTAAATGTTTCTTTTACTTAACAACTGGCGATTTGAAGGGTGGTAATGTTACTTAAAACTCAGCAAAGGTCACCGCGTCAACTGAAATGTTATGACACAAACTTACACATAACTGTTGGTACTGTTTAATTAATATTGTTTTACATTTACGTTAATCCAGTTCTATTACGTGTTTAACCCTTCGTTGCTAAATTTATTTGACCGTCATCATGTGAATTGGGGGAATGTAAAACCGTGGGTACCGTGAACAAGTTATATACTCGTATGCCATTAAATTACAGTGTTTTTTGTAATGTGTTAAACCGCCCGCCTTTGCAGAAACAGTACTTAGCCAAACGACCGCCTTTGCGGAAACAGTACTGATCAAAATGCCCGCCTTTGCAAAAACAGTACTTATCAAAACGTCCGCCTTTGCGGAAACAGTACTTAGCAAAACGACCACCTTTGCAGAAACAGTACTTATCAAAACGTCCGCCTTTGCGGAAACAGTACTTAGCAAAACGTCCGCCTTTGCGGAAACAGTACTTATCAAAACGTCCGCCTTGTGCAGAAGCAGTACTAAGCAAAACGCTCGCCTTTGCGGAAACAGTACTTAGCAAAACGTCCGCCTTTGCAGAAACAGTACTTATCAAAAGGTTCACCTTTGCAGAAACATTACTTAGCAAAATGCTCGCCTTTGTGGAAACAGTACTTATCAAAACGTATAAAATGTCTTCCGTGTCCTTGGACACATCACGTGATATAGGAGGTATAATAAGGACTGAGGGATATTGTAATATGATTCTAAGGGTTTTTCTTTTAACCAGTTTCCAATTATGGTTATATGATTGTTTATGTCACTGGCGCTGGTCGTGAACATCTGAAATAATATAAATATAAGGTCCATTGTAGAAACTATATCCCGGTTGTCTGTAAAGGGAATCCGACCACGTCTAATTAAGCCCGTGTTGTCTGACTGTCCAGCTCTGCAGTCATTCCAAACAGCTTAGTTGTTGTTTTCCGGATGGACGGACAATTTCACGAACTGTCACCAATGTGATTCCGATCACGTATCTTTCATTACTTGTGTCTGACATGTCTGAGTCAAGGCGCTGTATCAGTACACAATGGTACGGATGTGTAATTACCTCTCTGTATACAGGTGTAAGCCCAACACTGATTCTATAGTAAATGAATCATTTTTAAGGGTTTGTCATTGATAGAAAAACCCAAATCACGGAAGGGAAACTTACATTCTATCGTTTGTTGACATCTGCAGTGCTAAAATATCATTAGACAAGTAGGGGGTCATGTGCCATCTAAGATATGTTTTATCTGTTCAGTGTGTACACTGTTGACAAAGTGAAAGTAGTCTTTAGAAATAATATATCATACTCCAATGTCCAAACATCATTTTTTTTTTAAGTCACATTTCAACTTCTAGTATGACAGTGCTTTCAAAACGTTCCAAATATACCAATTATGCCATTGGAATCACAATATGAGTTACAATTAGGAAAATGCGTTTTTAAATAAGTAGAAATATTTGTTATCAATTACCGCCATTATTCGACTATCGCACGGAAGCACTTCCGGTTGCCAATGGGTGTGTTATATGCACACTTGTTCTCAAGGGAGATAATATACTACAAAAAAAACACTTGTAAAATAGAAGGTTATTTACAACTACGTTGACAAAAACATTTCAGACAAATACATTGTCAGGAAAAACGTTACCTTAGCAGCGTAACAAATCTTTGTTATGATATAAGTCAGTTATAAACATTCATACTTAATGTAAACAATCTAAAAAGGACAACAATAAAAAAAAGAAAAGACTTCGACAAGATTGTATGAATGTTTTTTTTAAAAAAATAAGACATGCTGAACAAATAAATAAAATATCCTAATTTTGATATTTTATTCAGTCTCAGTTTTCCCGGATATTTGTTTCCTAAATTTCAGTATGAAAATTGTATTAAGCCCTTGGGGCCACGATATACCAATGACCATACATTACATTGGCCTCGATGGTTCATTACAGCGGCATAAATGAAACCAAAATGACCGGTCATGTGACGGAAATTGATACAGTGTCATATATAATGACAATTATTAGAAAATTTCATTTTTATCCTTGTTCACAATCAGGTGTATAATATCGTTGCCATGGCGAAAGTCTGGTTCACATATCCACGTTCAGTTAGATGAAAAATTTGGCAACGTTTTGAAACATAATTAATAAAAAAATATTTTGTAGTTTCAATTTTAGGCAGATGTAAATGTGCCATCAAATCCCATTACATGTGTTACTTGAATGTTCCGGATTTAGTTTGTTGGCCATCGTCGTCTAAACATTGTTCGATCTTAGATAAAAAAAAAAGAATAAGTATACATGTAACAGGGTGTTTAACCATTTAATTTTATAATATATTTATGAGCTATAAATTAGACATTTCACAATAATGGAGGTACGCATTTTTTATCAATTATATTTATCTGGAATGTACGTGTACGTTTGATTTGTAGTATGTAATGTATTATATTATAGGAGTTGAAATGAAATATGCACGTCTTATAATGAATAACATTATAAAAGTATAATATATCATACTCCGTAGGGAAGTTGTAAAATATCTGTTTGTTTACACAAATACAGAATGTATTCTATTATTCATACATATCTACACCAACATGTACACAATCTGTAAACAGTAGAATGGCGTTGTCGTACATTTCATACACGTCTATATCAACTTCTATAAACTTTATAAACTGTTCCTCTATTCGTTTCACTTAGTGATACAAAACTTGATATGATACAAAATTAATTAAAATACACCGTTTAATTCTTTGTTGTTTATCTCTAAAATACGAGATTTATTTTCAGGCAATTAAAGTGATCTTAACTTGTTTGAAACTGTATCGTTTTTCATATCTGACAGAAGAACGAACGGTAGGTATATTTATAAAATGGCCTTCAAGTCTTCATGAATTGATATATAATCTGGTTAACTATCGATACAAACTGATTGACCATCAAGTTGACTGATAATCGGTGCAGTTCAATTAACAACAAGATATGACACTTGTAATTAGAGAATTAAGGTAAACTTTAACTGTGCAATTGATTGATTGAATGAATATTTAGCGTCATTTTATGCCATTGAGGGTTAACAGACGATCAGTTTACCTAATCACTGTTGACTGGGATTAACCAGTTTTCGAGCACACCCCATCTCCGCAAGTAACTGATAACTTTCCCACTTAAATCAGTGGTGAAAGACGATGCTAATGAGACACAATG
This sequence comes from Panopea generosa, assembly GCA_029582155.1. Classification (NCBI taxonomy): domain Eukaryota; kingdom Metazoa; phylum Mollusca; class Bivalvia; order Adapedonta; family Hiatellidae; genus Panopea; species Panopea generosa. The sequence continues at coordinate 92,401,905 of CM055896.1, forward strand.
TCGTATATCAATCATCACGGAGACTGTTGCCAGGCGGGGGACTCGAACTCACGACCCCTGGATTGATAGTCAGACACGTAACCGACTGAGCTAATCGGGCCCGGCTTAACTGGACAAAATGCGCGGACTATTGTTAATCCTTCAAAAGTTGGAGCCGGGCCCGATTAACTCAGTCGGTTACGCGTCTGACTTTCAAGCCATGGGGTGTGCTCGAGTACTGGTTAACCTTTCAGGATCCCAGGAGACAGTGGTTAGGTTAACTGCTTGTCTGTTAGCCCTCGATGGCATAAAAATGACGCTAATTATTCAATCAATCAATTCAAAAGTTGGACGAGTGACACGGGCGAAGGGTGGACGAGAGACAGGGACAAACCTTCAATGGTAGGACGGTGTGCATAGACAAATCCTTCAATGCATGGACGTACCTTTCAATAGTTGACCGATATCAACTAGTTGGACAACATGCACGGACGAACTGCACGGAAGAATGTTTAAATCGCTGGACGATATGCGCGGATGAACTGGGCAAGATACACGTTCGAATCGCCGTTACGGCGTTGTGTTCTTAAGCAAGACACCTTTTTACGTAATGCTTAAGACTGTTTCTACCCAGGAAGACTTCGAGCGTGATTTGCCTAAGTTGTAAGAACTTGTTTCATAATCGAAGTAAAAATAAATAAGTTTAAACTAATATTAAGCGTCATTTTTATACTATCGAGGGCTAACCGACGATCAGTTGAACCAACCACCTCAGGGTCTTGGAAGGTTAACCAGTATTCGAGCACATCCACTGATAACTTAGTTTGTGGTTTTGATTTGCTTTAAAATTGTGTGTGTTTTTTAATCCGTTAGATTTTTCAACACGTCTCATTCAAGTAGTGAGCTGTTTTTAAGTAATTTGTCGGATTAGAATAAATCAAATGTAGATTAGTATCCTGTGTATGATGAAACATTAACTGGTATTTACATCTGACACGTGGTGCGTGTATTTACGTCTGACACGTGGTGCGTGTAAGACAATCAGGGGATGCAATAGTGAAATAATGAATAGGAACAAACTGAAATAACCCTTGATATTCCGTCTTACAACATCATCGGTCGGGGTTTCGTCTTACAAAAACAGATTTGAGAATCCCGAAAAGAGTTTATTAAGTTGAGCATGTGGAGCCAAAGGTGCACAAAATTATATCTTCCAACTTCACCCATGGCAAGTTTATTGGACATAAAAAAAGGACACGTTCGGACCCCTATATTTTGCTATTGTAGCAAGTTCCTCGTGCACAGGTTAATTGCTCCAAGATGGTAATTACCTGCTCTATATTTGCGCATGTCAGTTACGGTGATTAGTTCAGCACTGAGGGTAGAGTCAACGTTTACTGTATCATCACTCCCTTTTTCTGCTTCTTTAGACAAAGATAGGACTGTGATGGAAATTGATTTCCGTTCCAGAGCGGTCTTGGGGACATCTTAATTGAAACTTATGACAGCTTAATAACATAAAACAGCTATCACTCTTAAAAAAATAACACGCAAACAACGACCCGTTCTCTGAGAGTTCGATAAACTCTATTATTACAATTGTTTTCTTTTAACTTTGATTTTATAACCTTTTAAAGGTTATTCTATACAATCAACACCGTCTTATGCAGCATCTGAAAGGGGGGAAATAGTCATCGTAGAAGCTGCGTGCAGTTGAATGCATAATTCAGGTAGATTTACCATCACCATGGAATCGTGGTGAATGTGTGCAGATAATGGCTTAATACAGGAAAGCACACTTTTGTCAAAATAATTCCTTTGTTTACTTAGATAAGAAAAGCATTATTTCCCCGTAGCAGGATTTTCTTTAGAAATTGTTTTTCTTCCTTAATTATCAAGATTGAAATTCCTTAAAATACTTATATTTAGAGGAAACATTGTTATATTTAATAATGTGGATTAAATAATATTGGTTTTAAGATACATGTAGTTAATTATTTCAGTAAGTGTTTAAAGGCTTGATAAAAAAAATCGCAAATTGTGCACTTTTTTTTAATGCCTTACAACTCCTTCGAGAAATAACAACATGCGCGGTAGGTAGCATAGATGGCAGGTTTGATAACTTAGTTATCATGGCATTAGTATTGAAGTGTAGTCAGGTTGGCGAGGCACTTGTATGGTGTTGTAAATAGTCATCTCATTTTCTTCTGTTGTTGTTTTTTTTTGAAAATTTATATATATATATCATTGGAATTGATTTGTTTTAAAACAATAATACAAAATTCACGGTCATTAGAAATTATGCAGGTTAGTCAGCTCGAACTGCTTCTGGTTGTACAAAGTTTAGTTGTTTACATCAAAGACGATTGCTATAGTTTTTGTTACATTTTTCCTTTGGATATAATTTTATGAAACTCACCAGTATTTAAGTTTAATATATGTTAATGCAATATTAGAATAAAAAAACACATGTTACCGTACAGATGTTTTGGTATCACCTCCTCGTAAACACACTCGTCCTTGAAATAATGACGTTTTAACAAGCAGTGCGCAAAAGATATTTAAAATTGTTTACATCTAGTTTTTAATTAAAACTTTACATATATGCATGCATATAATATTAATTTTCATGGAAATGTATAAAAGTATAAGCTTGAATTTAACTGTTTATGTGTTTTTTTTAAACACAATCATGTCGGCAGAATGTCAATTGTGTTTCAAGTTTGTAATAAAAATATAGCGTTTTTAATATTTTGATATAGTGTATGGATAAATTTTCCTTAAAACCTCCCAAAATACTCTCTGATCCCTTTTCTTATGACAATCAATCAAAATAAAAAATACACTTTACCGCGTCATTTGAGACAAAATAGCTCTTAAAGTATGCCGTCGTTAAATAAACTGAAATTGTAAAATGGGCGTGTTTATATTAATTGAGCATATTTGTATAACTATTAACATTTTTTTTATATTTCATATTCATGTTAACTTGCTATAAACAATTATTTTATACCAGTATGCATATTTCATATATTGAACACAATATAAGAGACCGATTTTAGGCGAATCCGTAAAGGATTGTGCAAAATTGCTTTCCTCTGTGCGCGGAGCTGGTGAACATGAAAAACTGTAGCAATCGTCCATAACTATACTATCAAACAAGGCTTTTTTCATCAGAGCGTGTTTTTCTTATAAACGTTGCATCTTGTCAACATATCTTTGTCATTTTGTCATTTAAAGGTTTATCCATTATTACCATGGTAATTTCCCTGTCTCCCACTCATCACACGTGACATATATGGTCATGTGACACATGCACGTGCTAAGTGCAGCATGATTGACAGGTAGAAGGTTATTTATGGCAGTAACAACTAGATTATGACATCACAGATCAGTGTAGAAAATACAACTGTCACATAACAGGACATCAAGGCATATCAGAGTTATGTTGTTATTGCAGTTCGGAACAGACCATTAATTGAATATTTTGCGCCATTTTCATGCCATCCAGGGCTAACAGATATCAGTTAACATGGCCACTCTTCCCTGGGAATTGGAAGGTTAACCAGTAGGCCTAATCGAGCACACCTATCTCTGCGAGTAACTGACACAGTCAGCGGTGATAGACGAATGACAATGAAGAAATGTAATGTCACAATGTCGTATAAAAATCATCACGGAGATTGTAGCCGGGTGGGGATACGAACTTACGACCTCTGAATTGGTAGTCAGACGCACTTCCGACGGAGCTCATGAAGAGTCGGCAGTCCAATCAAGACGGGTGTAAATGTTAAACAACAACACGAGAGGTCATCAGACAATTTCTTCTCTCTAATGAAACTTGGTATCGATATTGAGCGAAATAGATAATGTTAAAACGTCTTGGTTTCAGTTTTCCCTCAAAATGTGTGACAATATCATCACTTTCGTCAATATTATTATGAAGAGTTACTTGTTTGTGTTTATTTGTATACATGTGTGTATATTGTCGGTTTTTGCATGTAAAGGACAAGTACTCAAACTGAACACCTTTGTGCAAGGTTAAACGATTTAAAAATTAAATATATCAACTATAATTTTTATTTATGTGCGTATATGGATGTATATTTATGTATAAAGTATATGAGTTTTATGTATTACATTTGAAACAATCGTAAATTACTAAACATGTATGCTATATATTCATTTGTAATGTACGGATTTACGCGTGCCGTTATGTACATATAGGTAAACTATGTCCTCATGGGTCTAAGACCTTCTGGAAATATGAGAAATAAAACTTGTAGACGTGGATCTCAGACGTGTTATGTGTTGGATTAGATTAATGTAATATGCAAAATATATATGACGGTTTGCAGGTTTAACAAAAATGGAAAGATACGCAGCATAATAATAATGATAACGATAATGAGAACGACAACGACAAAGGCAACGGCAACGACAACGACAACGACAACGACGACGACGACGACGACAACAACAACAACAACAACAACAACAACAACAACAACAACAACAACAACAATATTTAATAATAATAATAATAATAATAACAATAATAATAATAAATAATAATAATAAATCTTTATTAACCGAAGGTGACATACAAGACATACAAAGATTTACAATTACACCAAAATACAACTTATTTTCATATGGGATGTCAACAGAAATAACGTAACATTTACACATATCAATCAAAGTAACACATACATGTATCAACATTTGATTGTCTATGAGTCAGGCATTGCTGGTTATACCGGTTAGATTCATCAATAACTAATATAAAATATTAATAAACGTGATGGTTTAATAAGATACTATACAGGGTACATTGCAATATTATATAATGTACTATTTTAGAATGTAGTTTTTATATTTACATTTAAATGACTGAATTACAGATACTGATCTCAGTATCAACTGGAATAATATTCCATACATGCCTACTAAAATAAGAAAACGACTCTTTATAATAATTAGTACCAGGTTTTCAATGCAAAACAAGATCACCGTGCATTGATGATCGAAGATTATGCTTTTCATTTTGAGAAAATGTTAATATGTCCGATATGTAAGTTGGGGCCACATGGTTCATTACTTTATACTGATACTGATACAAGTAATGAAGTGTGATATTTTTTTCTATCGGTAAGAGAGAGCCAATTTAATTGTTTAAATAACCCTGCTATTGGCGATCTCATCGGCTTTTTTTTTAAATGATATCTACAATTCTTTTTTTGTAACATATTTATTTTGTTAATGTAGCTTTTGTTATCTTTCCGCCATTTCGTACCACAGTAATCAAATATTGGCAATATGTAAGCATTGTAAAACAGAAATTTCATCTCATCTCTGAGATTTTAATGTTTAGCTTTTTACATACCATCATAATCAATACCACCCTGTCCAAAGTATAAGTTACATAAACGGTAACTACGCCGCATTTACAGTGATAATCATCGCTACCGATACCCTTTACAGACCAAACAATATCGGTAAGCCAATCGTTGCTACCAGTACTTTTTACAGACCAAACAATACCAGTAAGCCAATCGTTGCTACCAGTACTTTTTACAGACCAAACAATACCGGTAAGCCAATCATTGCTACAGTACTTTTAACAGACCAAACAATACCGGTAAGCCAATCATTGCTACCAGTACCTTTTACAGATCAAACAATACCTGTAAGCCAATCGTTGCTACCAGTACATTTTACAGATCAAACAATACCGGTAAGCCAATCATTGCTACCACTACCTTTTACAGACCAAACAATACCGGTAATCCAATAATTGCTACCAGTACATTTTACACACCAAACAATACCGGTAATCCAATAATTGCTACCAGTACCTTTTACAGACCAAATAATACCGGTAAGCCAATCATTGCTTCCAGTACCTTTTTTAGACCAAACAATACCGGTAAGCCAATCGTTGCTACCGGTAAGCCAGTCGTTTCTACCAGAACCTTTTACAGACAAAACAATACCGGTAAGCCAATAATTGCTACCAGTACCTTTTACAGACCAAATAATACCGGTAAGCCAATCATTGCTTCCAGTACCTTTTTCAGACCAAACAATACCGGTACGCCAATCGTTGCTACCGGTAAGCCAATCGTTTCTACCAGTACCTTTTACAGACCAAACAATACCGGTAAGTCAATAATTGCTACCAGTACCTTTTACAGACCAAATAATACCGGTTACCTTTTACAGACCAAACAATACCGGTAAGCCAATCATTGCTACCAGAACCTTTTACAGATAAAACAATACATGTAAGCCAATCACTGCTACAAGTACCTTTTACAGACCAAACAATACCTGTAAGCCAATAATTGCTACCAGTACCATTTACAGACCAAACAATACCTGTAAGCCAATCACTGCTACCAGTACCTTTTACAGACCAAACAATTCCAGTTAGCCGATAATTGCTACCAGTACCTTTTACAGACCAAACAATACCGGTAAGCCATACATTGCTACCAGTACCTTTTACAGACCAAACAATACCTGTAAACCAATCATTACTACCAGAAGCTTTTACAGACCAAACAATACCTGAAAACCAATCATTGCTACCAGTACATTTTACAGACCAAACAATACCGGTAAGCCAATCAATGCTACCACAACCTTTTACAGTCCAAACAATACCGGTAAGCCAATAATTGCTACCAGTCCCTTTTACAGACCAAACTATACCTGTAAGCCATACACTGCTACCAGTACATTTTACAGACAAAACAATACCTGTAAGCCAATCACTGCTTCCAGTACCTTTTACAGACCAAACAATACCGTTAAGCCAATCATTGCTACCAGTACCTTTTAAAGACCAAACAATACTAGTAAGCCATACATTGATACCAGTACTTTTTACAGACCAAACAATACCGGTAAGCCATACATTGCTACCAGTACCTTTTACAGACCAAACAATACTGGTAAGCCGATAATTGCTACCAGTACCTTTTACCGAACAAACAATACTGGTAAGCCATACATTGCTACCAGTACCTTTTACAGACCAAACAATGCCTGTAAACCAATCATTGCTACCAGTACCTTTTACAGACCAAACAATACCGGTAAGCCATACGTTGCTACCAGTACCTTTTACAGACCAAACAATACCTGTAAACCAATCATTACTACAAGAACCTTTTACAGACCAAACAATACCTGTAAACCAACCATTGCTACCAGTACCTTTTACAGACCAAACAATACCGGTAAGCCAATCAATGCTACCAGAACCTTTTACAGACCAAACAATACTGGTAAGCCAATAATTGCTACCAGTACCGTTTACAGACCAAACAATACCGGTAAGCCAATCATTGCTACCAGTACCTTTTACAGACCAAACAATACTAGTAAGCCATACATTGCTACCAGTACCTTTTACAGACCAAACAATACCGGTAAGCCATACATTGCTACCAGTACCCTTTACAGACCAAACAATACCTGCAAACCAATCATTGCTACCAGTATCTTTTACAGACCAAACAATACCGGTAAGCCATACATTGCTACCAGTACCTTTTACAGACCAAATAATACCGGTAAGCCATACATTGCTACCCGTACCTTTTACGGATCAAACAATACCTGTAAACCAATCATTGCTACCAGTACCTGTTACAGCTTCCAGTATCTTTTACAGACCAAACAATACCGGTTAGCCATACATTGCTACCAGTACCTTTTACAGACCAAACAATACCGGTAAGCCAATCATTGCTACCAATACCTTTTACAGACCAAACAATACCTGAAAGCCAATCATTGCTACCTGTACCTTTTACAGACCAAACCATGCCGGTAAGCCGATAATTGCAAACAGTACCCTTTACAGACCAAACAATACCTGCAAACCAATCATTGCTACCAGTATCTTTTACAGACCAAACAATACCGGTAAGCCATACATTGCTACCAGTACCTTTTACAGACCAAATAATACCGGTAAGCCATACATTGCTACCCGTACCTTTTACGGATCAAACAATACCTGTAAACCAATCATTGCTACTAGTACCTGTTACAGCTTCCAGTATCTTTTACAGACCAAACAATACCGGTTAGCCATACATTGCTACTAGTACCTTTTACAGACCAAACAATACCGGTAAGCCAATCATTGCTACCAATACCTTTTACAGACCAAACAATACCTGAAAGCCAATCATTGCTACCTGTACCTTTTACAGACCAAACCATGCCGGTAAGCCGATAATTGCAAACAGTACCTTTTACAGATCAAACAATACCTGTAAGCCAAACATTGCTACCAGTACCTTTTACAGACCAAACAATACCGGTAAGCCGATAATTGCTACCTGTACCTTTTATAGACCAAACAATACCGGTAAGCCAATCATTGCTACCAGAACCTTTTACAGACCAAACAATGCCTGTTAACCAATCATTGCTACCAGTACCATTTAAAGACCAAACATTACCGGTAAGCCATACATTGCTACCAGTACCTTTTACAGACCAAACAATACCTGTCAACCAATCATTGCTACCAGTACCTTTTACAGCTTCCAGTATCTTTTACAGATCAAAGAATACCGGTAAGCCATACATTGCTACCAGTACTTTTTACAGACCAAACAATACCAGTAAGCCATACATTGCTACCAGTACCTCTACAGACCAAACAATACCTTAAAACCAATCATTGCTACCAGTACCTTTTACAGACCAAACAATACCGGTAAGCCAATCATTGCTTCCAGAAGCTTTTACAGACCAAACAATACCTGTAATCCAATCATTGCTACCAGTACCTTTTACAGACCAAACAATATCGGTAAGCCAATCATTGCTACCAGTACCTTTTACAGACCAAACCATACCTGTAAGCCAATCATTGCTACCAGTACCTTTTACAGACCAAACAATACCAGTAAGCCAATCATTGCTACCAGTACCCTCTACAGACCAAACAATACCGGTAAGCCAAGCATTGCTAAAAGTACATTTTACAGACCAAACAATACTTGTATGCCATACATTGCTACCAGTATCTTTTACAGCTTCCAGTAACTTTTACAGACAAAACAATACAGGTAAGCCAATCATTGCTACCAGTACCTTTTAAAGCTTCCAGTACCTTTTACAGACAAAACAATACAGGTAAGCCAAGCATTGCTACCAGTACCTTTTACAGCGTCCAGTACCTTTTACAGACAAAACAATACAGGTAAGCCAAGCATTGCTACCAGTACCTTTTACAGCTTCCAGTACCTTTTACAGACAAAACAATACACGTAAGCCAAGCATTGCTACCACGACCTTTTACAGACCAAACAATACCTGTAAGCCAATCATTGCTACCAGTACCTTTTACAGACCAAACAATATCGGTAAGCCAATCATTGCTACCAGTACCTTTTACAGACCAAACAATATCGGTAAGCCAATCATTGCTACCAGTACCTTTTACATATCAAACAATACCTGTAAGCCAATCATTGCTACCAGTACCTTTTACAGACCAAACAATACTAGTAAGCAATACATTGCTACCAGTACTTTTTACATATCAAACAATACCGGTAAGCCATACATTGCTACCAGTATCTGTTACAGACAAAACAATACCTGTAATCTAATCATTGCTACCAGTACCTGTTACAGCTTCCAGTACCTTTTACAGACAAAACAATACAGGTAAACCAATCATTGCTTCCAATACCTTTTACAAACCAAACAATACCTGTAAGCCAATCATTGCTACCAGTACCCTCTACAGACCAAACATTCCGGTAAGCCAAGCATTGCTACAAGTACTTTTTACAGACCAAACAATACCTGTAAGCCATACATTGCTACCAGTATCTTTTACAGCTTCCAGTAACTTTTACAGACAAAACAATACAGGTAAGCCACTCATAACTCCCAGTACCTTTTACAGCTTCCAGTACCTTTTACAGACAAAACAATACAGGTAAGCCAATCATTGCTACCAGTACCTTTTACAGCTTCCAGTACCTTTAAAGACAAAACAATACAGGTAAGCCAAGCATTGCTACCAGTACCTTTTACAGCTTCCAGTACCTTTTACAGACAAAACAATACAGGTAAGCCAAGCATTGCTACCAGTACCTTGTAAAGACCAAACAATACCTGTAAGCCAATCATTGCTACCAGTACCTTGTACAGACCAAACAATATCGGTAAGCCAATCAATGCTACCAGTACCTTTTACATATCAAACAATACCTGTAAGCCATACATTGCTACCAGTACCATTTACAGACCAAACAATACCTGTAAGCCAAGCATTGCTACCAGAACCTTTTACAGACCAAACAATACATGTAAGCCAATCATTGCTACCAGTACCCTCTACAGACCAATCAATACCGGTAAGCCATACATTGCTACCAGTACCTTTTACAGACCAAACAATACCTGTAAGCCAATCATTGCTACCAGTACCTTTTACAGACCAAACAATACCGGTAAGCCAATCAATGCTACCAGAACCTTTTACAGACCAAACAATACCTATTAGCCAATCATTGCTACCAGTACCTTTTACAGACCAAACCATACCTGTAAGCCATACATTGCTACCAGTATCTTTTACAGCTTCCAGTAACTTTTACTGACAAAACAATACATGTAAGCCAATCATTGCTACCATTACCTTTTACAGCTTCCAGTACCTTTTACAGACAAAACAATACAGGTAAGCCAAGCATTGCTACCAGTACCTTTTACAGCTTCCAGTACCTTTTACAGACAAAACAATACAGGTAAGCCAAGCATTGCTACCAGTACCTTTTACAGCTTCCAGTACCTTTTACAGACCAAACAATACAGGTAAGCCAATCATTGCTACCAGTACCTTTTACAGCTTCCAGTACCTTTTACAGACAAAACAATACAGGTAATCCAAGCATTGCTACCAATACCTTTTACAGACCAAACAATACCTGTAAGCCAATCACTGCTACCAGTACCTTTTATAGACCAAACAATACCTATTAGCCAATCATTGCTACCAGTACTTTTTACAGACCAAACAATACCTGTAAGTCATACATTGCTACCAGTACCTTTTACAGACCAAACAAAACCGGTAAGCCGATAATTGCTACCAGTACCTTTTACAGACCAATCAATACCTGTAAGCCAATCATTGCTACCAGTACATTTTACAGACCAAACAATACCTGTAAGTCAATCATTGCTACCAGTACCTTTTACAGACCAAACAATATCGGTAAGCCAATAATTGCTACCAGTACTTTTTACAGGCCAAACAATATCGGTAAGCCAACCATTGCTACCAGTACCTTTTACTGACCAAACAATACCTGTAAGCCAATCATTGCTACCAGTACCTTTTACAGACCAAACAATACCTGTAAGCCAATCATTGCTACCAGTACCTTTTACTGACAAAACAATATCGGTAAGCCAATCATTGCCACCAGTACCTTATATTGACCAAACAATATCGGTAAGCCAATCACTGCTACCAGTACCTTTTACATATCAAACAATACCGGTAAGCCAATCATTGCTACCAGTACCTTTTACAGACCAAACAATACCGGTAAGTCAAGCATTGCTACCAGTACCCTTTACAGACCAAACAATACCTGTAAGCCATACATTGCTACCAGTACCTTTTACAGCTTCCAGTACCTTTTACAGACAAAACAATACAGGTAAGCCAATCATTGCTACCAGTACCTTTTACAGCTTCCAGTACCTTTAACAGACAAAACAATACAGGTAAGCCAAGTATTGCTACCAGTACCTTTTACAGACCAAACAATACACGTAAGCCAATCATTGCTACCAGTACATTTTACAGACCAAACAATACCGGTAAACCAATCATTGCTACCAGTACCTTTTACAGACCAAACAATACCTGTAAGCCAATCATTGCTACCAGTACCTTTTACAGACCAAACAATACCTGTAAGCCAATCATTGCTACCAGTACCTTTTACAGACCAAACAATACCGGTAAGCCAATCATTGCTACCAGTACCTTTTACATATCAAACAATACCGGTAAGCCAATCATTGCTACCAGTACCTTTTACAAACTAAACAATACCTGTAAGCCAATCATTGCTACCAGTACCTTTTACAGACCAAACAATACCTGTAAGCCAATCATTGCTACCAGTACATTTTACAGACCAAACAATACCGGTAAGCCAATCATTGCTTTCAGTACCTTTTACATATCAAACAATACCGGTAAGCCAATCATTGCTACCAGTACCTTTTACAGACCAAACAATACCGGTAAGCCAATCATTGCTACCAGTTCCTTTTACAAATGGGATTATTAAAATTTCACATTCGTTTAATCACGATTATTTAATGTCCATTAAAATTCCTGTACTTTAAAATCACTGTGAATAAATTGCTGCACTTGGTTAGGTAAGCCCTCTGATTACATTCAAATAAATGGTTTGATTATAAAACAAACATTTCATTTCAACTTAACTACTACACGCGCACACCGCTACCCATAAAGCACGGGTCATCGTGAAGAATGCTTGTTAACTGGAATACACAGAGGTTGTTAAATACAAATTGTCCGTTTGTAAATAACAATTTAATCCATTCTTGATTATATACTTCGGAAGTTTTTACTGCTTAATAATAGAATAGAGTGGAATAGTTTAAAATCAGAATATCCACGATTGCAATTTATTAAGCAAATTTATTTCAAATAGTTTACTCGAATAAGAAGTTAATAACAACGACAAACTGTTTATAGATTTTCAGGTAAATTAAAATTTGATATAAAATAATATAACGCAATATAATGCAAGGGAATTAACTCATTATCATTCGTCTCTCATCGCTGATTCAAGTGGGAAAGCTATCAGTCACTTCCGTAGATGGAGGGCGCTTGAGTACTGGTTAACATTTCAGGATCTCAGGAAACAATGGTTATGTAAACTGATCGTCTGTTGGCATAAAAATGACGCTAAATATTCAATCAAGCAATCAATCTTCCAGTCGTGCAATGCAAGGAGTAAAATAGTAGTTGATGTTAATATAATCTTCTATCTAAGAGATCGTTTACCAGTTACTTGCCGCGGAAGAATTGCAGCCATCTACTGATTTAAATTAGTTGTTTTTAATTGAAAGAGTTAACTACAAGTTATGACTACAGTTTATTATAATATTTATTATGAAACACATCACATAATCTAAATCTAACTGACATATCGCATACCATTTATTCCATAAACAGTAGAGAGTGTTTCTTCTCTGATGTATTAACGCCGGGTCTGGTTAGCTCGAATTCCAGTCACAGTTACCGTGATATAGGCGACGACGTTGCGTCTCATTATGATTCGTCTCTCGTCGCTGATTCAAGTGGGAAAATATCAGTTACTTGTGGAGATAGATTTGCTCGAGTACTGATTAACCTTTCAGGATCCCAGGAAAGGATAGTTTAGGTGAAATGGTCGTTTGTTAACCCTCGACGGCATAAAAATTCAAACCGATGTATTGAAACACTATATAAGGGTAACTATTGCTGCACTATTGTACTTAACAGTGTACATGTATTACCTCCCATTATTCGCCCAATTCATATAAATAGCACAATTTTTTTATAATACATGTATTTGAAAGAAATATTGTCAGTTATGAAGATTTTGTTACAAAAATATGGTGTTACACGTATTGTAACTGTTGTCGGTTTTGTAGATTTAATTACGAGACAGGCCTCTATTCGATGTTTGAAGGAAAGATGTTATTGTTCGAAATATATTGTTGTAGGTAGCATGCAAAAAAAATCAAGTTTACAGTTACAGATGTTACATACGAGCAAATTTATATATCATTTCTATGACCTATTTTGTGGTAGTTATATAAAAAAGATCTTTTTAAAAAAAAAAAAAATGTCAACAGAATGCACCCAAAAATTTCATGCAAAACAATTGTTTACATATATACTGTTTGATTATCAAAACAATCCGTTGAAAGTAAAAGGTTCTATTAGTGATATATATTCGGTATGTAGAAAGTATAAATTATCATTTTATCTTGAAAAGTATACAAAATTATGTAAATTTCCATCTAAGCTAATGTGGAAAAGAATAATAAATAAATGTATTGTTGAGTTTGAAAATAAAAGAATATTTACTAACTGTCATATTGATAAAACTTTATATAGTTTTAATATATTGCATAATAATTTAAACTTGTGTGACATTTGGAAATTATCCCAAGAAGATAGAAAATGTTCATCACAATGTACCATAGCAATAAAGTTGATATGCAAATTATTCAGTAAACCATATGAGTAAACATGCCCTAAGTGCTATATTGTAAATGTTAATAATGTTGAACATGTTTTACTATAGTGTATAAAGAGTAACAGTGAAAGAAATATGTTATACTGCAAGTTATTTGAGAAGTTTGGTGTTGTTCTATATCGCTGTTTGATATGCATGCCACCTCGTTTGCAGTTGATCCACATGTTTAGTGGAATGTCATGTTTTCTAAATAAAGAAGATAGTTTTTATTGTTTGAAAATTTGCTAAGATACATTTTGTAGCATTTGGTTAAAATGCAATACAGTTAGAACTTAAAAGGTTCAGTTTTAATTTGTATAATAATAGATGTCATCATAACAAATCTAAATTGGTTTATAATAATGCACGTATGTTGTACTAGTATAGTTTCCTTCTAGATAAATTTTATATTTCGTTTCGATAAAGTTTCTTATTTTGGATAATCATGTATGTTTAAAAAGCTATATTGAACTGTTGTATAACACGTGTTGTTATGCTGTGTACATATATATATATATGTGTGTGTGTGTGTGTGTGTGTGTGTGTGTGTGTGTGTGTGTGTGTATTTTTTTGTTTAGTTTTGTTTTGTCATTATAAATTTGTAATATGTATACGTTTGTTCGTTGTTTTGTATGTGTATATGTATGCTCTCCTTGTATGGAGGAATAAAAGATTAATAAAAAATTAAATCGTATTGTAACCGGTCTAACCCGGTCTATTTTTCTTTGTAACGTGTACAACAAATCATGTTGGCTTTCTTTGGACGGTAGAAGACTATATAAAAAGTATCAATTTCATTTAAAATAAAACACGACTGAATACCAGAATATTTAAACAATAGATTTCATAAAACTGTTTAAACCCACCAAAACACCATTTTTTTGTTTAACAAGTCCTCGTATTCATGCTCGTTTAAGAAACGTTTGCAGTAACTTATGACTTATTTGTCAACAAATTAAAATTGTATATTCTACAGATGAAAAATGTGGGCATGAAAAGAGGATATCGTACTCTATTTCATGCAAAGTCCTTCTTCTTTAAATACTCGTTATTTTCCTGCTACACGTTACCTTCATCCGTTAAGTTAATGCCTTGTTACAAGGGAGGGATACCACCTCAGACGATGAAAAAAGTTTTATATTTAACAATGTCCAAACGTATATCAAACATACTAAACGTTTTAATAAACCATAGATATTATTTTAGTATTTACCTCACAGTGGAGCCCATCATTTCAAAGTTAGATCAAACATAGGATGCGTATATAATGTCATCCATTTAATTTTCTTCTTTCTTCCTATATGAATATGTTTTATTTCTTGATTATTTTGGGTATATAATGTGTTGTTGGGAAGGGCATATTTTAATGTTGGATAACTTGTTGCAATAATTCCATATAGGCCTAATCTTTGATTCCATGTATACAAACAAGCTTAATATGTAAGTTTGGTTTCTTTTTCGCCATTTTCTCAGCAGTTCAAGATTTCACAGAAAATAGAGATATGGGAACGGCATCATACATAACATAACGGTCGTGTGTAAACACAATTCAAATTTTAACTTTATTCCAAAATATAGATCTCGAAGTGTCCCCGATGCGGTAACATTACGAGGGGAAAGCACTCTTACCATTATCTCTTCAAGATCATCTCTCTTTAGTTTATATCTCTTTAGTTTATATTACTCAAAAACATGGTCAGTGACCCCAAAAGGGCCCATGTAAGCTCTGATCTCTGTATGTATACATGGGCATCTATTGCAAATTTTCAATAGAATAAAGTTATTTATATTAATTTACCGGGTCTATAGCAATATGTTCCATTTACCCTTCATGTAGCACATATATTGATGTATCCGTAGGTTTATGTCGGTTAATGTAACAGCCATATTTGTGGACTGGTTCCCTGGCCTATTACCACTACAACTATTTAGTTTAAACAATATTTATTCGTTTTCAACATATTACATATAAATATATTCAAATATACAGCGATACATAACAATAGAATTGAGAAGAAAGCTATTTCTAGCTTATACAAAGTCTCTATTCTAATTAACTATTTATTGTAAGGGCAAGGAACCAGACTCCTCTATAACTAAATGTTTTACTTCCTCGGGTAAGGGTAGCGTTTACAATAAACTGGATAAAACTTGCAGTCTATAAGATTTATGAAATGTGTAAGATAAAACAATAACCTGAAAACGATGATTAATATATTAGACATGTATTTAGATCTATATCTATTAGAGTTTAATGTATTTAACAAAATTACATGTCAAGGATGTAGAGAGAGAAATCTTTTGCAGGTTATTAGTTTTTAGCTCAACCGGAGCAAAGCTCAATGTGATCGCCCTGTGTCCGTCGTCCGTGAATTTATCTGATGTGTGCACTCTAAAACATACATTTTTCATTGGGTCTTCACCAAACTTAGGCCACATAGTATTTTTATAACCATCTCGGACAAGTTCTTGAACTGGCCAAATCTTATCAATGTCAGAGTTATGACACTTGAAACATTAGAATTTGCACTGTTTGACATTATGTGAACTCTGGAGCCCGCAATTTTCATTTGATCCTCTTCAAACTTATACAGTAGTTATATAACCATAATATCTCGGACAAGTTCTTGAACTGGCCAAATCGGATAATTGAAATCAGAGTTGTGGCCATTGAAACATAAAAAATGCACTCTAGCACATGCATGTTTGATGTTATCCTCACCAAACTTACAGAGGAACTATATAATCATCACGAATATCTCGGACATATTCATGGACAGGCCAAATCGGACAATCATTGAGGGAGTTACGGCTCTTGAATCATCAAATGTTGCGTAGAAGTGGAGACAGGTCCAATTAGAACACCATTTGACGGACGGAAGTGCAGAGTATGTAATACATTAAAGGATAAAAAACCATTTTATTATTGAATGTTTGCTATATTTCGGTCTCCGAAAATTATATATTAATAAATGTTATTGGAAAAGACCCAATTTGCCTAACCAGTAAGTTGATCAATTTACTAAATTCAGAAAATAACAGTACAATAAAAAAAACGTAGTTCTTTATATTAAAAGCTGTTCAAATCAGTAACAAAGTCAGGTATGTCTGATACACATCTTGCTTATGTTTTGCTTATATTTCTTTACTCTATTCATAGTATAACTAGGTAATATATTTGGTTTTATCATATAAGTTTTTTTTCTGGTATGACTTTTGAATATCATACTATTGCATATACAAAACAGTGTACCATCTTCCCCTTTCACCTTTGCTTTAATTCAAATATATTCGATACGATTTATGATATAAAGGGAATACTGTATCTGTATTATTACTAAACCACTGTCTGTCATATGTGTTTGTATATTTTTATATATCATGTACTAGAAGGGCCCGCGTGCCTATTGGATATTGAAAATAAAAAAAAACTATACGTACGTTATTTGATGTGTGCACTCTAGCTCCCGTAGTTTTCATTTGATCTTTGCCAAACTTACACTTAAACTTATCGGATAATTAGTATCGAACTTATGGCCCCTGAATCGTCAAAAAAATTATGTAATTAATTTGTGTGCATTCACATCTGCAGTTTTCATTTCATATTCACCAAACTTACACAGTAGTTATATATCTATAATACCTCGACTGACCAAATTTAAATGTCTGAGGTATTAAACACTGCTTTCTTTAGCACTGTCTCCTCAGTCACGGGCGAGCGCTTTAAGTAAGGTCAATCTTGCCCTCTTGTTTTAAATGACAGTGGCGTTCTCCATCTGCAAACACTGCTTTGTCAACAGTTTAGTACAGTATATCACATGTTAGCGAGTAAACATGATCAAGGTTGACACAGATCTATATCACATCCAGGTTTATAAAGTTTTAGAACGGCTGTGCAGGTTTTTATGATATGATAATCAGTCGCCATTTTAAAATACGTGAATTTGCTGTTTTAAGGTAAATATTATAGCATAATATCAATTTTAATATTCGACATGTTGGTCCTTATGTTAATAGTTATATTATGTGACAACTAATTTAGTGGTGTGCAAGAGATATAAATGAATCGAAATAAATCAAACGTCTATAGATCCACTTCCAATATTCTTTGACACACGAGCTCGGATAGAGGAAAATGACAGAGATAGAACCAGATTATTAAGTCACTGATAGAACCAGTGACTAGGCCTAGGCTAAAACACAGGCATACCGAATGGGTGGATCCAGGATTTCAGTTAAGGTGGGCAACTTAGGTAGGGGGCGGAACAGACACACATTTTTTTCAGTAGAAATCTATAAATTTCAAACTAACTATGGGAGTTAAGGGATGGGTTGGGTAGGGTGTACGCCGTTTTTTAAGAATAGAGCTGCCATTGTATCCGTTTTCCTAATTACAAATATTTATATTTCAGGGTTGTTCTGTAACACTCCTACTCCTGAAGCATCGGTTGAATAGGTTGTTCACTTCCATCCTAAGGAGTATGGCTCTGATGTTATAACACTCCAGGCATAATGGACGTGTCTGATAGAAAGGCGGGATTAACTGCTACAATGATAGCAGGATCAGAGGAGCTCTATGATTTCTTCTGTCAGCCGTCTAACAACGATGGACAACACCTTTCTGCCGAGGGTTATTGCAAGGATTGTCAGGAATATTTATGCGGAACATGTTTTAAATACCACAGACAGCCGTCTGTAACTCGACATCATGTTCTTCTTGACAAGAAACAAATGCCAAAACAGAATACACCAACAAAGCCGAATTCAAAGGATATCTGCACCGATCAATGTCCCAAGCATAGTGGAAAATGTACTGAATATTTTTGCAAAAACCATGATCAACTTGGATGTTCCGCATGCATGACTGTCAGCCATAGGAGCTGTACAGGTGTCAGTTATATACCCGACATTGCCGACGGAATTGAGAAATCCAAGGACTACATACAACTGCAGCAGACACTGAACGACCTCAAACTGAAGGTACAGCAAAATGAAAACACAGCAGAGGAAAACACTAAAGCAGTCAACATTAACAGCAGAGAAGCAATGGCAGAAATAAGAAAATTAAGAGATGAGATGAATGAAGTATTTGATACTCTGGAAAACGAAATGAGTAAGAAGGTAAAGGTCATCAGAGATGAGGACGTGGCAACTATGAGCTCAGTATCTGCTGATTGTGATTTAGTCAAATCTGACATAACATCAATAACTTCTGGACTGGAAAGTAATCTGAAAGCCAAGAAAAACAGTCAAGTCTTTGTTGAAGTGAAGAAAGCAGAAAGAGAAACTGAATCAATTGAAAAGAAAGTGGCAAAGATCAGTAATGACAATACAATACGACGGTATACGTTTGAACCTGAGAAACATATTACTGATTTAATTGCCAATCTGAAGACATTAGGGAATCTGTTAATTGAGACAAATGGAGCACAAATTGATATCATACCAACTAAGGTAATTCCAGTATCCTCCCAAATCATACAAACACAACCACATCCAAGCGTATCCAAAGGTGCTGAAGCACCAATAACATTACAATCAGTGGATACCAAACCAAGGACAGCACATCACACAGCAGACATCAATGTGAGGTTGGAAACTGACAAGTTTACTCCTAGGATAACAGGACTAGCTGTGCTCTCTGACAGACGACTTGCTGTTGCCGACTTCAACAATTCCTCTATCAAGATAATAGACTCAAAGAATAACAAGATAACACCAATTAAAACATCACCACAACCCTGGGATGTTATTGAGGTCAGCAAAGGTCAAATAGCATTCACTTGTAGTAACAATATTACATTTCTGACTGTATGTAGCACTCCACGTAAATCACGTGACATCAGAGTTGATGGTGTAAGTTTCGGTATTGTGTATGGGCAGAACAAACTGATAGTTACCTTTCAGGCGCCAGCAAAAGTTGAGGTAATGGACACAGATGGAACAGTGTTACAGAGATTCATGACAGATACAGATTCCACAGGAGAACCAATGTTGAAATGTCCATATTATCTAGCCCTTAGTCAAGATGGAAACACCATTTACATATCGGATATGTTGAAATTGAAAGGTAGAGTCTTAAGTCTGACTCCAGATGGACAAGTTAAGGAAACGAAGAACATATTATCTCCAACAGGTCTTGTTATAGACAAGTATGGATCAGTGTATGTGTGTCACTATATCCAAGATACAGTATGTCAACTGACACCAGGTCATACCCCCGTACAAGAACTACTGGGGAAGAAAGATGGAATAGTACAACCTTATTCTGTAGCATACTGTGACAAGGAAGATAAACTATATGTTGGAATGGATGAAAATGATAACATTAAAGTATTCCAGTTAAAATGAACAATACTTTCAGTGAATGATACTGTTTTACCTATATAAATAAAAAATAAAATTGACCGTTTTTCGGTCATTGCTATAACGCGTGTTTGTACATGTACCAAATAAATATGCACATATTTTCTTTGAACAGCTAAACTATTCAATAAAATCATTTAAAAATCCACGGTACCTAATAACTGTGATAGTGTACTCAGCGACGAATTCAGGATAGTTCATGTTTTAGTGAGGGTGGGGCGTGCTTTATCAGTAAATTTAACAATACTTCCATACCTTTTTGGGGCGTACGCAGTTCATCCTCATCTGGATGCACTTGTGTTTCATAGTTGAGAACTAAACCCAGATTGTATATACATTTATAATTGGTTGTTGGTAAGATTAAATAAACAGAGACTTAAGAAGAGACAAAAATCGAAGTTTTACTATTTGTTCAGTAATAATTAATATCAAGAGTGCGTCTTGTTTTTTATAATGATATAATTATTTCATGATATATAAATCAATTTTGGATAG
The DNA here is from genome assembly GCA_029582155.1 of Panopea generosa. Classification (NCBI taxonomy): domain Eukaryota; kingdom Metazoa; phylum Mollusca; class Bivalvia; order Adapedonta; family Hiatellidae; genus Panopea; species Panopea generosa. Next base: position 92,423,069 of record CM055896.1, read on the forward strand.
CATTAATGCATTTATTTAGATCATAAAATATACATTCTTGATGTTTTTCATGCCGCAACCTTTTTATAGAATCATAATTGAAGACCAAGAAGGGATGGTAGTGTAATGTATAGTGTTTGAAGCTCACGCCCGGAGAGGTTGTGTGTTCGAACCCCAGCTCAATCCGATGTCTCTCATAAAACAGCACTCGGTACTAGTTTTACACAGGAAGCAGACTCGAGAGTGGTTAAATAAAGCTCTGAGCTTTCATTACAGTCGAGCTAAAATAAATTAGTATAGATTAACAGCATGTATACTTGACACTGTGATCTAATACTCAGTGTATTGCCCCTAACAGTATGTATACTTGACACCGTGATCTAATACTCAGTGTATTGCCCCTAACAGTATGTATACTTGATACCGTGATCTAATACTCAGTGTATTGCCCCAAACAGTATGTATTTTTAATACCGTGATCTAATACTCAGTGTTTGCCCCTAACAGTATGTATACTTGACACCGTGATCTAATACTCAGTGTTTGCCTCTGACAGCATGTATACACACCGTGATCTAATACTCAGTGTATTACCTCCAATAGCATGTGTTCCTGACACTGTGATCTAATATTCAGTATATTGTCTCTAACAGCATGTATAATTGACACCATTATCATTTACTCTGTGTATTGCCTCTAACAGCATGTATACATGACACTGTGATCTAGAACTCGGTGTATTGCCTCTAACAGTATGAATACTTGACACCGTGATCTAATATTCAGTGTATTGCCTCTAACAGCATGTATACTTGACACCGTGATCTAATAAGTGTATTGCTTCTAACAGCATCTATACTTGATACCGTGATCTATTACTCAGTGTATTGCCTTTAACAGCATGTATACACACTGTGATCTAATACTCAGTGTATTGGCCCAACATCATGTATACTTGATACCGTGATCTAATACTCAGTGTTTGCCCCTAACAGCATGTGTGCCTGACACTGTGATCTAATACTCAGTGTATTGCCTATAACAGCATGTATACACACCATGATCTGATACTAAGTGTATTGCCTCCAATAGTATGTGTTCTTGACAATTTGATCTAATATTCAGTATATTGTCTCTAACAGCATGTATAATTGACACTGTTATCGATTACTCACTGTATTGCCTCTAACAGCATGTATACATGACACCGTGATCTAAAACTCAGTGTATTGCCTCTAACAGCCTGTAAACTTGACACCGTGATCTAATACTCAGTGTATTGTCTCTAACAGCATGTATACTTGACACTGTGATTTAATACTTAGTCTATTGCCTCTAACAGCATGTATACACATCATGATCTAAAACTCAGTGTATTGCCTCTAACCGCATGTGTGCTTGACACCGTGATCTAATGCTCAGTGTATTGCCTCCAACAGCATGTTAACTTGATACCGTGATCTAATACTCAGTGTATTGCCTCTAAGAGCATGTATACTTGATACCGTGATCTAATACTCAGTGTATTGCCTCTAAGAGCATGTATACTTGACACAGTGATCTAATACTCAGTGTATTGCCTCAAACAGCATGTATACACATCGTGATCTAATACTAAGTGTATTGCCACCAACAGCATGTATACTTGATACTGTGATCTAATACTGAGTGTATTGCCTCTAAGAGCATGTATACTTGACACAGTGATCTAATACTCAGTGTATTGCCTCAAACAGCATGTATGCACATCATGATCTAATATCAAGTGTATTGCCTCCAATAGCATGTGTGATTGACACTGTGATCTAATACTCAGTGTATTGCCTCTAACAGCATGTATACACATCCTGATCTTATATTAAGTGTATTGCCTCCAATAGCATGTATACTTGATACCGTGATCTAATACTCAGTGTATTGACTCAAACACCATGTAAACACACCATGATCTAATAAGTGCATGGCCTCTAACAGCATGTATACCTGACACAATGTGATCTAATAATAAGTGTTTTGCTTCTAACAGCATGTATACTTGAAACCTTAATCTTATACTCAGTGTATTGCCTCTAACAGCATTTATACATGACACTGTGATCTAATAATAAGTGAATTGCCTCGAACTGCATGTATACTTGACACCATGAAAATGAGAATGGTTTGAGTATCAGGTACACATTTATAATATTGATTGTCAGATACACATTTATAATGGTTTGAATGTCTCATACACTTATATACCGGTTTGAGTGTCAGGTAAACATTTATAATGGTTTGAGTGCCAGGTACACATTTATAATGGTTTGAGTGTCAGGTAAACATTGATAATGGTTTGAGAGTCGGGTAAACATTTATAATGGTTTGAGTGTCGGGTAAACATTGATAATGGTTTGAGTGTTGGGTAAACATTGATAATGGTTTGAATGTTGGGTAAACATGTATAATAGTAAGAATGTTGGGTAAACATTTATAATGGTTAAAGTGTCAGGTAAACATTTATAATGGTTAGAGTGTCAGGTAAACATGTGTAATGGTTTGAATGTCAGCTTCACATTTATAATGGTTTGTGTGTCAAGTAAACATTTATAATGGTTTTAGTGTCAGGTAAACATTTTTATAGTTTGAGTGTCAGGTAAACATTTGTAATGGTTCAAGTGCCAGGTTCACATTTATGATGGTTTGAGTGTCAGGTAGTCTTGTATAATGGTTTGAGTGTCAGCTACACATTTATAATGGTTTGAGTGTCAAGTAAACATTTATAATGGTTTGAGTGTAAGGTAAACATTTGTAATGGTTTGAGTGTCAGATACACATTTATAATGGTTAGGGTGTCAGGTACACTAATATAATGGTTTGAGTGTCAGGTAAACTTTTATAATGGATTGAGTGCCAGGTACACATTTATAATGGTTTGAGCATCAGGTAAACATGTATAATGGTTTGAGTGTCAGTTACACATTTGTTATGGTAAGAGTGTCATTTACACATTTATAATGGTTTGAGTGCAAGGTACACATTTATAATGGTTTGAGTGTCAGGTACACTTTTATAATGGTTCGAGTGCCAGGTACACATTTTTAATGGTTTGAATGTCAGGTAAACTTGTATAATGGTTTGAGTGTCAGGTACACATTTATAATGCTTTGAGTGTCAAGTAAACATTTATAATGGTTTGAGCGTCAGGTACACATTCATAAAGGTTTCAGTGTCAGGTAATCATTTATAATGGTTTGAGTGCCATGTACACATTTATAATGGTTTGAGTGTCAGGAAAACTTGTATAATGGTTTGAGTGTCAGCTTCATATTTATAATGGTTTGAGTGTCAAGTAAACATTCAAAATGGTTTGAGTGTCAGGTACAAATTTATAATGGTTTGAATGTTGGGTAAACATTGATAATGGTTTGAGTGTCGGGTAAACATTGATAATGGTTTGAATGTTGGGTAAACATGTATAATAGTAAGAATGTTGGGTAAACATTTATAATGGTTAGTGTGTCAGGTAAACATTTATAATGGTTAGAGTGTCAGGTAAACATGTGTAATGGTTTGAATGTCAGCTACACATTTATAATGGTTTGTGTGTCAAGTAAACATTTATAATGGTTAGAGTGTCAGGTACATTTATAAAATGGTTTGAGTGTCAGGAAAACATGTATAATGGTTTGAGTGTTACATATTTATAATGGTTTGAGTGTCAAGTACACATTTATAATGGTTTGAGAGTCGGGTAAACATTGATAATGGTTTGAATGTCAGGTAAAAATGTATAACGGTTAGAGTGTCAGATACCAATTTATAATGGTTTGAGTGTCAGGTAAACATTTATAACGGTTTGAGTGTCAGGTAAACATTTGTAGTTCATTGAGTGAGAGGTAATCAATTATAATTGTTCAAGTCAGGTACACATTTATTATGGTTTGAGTGTCAGGTAACCATTTATAATGGTTTGAGTGCCATGTACACAATTATAATGGTTTGAGTGTCAGGTAAACTTGTAAAATGGTTTGAGTGTCAGCTTCACATTTATAATGGTTTGAGTGTCAAGTAAACATTTATAATGGTTTGAGTGTCAGGTACACATTTATAATGGTTTGAGTGTCGGGTAAACATTGATAATGGTTTGAGTGTTGGGTAAACATTTATAATGGTTTGAGTGTCGGGTACACATTTATAATGGTTTGAGTGTCGGGTAAACATTGATAATGGTTCGAGTGTCGGGTAAACATTTATAATGGTTAGAGTGTCAGGTAAACATGTGTAATGGTTTGAATGTCAGCTACACATTCATAATGGTTTGAGTGTCAAGTTAATTTTCATAATGGTTCGAGTGTCAGGTACACATTTATAATGGTTTGAGTGTCAGGTAAACATTTTTAATGGTTTGAGTGTCAGGTAAACATTTTTATAGTTTGAGTGTCAGGTAAACATTTGTAATGGTTCAAGTGCCAGGTTCACATTTATGATGGTTTGAGTGTCAGGTAAACTTGTATAATGGTTTGAGTGTCAGCTACACATTTATAATGGTTTGAGTGTCAAGTAAACATTTATAATGGTTTGAGTGTAAGGTAAACATTTGTAATGGTTTGAGTGTCAGATACACATTTATAATGGTTAGGGTGTCAGGTACACTAATATAATGGTTTGAGTGTCAGGTAAACTTTTATAATGGATTGAGTGCCAGGTACACATTTATAATGGTTTGAGCATCAGGTAAACATGTATAATGGTTTGAGTGTCAGTTACACATTTGTTATGGTAAGAGTGTCATTTACACATTTATAATGGTTTGAGTGCCAGGTACACATTTATAATGGTTTGAGTGTCAGGTACACTTTTATAATGGTTCGAGTGCCAGGTACACATTTTTAATGGTTTGAATGTCAGGTAAACTTGTATAATGGTTTGAGTGTCAGGTACACATTTATAATGCTTTGAGTGTCAAGTAAACATTTATAATGGTTTGAGCGTCAGGTACACATTTATAAAGGTTTCAGTGTCAGGTAATCATTTATAATGGTTTGAGTGCCATGTACACATTTATAATGGTTTGAGTGTCAGGAAAACTTGTATAATGGTTTGAGTGTCAGCTTCATATTTATAATGGTTTGAGTGTCAAGTAAACATTCATAATGGTTTGAGTGTCAGGTACACATTTATAATGGTTTGAATGTTAGGTAAACATTGATAATGGTTTGAGTGTCGGGTAAACATTGATAATGGTTTGAATGTTGGGTAAACATGTATAATAGTAAGAATGTTGGGTAAACATTTATAATGGTTAGTGTGTCAGGTAAACATTTATAATGGTTAGAGTGTCAGGTAAACATGTGTAATGGTTTGAATGTCAGCTACACATTTATAATGGTTTGTGTGTCAAGTAAACATTTATAATGGTTAGAGTGTCAGGTACATTTATAAAATGGTTTGAGTGTCAGGTAAACATGTATAATGGTTTGAGTGTTACACATTTATAATGGTTTGAGTGTCAAGTACACATTTATAATGGTTTAAGTGTCGGGTAAACATTGATAATGGTTTGAATGTCAGGTAATAATGTATAACGGTTAGAGTGTCAGATACCAATTTATAATGGTTTGAGTGTCAGGTAAACATTTATAACGGTTTGAGTGTCAGGTAAACATTTGTAGTTCATTGAGTGAGAGGTAATCAATTATAATTGTTCAAGTCAGGTACACATTTATTATGGTTTGAGTGTCAGGTAACCATTTATAATGGTTTGAGTGCCATGTACACAATTATAATGGTTTGAGTGTCAGGTAAACTTGTAAAATGGTTTGAGTGTCAGCTTCACATTTATAATGGTTTGAGTGTCAAGTAAACATTTATAATGGTTTGAGTGTCAGGTACACATTTATAATGGTTTGAGTGTCGGGTAAACATTGATAATGGTTTGAGTGTTGGGTAAACATTTATAATGGTTTGAGTGTCGGGTACACATTTATAATGGTTTGAGTGTCGGGTAAACATTGATAATGGTTTGAGTGTCGGGTAAACATTTATAATGGTTAGAGTGTCAGGTAAACATGTGTAATGGTTTGAATGTCAGCTACACATTCATAATGGTTTGAGTGTCAAGTTAATTTTCATAATGGTTTGAGTGTCAGGTACACATTTATAATGGTTTGAGTGTCAGGTAAACATTTTTAATGGTTTGAGTGTCAGGTAAACATTTATAATGGTTTGAGTGTCAGATACACATTTATAATGGTTAGAGTGTCAGGTACATTTATTTAATGGTTTGAGTGTCAGGTAAACATGTATAATGGTTTGAGTGTCAGTGACACATTTATAATGGTTTGAGTGTCAAGTAAACATTTATAATGACTTGAGTGTCAGCTACACATGTATATGGTTTGAGTGTCAAGTACACATTTATAATGGTTTGAGTGTCAGGTAAACATTGATAATGGTTTGAATGTCAGGTAAAAATGTATAATGGTTAGAGTGTCAGATACAAATTTATAATGGTTTGAGTGTCAGGTAAACATTTGTAGTTCATTGAGTGAGAGGTAATCAATTATAATTGTTCAAGTCAGGTACACATTTATAACGGTTTGAGTGTCAAGTAAACATTTATAATGGTTTGAGTGTCAGGTACACATTTATAATGGTTTGAGTGTCGGGTAAACATTGATAATGGTTTGAGTGTCGGGTAAACATGTATAATGTTTGAGTGTCAGGTACACATTTATAATGGTTTGAGTGTCGGGTAAACATTGATAATGGTTTGAGTGTCGGGTAAACATTTATAATGGTTTGAATGTTGGGTAAACATGTATAATAGTAAGAATGTTGGGTAAACATTTAAAATGGTTAGAGTGTCAGGTAAACATGTGTAATGGTTTGAATGTCAGCTACACATTTATAATGGTTTGAGTGTCAAGTAAATATTTATAATGGTTTGAGTGTCAGGTACACATTTATAATGGTTTGAGTGTCAGGTAAACATTTTTAATGGTTTGAGTGTCAGATACACATTTATAATGGTTTGAGTGTCAATTACACATTTATAATGGTTTGAGTGTCGGGTAAACATTGATAATGGTTTGAATAACAGGTAAAAATGTATAATGGTTAGAGTGTCAGATACATTAATATAATGGTTTGAGTGTCAGGTAAACATGTATAATGGTTTGAGTGTCAGTTACACATTTATAATGGTTTGAGTGTCAAGTACACATTTATAATGGTTTGAGTGTCAGCTACACATGTATAATGGTTTGAGTGTCAAGTACACATTTATAATGGTTTGAGTGTCAGGTAAACATTGATAATGGTTTGAATGTCAGGTAAAAATGTATAATGGTTAGAGTGTCAGATACAAATTTATAATGGTTTGAGTGTCAGGTAAACATTTGTAGTTCATTGAGTGAGAGGTTATCAATTATAATTGTTCAAGTCAGGTACACATTTATAATGGTTTGAGTGTCAGGTAAACATTTATAATGGTTTGAATATCAGGTAATCATTCATAATGGTTTGAGTGTCGGGTAAACATGTATAATGTTTTGAATGTCAGGTAAACATGTATAATGGTTTGAGTGTCAGGTAAACATGTATAATGGTTTGAGTGTCAGTTACACATTTATAATGGTTTGAGTGTCAAGTACACATTTATAATGGTTTGAGTGTCAGCTACACATGTATAATGGTTTGAGTGTCAAGTACACATTTATAATGGTTTGAGTGTCGGGTAAACATTGATAATGGTTTGAATGTCAGGTAAAAATGTATAATGGTTAGAGTGTCAGATACAAATTTATAATGGTTTGAGTGTCAGGTAAACATTTGTAGTTCATTGAGTGAGAGGTTATCAATTATAATTGTTCAAGTCAGGTACACATTTATAATGGTTTGAGTGTCAGGTAAACATTTATAATGGTTTGAATATCAGGTAATCATTCATAATGGTTTGAGTGTCGGGTAAACATGTATAATGTTTTGAATGTCAGGTAAACATGTATAATGGTTTGAATGTCGAGTAAACATTTATAATGGAGTGTCGGGTAAACATGTATAATGGTTTGATTATTGGGTACACATTTATAATGGTTTGAGTGTCAGGTAAACATGTATAATGGTTTGAGTGTCAGGTACACATTTATAATGGTTTGAGTGTTGGGTAAACATTAATAATGGTTTGAGTGTCAGGTAAACATTTATAATGGCTTGAGTGTGGGGTAAACATGTAAAATGGTTTGAGTGTCAGGAACAAATTTGTAATGGCTTGAGTGTCAGGTAATCATTTACAATGGTTCGAGTGTCAGGTACACATTTATAATGGTTTGAGTGTCAGGTAAACATTTATAATGGTTTGAGTGTCAGGTAAATATTTATAATGGTTTGAGTGTCAGGTACACATTTATAATGTTTTGAGTGTCCGGTAATAATTTATAATGGTTTGAGTGTCGGGTAAACATTTATAATGGTTTGAGTGTCAGCTACACCTTTATAATGGTTTGAGTGTCGGGTTAACATTTATAATGGTTTGAGAGTCGGGTACACTTATATGTAACACTTATCTGGTTAATAGTTTTAAAGAATATCAGCTGTATTTTGGCAAGTGTAAGAAAAATAATAAATGTGATATTGCAGTGCTCCAAGAAAAAAAAAATTTAGGACTAGCCCAGGGCAAGTAGATTGAAAAAATCTACTTGCCCTAGCTGAAAAATAACTTGCCCTGATCAACGGTTCACATGCCCAGATTTTTATTACCAATACACCTTGCGGTATAATATGAAATATATAAACATAGACTTAAATGTATTAATTTTATGTAGGGTTAGCTCCCCATAACATTATGCATGTCTAAATCACAAGTTTAAGAGTCTGAATAAGACCGGGAGAAGTGAGAGAATTTCGGGAGAACTGGCTATGTCTCTATCAGTATGTTGTATTTAATCTTTGTTCTTTATTAGCATAAAAAAGATGCTAAATATTCAATCAATCAATCAATCAATCGTTCTTTATTGACTATCATTTCTGTTCTGTCAATTCAGTGACAGTGTGGGAGCAGGAGTATATTTAAAACATTATTTTAAATATCTTTCTCTTGTTTTCTAATTATTCCTGTCATAACATACAATAATGACAATGTCATGCCTACAAAGCTATTCAATCTATCCAAGAGAACTTTGCAATATGATAAATAAATGCAGTCTATGATAGCCTTCAAATATCTATAAAGTGCAAGTAGTCAACTATATTTCAGATATTAAAAAAACCCACATAATTCATCTTAATTGTTGTTTTCAATACTATATTTAAAGGTCAAAAAAATATAAGCTGAAACTACACAACCAAAAAGCAATGTTTGTTACTATAATACCCCACCCACATTTTTCTTTACCGTAAACTCTATTTCAACATCAACTTTCACGTTTTCACAGAAGAAAATTTATATACATACAGTTCCAATTATTGTAAATCTACGAAATATTTATAAAATTACCAGAACCTAACACTGACATTTTACATGACGCGATCGATCGCAAACTATCTGCAAAAACATTATCAGATTTTAGAAATTGTTACCACTTTTGCAAAGGGAGGTAATTTTATACTCTTCATAATGGAGAATTTAAGAAACACCTGCGAATAACGTCATCGTCTTTTTTTAGTCTTTGCTTGGGTAGGTAGTAAGAAACGTGTTACCTTGGGCGTAGATATCCGACCAATCATAGCAGTTATGTGTGTGTTGTACTAAGGATTATAGTCCCTCCGCCAGGTTATCCCGGGGTTATTAAAAATAGATTACTTTATATTCAAAGCTATCCACCAATCACATTAGAGGAATTAAAATAGATAAATAAATATGCATGAGAGGTTTTCCAAAGTCGCATTATCGGGCATGTGGTATGATAAACACCGCATGGGTCAATTGTTTATACTGATTAGTTATGGTCTTTAAACAACAGTTTGACCTGTGTCATTTCAAATAGAGATATTTGCAGACCTGTGTATTGTGAAAACTAGCTTGTTCGATTTTTTTATGACAAGTAACTTTTAAAAAGGCACATGCCCATATCCAGATTTGACAAGCCCCGGACATCGGGCTATCCTATTCTTGGAGCACTGTATTGGCATTTTCATCACGAGCCAAAATACAGCTGACATTATAAGCTATTAACCATGTAATTTATTTACCATGAAACACTATTAGTTTTCACCACTTTGTTCAAATGGTGAAAAAATAAATTGATGTTGTCATTTCACTTCCCCTTCAACAAAATACGGCAATTAGTGAATGCATTTTAATTACAATAATGCCTGCTGACAAATCACCTACACCAACGAAATAGTTTGATAATCAAACCAAATATTAGGGCAGATTTGAGTTTGCTGTGTACTTAAAGTTTCTAACCTAAAATATATATTTTACCTACAGGTAATGATTCAATCACAAAGTTTCCATGCAAATACAGTTTTAACTCCAAATCTAAAAATAGATGTGGAAAAAAAAGTAGTTTTGACAGTGACTACTAGCATAATACAGCTTGGAAAGTATCATGCTAGGTGCAGTCAGCTGTATTGTGTTAGTAAAGTTTAAAGTTGCATGATAAAATGGTTCAAGTGAATGCCAAAGAAAACTTTACTAGAAGATGATTCCAGACTTTGTATGTTAATTTTAGATACATGCAAAACTAGTATTTACCAACAAACATAATTATGTTTACACTTTTATTATAATTTCAACCTTTATTGCATCATTATATTAAAACATCATAAATAACAAATGTCTCTGTTTTTTAAATTTCATCGATGTACTTTTAGCAATAGCTGACATGTTAAATGACTGTTGATTATCCTTCAATGATTCTGTAAGAGCTGGCTATTGCATAACTATCGACTTTCACTGAATATAGACTTCTACTATAAGACAAACCCATCTTTCTTCCATTGATGTGCAATATAAATCCAGCACCAGTAGTTATCTGTGGTCATTTGTAGGTGTGAACAGTCATTTACACTTAATGGAGATTAAATCTGGTACTTGTGTCGCACACTACATTTTAACAGCTTTTCACCGTGAATGAATGTCCCTCTATTTTTTGCATAAACATTTTTATTGTATGAAAAGCTTACAGTCGTGGGTTATTACAAAAAAACTAATAGTGTACTTCATTTCACAGATTGGTATATTATTTTGTACTTCACTTCACAGATTGGTATATTATTTTGTACTTCACTTCACAGATTGGTATATTATTTTGTACTTCACTTCACAGATTTGTATATTATTTTGTACTTCACTTCACAGATTGGTATATTATATTGTACTTCACTTCACAGATTGGTATATTATTTTTTTACTTCACTTCACAGATTGGTATATTATTTTGTACTTCACTTCACAGATTGGTATATTATTTTGTACTTCACTTCACAGATTTGTATATTATTTTGTACTTCACTTCACAGATTGGTATATTATATTGTACTTCACTTCACAGATTGGTATATTATTTTTTTACTTCACTTCACAGATTGGTATATTATTTTGTACTTCACTTCACAGATTGGTTTATTATTTTTTACTTCACTTCACAGATTGGTTTATCATTTTGTACTTCACTTCACAGATTGTTATATTATTTTGTATGTCACTTCACAGATTGGTATATTATTTTGTACTTCATTTCACAGATTGGTATATTATTTTGTACTTCGCTTCACAGATTGGTTTCAATACCGTTAAACAGTTGTGATAGATGTAGGGAGTCAAGGTAATAATATTATTCTGGTGATTTCCTACTTAACTTCACAGAATGGTTCTTAGCAGACTGGTGGTCTACTATTTCACTAGTTGATAAGGTTGATATTCTAATATGTCACTTCACAGAGCAGTATTCAACTCCACTGATTAAACCTTCCTCTGCAATTAGATCTTGTTCCTATAATTTAATCATTTTCTATTTTACTTCAGTATTTAATATTATGACAATTTATATGTAAGTTTTACCAATGTCAATTTTACTATCATATTTTATCATAACATTATATTATATAACAAATGTGTGTCATAATTATACTATACTATTACATTGTCAATATATTTTATCCCCAAATTGACTACATTTGAATCAAACTGTGGTGTAATTTATTGTTCACTATGATGAACTTGTTACCACATGTCCACTGTTATAAAACTATCCTGGTGGCCTTCTGAAATGTCTTATAATTTCTCCTGAAAATAAATGATCACCCTGTATACACATATATGTAGTCAACACCATGTTGCTGTTTAATGAGTGTAGGAACTATAAACACACGGCATGTGACCGCAGGATGGGGATCAAACTGTCTCTAGAACTGTGGATATTTCCTTTAACTGATTTGTAAAATTCTGAAATACAGGAAACAAGTGTTAAGTACAGTAGATTTTAAAACATATACTCTGAAATGGAGCAACAGTAATGCCCTGTCTCCATCACATACAATTTGTAGCCTCTCAATGGCTTATCTCCTACAGATAACTTATTATCTAGGTGATGGAATACAAGAACTCTTCCCAACCATCTCGACTGGTGGATAACTGGATATTATGCATAAATTGCAAATACATGTCCTTCAATTTTTGTTAAATTTGACACTTTTAAAACATACAGGGAATCTAAATAAAGTTTTTTTTCTGCAACATCAATTTTGATTGGCTGTACAACAATACAATAACTGGTATTTAACCCAAATTTTAATTACATGTACCATAAAATAGCATCATAGAATAGTTCTATTCTGCTGAGTTTTAATAAAATAAACGTCATTTAACTTAGAAAAGTTTTCCATAGATAGTGTTTCTGAGTTAGTGCTGCAGATGTGGACAGTATGTTGCTGTTCTGTTTACTGGCATTAACACTGAATCTCAACTAAAACATACAAGTATATAGCATGAATGAAAAGAAGAATATAAATGTCAGGAATTGATTTTAAATTGTTCACATTCATGACATATTTAATGGACTTACAAATAACATGAGCAAACTTTACATACTCATTCCATTTTGTGGCTTTATTACATAAACATGTACTTTGTAAATGTAGCTTATTAACACAAACATGTACTTTGTAAATGTAGCTTCATAACACAAACATGTACTTTGTTAATGTGGCTTAATTACACAAACATGTACTTTGTAAATGTGGCTAAATTACACAAACATGTATTTTGTAAATGTGGCTTAATTACACAAACATGTACTTTGTAAATGTGGCTTAATTACAATGTACTTTGTCAATGTGGCTTAATAACACAAACATGTACTTTGTTAATGTGGCTTTATTACACAAACATGAAGTTTGTAAATGTGGCTTAATTACACAAACATGAAGTTTGTAAATGTTACATGACAATCAGATCTCATTAATGATCAAATATAAAAAGAATTCCTTTAAAAGATAACATATTATTATTACATCTAAAAAATCTTAATTTTAGACTGTTTATTTTATAGTTTTTGGCACTAAAGAGGCAAGCAACAGTATTGATTTTTCAGCCCTACACCTCTGGGCATACTGTTACATGCGCAATACGCTGCACAAAAAAAATCAAAGGTAAATATTTAAATACGGAATCTGGTGAGGTTTGCCGATACGGTGAATTAATTTAAAATAAATATTAAAAATTGAGGAATTTTCAACAGTTGGTACCAAAATTCTGATCTGGGTACTAGTTTACAACTTTCCCAATTTAACGGTGCATATTCACCACCATTGAGAAAACTGTTAAAATTGTTTAGGAATAACCAATGAGTATTTACAAATAAAATCATTAAATATGTATGCATGTAGTTAATACAGATATGTTGCTTCATTGTGTTCTCCAGAACTGATAAGTTAATAACCGTAAACAGTTATTTTATGTGTGTTTTTTGAATGACATTTCAAACTGTTCCCCCCTGAGGCCAACAGTTTGCAGCCATCCCGAATACCTTGGGACAATAGTTTTGACTCTTCCCAAAACACACATATAAGTGTATAATAAGTGTATAATAAGAGTATAATATAACATTCAACATCAGTGTGATCCCAACTCACCCTAAACTGGGCCAGGGTCAACTCAAGGTTATGTGTTTTGAGATTTCCAGCAGTATCTGCAACTGTGAAGTTCAAGGTCACAAAAGGTGAGTTCAAGTTTTTACATGAGTCAGAGCTCATAGCCATGCCAACCTTCCACTGTATGTCAATCAGCTGTCAGGAAAATGATACTTGTTGAATATACAGAGTAAACAAAACAAAGAATAAAATTATAATGCATTCCCTCATATCAATGAGAACAAACAATAATTTACAAAAGCAATCCTCAAAATCAGTTTTAAAAAACACTTCTATTATTGTACTATTAAGCTGTTTGGTATTAACAGTTGCTTTCAGCAATCTTTTAACCATTACATAAAAGTGTTTGTTTGAGACATGTTTAAGCAATGTCACACTGAAGTGTCACAATGCAGACACACGGTATGGAACAGTCAAATTAGTATAGCCTCTAAATGGTGAGTGCCAAGCGAGAAAGATTCCAGTTTCATTTATAAAATATTTTGTATAACACTGTTTGAGATTGTACCCACAACCTCTGCTGTAATTTGATTACTCTAGACTTCTGCTGCAGTTTCATAAAATATAATCAACCTACTGTAACACATTCATTGTGATAAAATTTATAATAAATAAGTGGAGTGATACTGCAGTAGATAAGGTGTTGGCTGCTCATGTCAGAGGTTGAAGGTTTGATCCCGAACTTGACCCAATGCTTCTCAAAAACAACACTTAGTACTGGTTTTAATCAGAAAGCTGACTCAACAGACAGTGGTTCATATAAGTTCTGAGTTTTCTTAAATAAATTAATATATTAAAACTATAAACCAATAGTTTACAGAAATATTTAAGTAAAAAAAATACAACAAAAACGGCCTTACTCACAATTAAGATATCGAGTTTTTTCATAGATATGTTAACATAATTATCTCTAATTAATACAGACCCTATGTTAGTCTCAAACCATAACTGATGCTTAAGAGCAAACGTAAACAAATATAATTTCTAAACATCATTTTGTTTATATTTATCACATTTGGATCATGAAAAATGCATTTTTAAAGAAATTTGATTAGCATGCCTAAACCAAATATACAACAAATTTGTTGTACGTACATGTAATTAAATGCACAAATAACTCTATTTAAAAATAAAATGTTCAATAAAGATTATCAATACATGTACATGATAATACAAATAAGACTATTTCATGAGATTTTCTCCCCCCACAGTCATCTCCTATTCTGATTTTGTAATTTTATTGTGCCCTGAATGGCAACTTTAAAACAATCAACAAATAAAAGTTAAACACTTTTTTTTCAACAACAATTCCACAGAAATCAAACAGCTTCATCAGTTTAATCATCTTTGTTTCTGATGACAGCAGAATCGTTTCACTGACATTTACAGTAGACACCTCTATGAACATCACTGAAGAAATAAAATGACCTAATGTCCAAATAATTTTAGGATTTTTTTTTTGGAACTATAAATCTAAATTTAATAGCTGACAGACTGATAAAAGCATGAAAACAGGCTAAATATATTAAACAAGATCAGGAGATGTAAAACTCAACACCTGCTTTTAAATGAGAATTATTAATGGAGAATAAACTAACAAACCTGCCCCACACCCAGAGTTTGCTGTACTGATCCAGTAGATAAAAGAAACTTGCCCTGAAATGTAAAACACTTGTACATGTAATTTATTACCTCCAAATAATGCATGATGACAATGTACCAACATGGTCTGATGTCACACAAGGAGAATTGATGGTGATCTAAACAAGCATGGCATATGGTAGGAAATACATTTGATTGGTAAGAGAACTGTGTCCAGTCAATGTCACACCATCATGACTGAGACAGTAAAACTGGTTAATTACAGTAACATGTTATGTTCTGAGCACCTCCAAACTTCCAATATAACATTTTGTTCCCAAGATTTTACCAGTTTCACTATAAAACCAGTACATATAAATCACATATTCACCACTGACAGCATATGTAAAGAAAATTAGTATAAGAACCACAAGTAAACGTCGTTCATAAAGAGCCCACCATCTAATTCATCAAGGGAAACAATTTGTCAAAAGTGAAGGAAGAGTTATAGAACCTTGACACTATATATTATCTCAACGGCATATATCAAGGGGAATAATTCTGTCAATATTGGAAGTAGAAGTAGAGGTACGGAACTTTTCAAATTTGAAAGTTCCACATGGTTATGATTATGAAGCTGTTACAAAGTTACTGACTGAATCATGAATATCTTCTTTCTTTTTGTACATCAAGGGAAATAATTCATTTAAATGATGGCCGTCACATCAGTTTGTGAAATGATTACACAATTACAGATGCGACATGAAATTGTCAATGGAAAGAAAAAAGGACAGATAGGGTGAAACCTTTGTCTACACCAACTTTGTTGTAGCCAATGTACAAATATTTACATTTAAATGAAAAATGGAATTTACTTCATAAAAAACGCTTTTTTGTAAAAATCTCTAGCTTATCACAAGGTGCTGACTTGGAATTACTCTGTATTCTGTCCTCAGTAACTCAAGGGAGAGAACTGTGGACCACATAAGTAATAAGGAAAATGTTGGGAGTTTATACGTAGCACGATGCATAAGGTCAAAGGGAGATAACTACATCTAGCAGCTGGCCAAATAAGGTAAACGTTGGTGTAAAATTGGTGTAAAATTTTCCTTGATGTGAAACATGTATTTTGCAAGACAAACAGTATATTACAGTTACTGTTGACAAGTAAACATATTGCCAGTACACATGAGCTTAAGCTTAACAAATAGTTTGAAAGTTCCTTGTGGATGGATGGATGGATGGATGGTGGATGGACAGATGGATGAATTAATAGGTGGATCGCTAGATGAATAGATGGACAGAAAGAATGAATGACTGAATGGATGGATGGATGATTACAGGATACATGGCTTGTGAATACATGGGTACCTGTGAGGACCATATGTTACACAGTGCAGATCGGGAGGAGTCTGTAAATACCATACTTGATGTCAGTTCTTGTGTAAACTCGTCATTGGACAGTTTTTGTGCGGCTGCAGCCCTGAAATAAAATGTTCAGAAAACTAACATCATACACGTATTATATACGCACTGACAAATGTTGTCATGGCTTAAACAACAGTCAGAAAGAGTCATTTGTGGTAAAATTTGACTGATTCAAACATTTTTTTCTGAGATTTTGTGGTTATATAACTGCTGTGCAAGTTTGGTTAAAATTCATTGCAAAATGGGGGTGCTATCACGTCTACAAGAAAAGCTTAACAGACGGACGTCTGATGTCGGACGATGAACAATTTACCATGACATGTATGACTATGTAAAACCGGCTGACCTTTGGCCAGTAGAGCTAAAAATTTTAGTCATTTTTCAGACAAAACATCAAGATGATAAATTAAATAAAGAATACATTACTTAATCAGATAAACAGTTGTGGTACGATAGATAACTTACCTGTATAAATAAATGATGCAATTAATAATACTCTGAACTTTTGATGAATCTACATTTTTACTACATTTTTGTATCTTCTGAAAAAGATTACAAAACAGAAAACATGTTTATTATCAAATACATGTACATAATATGAATTAGAAAATAAGTTCCATTTTTATAGCTGGGCCTGGTTAACTCAACAGTAGCCTGTTTGACCATCAATCCAAGGCTCATAAATTCGTATCCCCACCTATGTTTATTAATTGTGCTGGACATTAAAAAGTTTAAATAAATCAATAAATATGACCAATATGATGCAGTTAAATTTTTACCAAAATAATGAATCTTGGGAATATATATCTATCTTTAAGGCATTTGCATCTAAACGTTTGCTTCTGGGTGTATAATGTATAATAATATAAATAAGTATAGGTGAAATGATTCTTATACATGTATATGTAAATTAATTTCAAGAATATAAATAATACCATGTTGTTTGTTTGTATAAAAAATACATACCATATAACTTATGTGTGGGCATATATACATTCCTATATACTGGACATATATACATTCTTATATACTGGATGTGTATGCATTCCTATACACTGGACATATATACATTACTATACACAGGACGTGTATACATTCCTATATACTGGACATTTATACATTCCTATATACTGGACGTGTATACATTCCTATATACTGGACATATATACATTCTTATATACTGGATGTGTATACATTCCTATATACTGGATGTTTATACATTCTTAAATACTGAACGTTTAAACATTCCAATATACTGGAAGAGTATACATTCCTATATACTGGACAGATATACATTGCTATATACTGGATGTATGTACATTCCTATATACTGGACGTATGTACATTCCTATATACTGGATGTATTTACATTCCTATATACTGGACATGTAAACATTCCTATATATAGGATGCATATACATTCCTTTATACTGGACAAGTATACATTCCTTTAAACTGGACGTATATACATTCTTATATACTGGACGAGTAAACATTCCTATATACTGGATGTGTAAACATTCCTATATACTGGACATATATACATTCTTATATACTGGATGTGTATACATTCCTATATACTGGATGTTTATACATTCTTAAATACTGAACGTTTAAACATTCCAATATACTGGACGTGTATACATTCCTATATACTGGACAGATATACATTGCTATATACTGGATGTATGTACATTCCTATATACTGGACGTATGTACATTCCTATATACTGGATGTATTTACATTCCTATATACTATACATGTAAACATTCCTATATACAGGATGCGTATACATTCCTTTATACTGGACAAGTATACATTCCTTTAAACATGACGTATATACATTCTTATATACTGGATGAGTAAACATTCCTATATACTGGATGTGTAAACATTCCTATATACTGGACATATATATATATTCCTATATATAAATAGGTTTTACACGATTCTTCTCCAACTATATAAATTCAAGTCTTAGTTGAACTAGGTATGGATGACATGCTACTTATAACCTTTGCACATTTTACATATATGTTTAACTTCTCCTTACTATTTTTTTTTTTTTTGGCAGGGCCTGGTTAGTTCAGTCAGTAGCATGTCTAACTATCAATCCAGGGATCGTGAGTTTGAATCCCCACCCAGTCAGTCTCTGTAATGTGTGATATTGCGTCTTGCTATCATTCATTTCTCACCGAGATTCAAGTGAGAAAATTATTTTACATGTGGAGATGAGTGTGCTAAAGTACTGGTTAATCTTCCAGAATCCCAGGAAAGAGAGATTAGGTTAATTTACCATTTGTTAGTCCTTGATGGCATAATAATGAAGCTAAATATTCAACCAATCATAGACTTTGTATATGCTTTGTGTTTTGCACTTGGTGTTATATAAGAATGTGTGTAATGTAAATATGTTGTCCTCATGCTGGTGTCGTATAGTATTATGACCCCCGCGGTAAAATGACCAGCGGGTCATTTTACCGCTATTGTAAAATGACCTGCCCCATAGTAAAATGACCCCCCCCTATTTCTTTCATCTTATACAATAATTCAGTGCACAATAAACTGTTTGGAAACAGAATATAGTGTGACCAGTTAATTATGATGAACTTCAACAATTTAGTATGTGTGTGTGTTGGGGCGGGGGAGGGGGTCACTTTACCATGGCTATAGTAAAATGACCCCCCTATTTATTTCTTATACACATTCATTGTACTTTTTATAATCATCAAGTCAATAATAATCTGTATTGATTTAAAATTTAGTCTAATCGGTGAATAATATTAATAAAAGAAAAAGAAAATTGAGAGGGGGGTCACTTTACCATGGCCATAGTAAAATGACCCCCCCCCCCCCCCCTATTTTTTTCATTTGACACAATTTCGTTGTATATTTTTATACATGTATTTACTTAGTAAATAATAAACTGTACTGATTTAAAATTCAGTCTTGTCAGTGAATAAAAATAATTATTAAAAAGAATACACCCCTCCCAATTTTCTTTCTTATTTTTATTATTAATCACTGATAAGACTGGATTTTAAATCAATACAGTTCATTATTGACTTAGTAATATAAAAAAATACAATGAACTTGTATGAAATGAAAAAAATAAGGGGGGTCATTTTACTATGGCCATGGTAAAATGACCCCCACCCCTCCCAATTTTCTTTTTTATTTTTATTATTAAACACTGATAAGACTGAATTTTAAATCAATACAGTTTATTATTTACTAAGTAAATACAAAAAATACAATAAAATTGTATAAGATGAAAACAATAGGGATGGGGGTAATTTTACTATGGCCATGGTAAAATGACCCCCCATCCCTCCCAATTTTCTTTATTATTATTATTATTATTATTAATCACTGATAAGAATGCATTTTGAATCAATACAGTTTATTATTTACTTAGTAAATATAAAAAATATAATGAACTTGTATTAAATGAATTTACTATGGCCATGGTAAAGTGACCCCCTACCCCCTCCCAATTTTCTTTTTTTTATTATAATTATTCACTGATAAGACTGAATTTTAAATTAATAAAACTTATTATTTACTTAGTTAATATAAAAAATATAATGAACTTATTTAAGATGAAAAAAAATAGGGGGGTCATGTTACTATGGCCATGGTAAAGTGACCCCCTACCCCCTCCCAATTTTCTTTTTTTTATTATAATTATTCACCGACAAGACTGAATTTTAAATTAATAAAACTTATTATTTACTTAGTTAATATAAAAAATATAATGAACTTATTTAAGATGAAAAAAAAATAGGGGGGTCATGTTACTATGGCCATGGTAAAATGACCCCCCCTTCAAAATTTTCTTTTTTTATTATTATTATTAATCATAGATAAGAATGAATTTTAAATTAATACAGTTTATTGTTTTTCTTAGTAAATTTAAAAAATACAATGAAATTGTATAAGATAAAAAAAATAGGGGGGTCATTTTACTTTGGCCATGGTAAAGTGACCCCCCACCCCATCCCAATTTTCTTTTTTTTGTAATTATTACTATTCACCTACAAGACTGAATTTTAAATCAATACAGTTTATTATATACTTAGTAAATACATGTATAAAAAAATACAATGAAATTGTAGAAGATGAAAAAAAGTATTGGGATCATTTTACTATGGCCATGGTAATTGCAACGGTAAAGTGACTCCCCCCACTTCCTTTTTTTTAGTATAATATATTTTTATGATAAGAATCAATTTTAAATCAATACAGTTTATTATTGACTTTCATTATGAATAGTACAATGACAGGGTATTAAATTTAAAAAATAGGGGAGTCATTTTACAATGCCCATGGTAATGTGACCCGCCTTGACACCCTCAATCATCTTTTTTATATTTGATCATAATTCATTGGTAAGACTAATTTTTTTTTTTATATCATCTGTTATGCTGTTATAATTGAAAACAAAACAATAAAAAAGGATTCCGATGAAAATTTTAAGGGGGGGTCATTTTACAATGGGGGGGGGGTCATTTTACTATAGCGGTAAAATGACCCCCGGGTCACTTTACTATATAGTAAAATGACCCCCAGTTCATTCTACAGGGGGGTCAAAATAATATATGACACCGGGTCTACTGGATTTGAAACAAAGAGAAATTATATGACATGCAGCTTACAGAACATTTAACAAGATGGTGTATCAAAATTAATATAAAACATTGGTACAATTAGTTATGGCAGTTTGGAGCAGTTTAAACATCAGACTTTATCAAACAGATGTATAAGAAAATATAGAAGCTTTACCTGGCCCCATTTATCTGTTTTCACAGCTCCAATTTTGTACTGCAAGAACTGCATCACATCATAGCACTGCAATACATTAATATGAACAACTTATACATGTATAAAATGCAATGTAGTAACAACAGATTGCATACTACATAATGGGTTTGGCAAAATGTGAACACAGTCATTTGGAAAAAAAAATTAAACAATAAAATGTTAATAATACTGTTTATTATTGATATGAAAGAACATCTACATCAACAGTCACTGCAGTTTCTTAGGAAAACCAACACACACTCAGGTATGATACATATCTATTGCTGCATTACTGAGTGAGAATATAAATATATATACAAACCAACACACACTCAGGTATGAAACATATCTATTGCTGCATTACTGAGAATACATATACAAACCAACACACACGCAGGTATGATACATATTTATTGCTGCATTACTGAGAATATATATACAAACCAACACACACTCAGGTATGATACATATCTATTGCTGCATTACTGAGAATACATATACAAACCAACACACACTCAAGTATGATACATATCTATTGCTGCATTACTGAGAATATATATACAAACCAACACACACTCAGGTATGATACATATCTATTGCTGCATTACTGAGAATATATATACAAACCAACACACACTCAGGTATGATACATATCTATTGCTGCATTACTGAGAATACATATACAAACCAACACACACTCAGGTATGATGCATATCTATTGCTGCATTACTGAGAATATATATACAAACCAACACACACGCAGGTATGATGCATATTTATTGCTGCATTACTGAGAATACATATACAAACCAACACACACGCAGGTATGATACATATCTATTGCTGCATTACTGAGAATATATATACAAACCAACACACACGCAGGTATGATGCATATTTATTGCTGCATTACTGAGAATACATATACAAACCAACACACACGCAGGTATGATACATATCTATTGCTGCATTACTGAGAATACATATACAAACCAACACACACGCAGGTATGATACATATTTATTGCTGCATTACTGAGAATATATATACAAACCAACACACACTCAGGTATGATACATATCTATTGCTGCATTACTGAGAATACATATACAAACCAACACACACTCAGGTATGATACATATTTATTGCTGCATTACTGAGAATATATATACAAACCAACACACACTCAGGTATGATACATATTTATTGCTGCATTACTGAGAATATATATACAAACCAACACACACGCAGGTATGATACATATTTATTGCTGCATTACTGAGAATACATATACAAACCAACACACACTCAGGTATGATGCATATCTATTGCTGCATTACTGAGAATATATATACAAACCAACACACACGCAGGTATGATGAATATTTATTGCTGCATTACTGAGAATATATATACAAACCAACACACACTCAGGTATGATGCATATCTATTGCTGCATTACTGAGAATATATATACAAACCAACACACACTCAGGTATGATGCATATTTATTGCTGCATCACTGAGAATACATATACAAACCAACACACACTCAGGTATGATACATATTTATTGCTGCATTACTGAGAATACATATACAAACCAACACACACGCAGGTATGATACATATTTATTGCTGCATTACTGAGAATATATATACAAACCAACACACACTCAGGTATGATACATATTTATTGCTGCATTACTGAGAATACATATACAAACCAACACACACGCAGGTATGATACATATTTATTGCTGCATTACTGAGAATATATATACAAACCAACACACACTCAGGTATGATACATATCTATTGCTGCATTACTGAGAATATAAATATATATACAAACCAACACACACTCAGGTATGATACATATCTATTGCTGCATTACTGAGAATATATATACAAACCAACACACACTCAGGTATGATGCATATTTATTGCTGCATTACTGAGAATACATATACAAACCAACACACACGCAGGTATGATACATATTTATTGCTGCATTACTGAGAATATATATACAAAATAACACACACGCAGGTATGATGCATATTTATTGCTGCATTACTGAGAATACATATACAAACCAACACACACTCAGGTATGATACATATCTATTGCTGCATTACTGAGAATATATATACAAACCAACACACACTCAGGTATGATGCATATTTATTGCTGCATTACTGAGAATACATATACAAACCAACACACACGCAGGTATGATACATATTTATTGCTGCATTACTGAGAATACATATACAAACCAACACACACTCAGGTATGATACATATTTATTGCTGCATTACTGAGAATATATATACAAACCAACACACACTCAGGTATGATACATATTTATTGCTGCATTACTGAGAATACATATACAAACCAACACACACTCAGGTATGATACATATCTATTGCTGCATTACTGAGAATATATATACAAACCAACACACACTCAGGTATGATACATATTTATTGCTGCATTACTGAGAATATATATACAAACCAACACACACTCAGGTATGATACATATCTATTGCTGCATTACTGAGAATATATATACAAACCAACACACACGCAGGTATGATACATATCTATTGCTGCATTACTGAGAATATATATACAAACCAACACACACTCAGGTATGATACATATTTATTGCTGCATTACTGAGAATATATATACAAACCAACACACACTCAGGTATGATACATATTTATTGCTGCATTACTGAGTGAGAATATAAATATATATACAAACCAACACACACTCAGGTATGATATATATCTATTGCTGCATTACTGAGAATACATATACAAACCAACACACACGCAGGTATGATACATATTTATTGCTGCATTACTGAGAATATATATACAAACCAACACACACTCAGGTATGATACATATCTATTGCTGCATTACTGAGAATATATATACAAACCAACACACACTCAGGTATGATGCATATTTATTGCTGCATTACTGAGAATATAAATATTATATACAAACCAACACACACTCAGGTATGATACATATTTATTGCTGCATTACTGAGTGAGAATATAAATATATATACAAACCAACACACACTCAGGTATGATATATATCTATTGCTGCATTACTGAGAATACATATACAAACCAACACACACGCAGGTATGATACATATTTATTGCTGCATTACTGAGAATATATATACAAACCAACACACACTCAGGTATGATACATATCTATTGCTGCATTACTGAGAATATATATACAAACCAACACACACTCAGGTATGATGCATATTTATTGCTGCATTACTGAGAATATATATACAAACCAACACACACTCAGGTATGATACATATCTATTGCTGCATTACTGAGAATATATATACAAACCAACACACACTCAGGTATGATGCATATTTATTGCTGCATTACTGAGAATATATATACAAACCGACACACACTCAGGTATGATACATATCTATTGCTGCATTACTGAGAATATATATACAAACCAACACACACTCAGGTATGATGCATATTTATTGCTGCATTACTGAGAATATATATACAAACCAACACACATTCAGGTATGATACATATTTATTGCTGCATTACTGAGTGAGAATATAAATATATATACAAACCAACACACACTCAGGTATGATATATATCTATTGCTGCATTACTGAGAATACATATACAAACCAACACACACGCAGGTATGATACATATTTATTGCTGCATTACTGAGAATATATATACAAACCAACACACACTCAGGTATGATACATATCTATTGCTGCATTACTGAGAATATATATACAAACCAACACACACTCAGGTATGATGCATATTTATTGCTGCATTACTGAGAATATATATACAAACCAACACACACTCAGGTATGATACATATCTATTGCTGCATTACTGAGAATATATATACAAACCAACACACACTCAGGTATGATGCATATTTATTGCTGCATTACTGAGAATACATATACAAACCAACACACGCAGGTATGATACATATTTATTGCTGCATTACTGAGAATATATATACAAACCAACACACACTCAGGTATGATACATATCTATTGCTGCATTACTGAGAATATATATACAAACCAACACACACTCAGGTATGATGCATATTTATTGCTGCATTACTGAGAATATATATACAAACCAACACACACTCAGGTATGATATATATCTATTGCTGCATTACTGAGAATACATATACAAACCAACACACATGCAGGTATGATACATATTTATTGCTGCATTACTGAGAATATATATACAAACCAACACACACGCAGGTATGATGCATATTTATTGCTGCATTACTGAGAATATATATACAAACCAACACACACTCAGGTATGATGCATATCTATTGCTGCATTACTGAGAATACATATACAAACCAACACACACTCAGGTATGATACATATCTATTGCTGCATTACTGAGAATATATATACAAACCAACACAGACTCAGGTATGATACATATTTATTGCTGCATTACTGAGTGAGAATATAAATATATATACAAACCAACACACACTCAGGTATGATATATATCTATTGCTGCATTACTGAGAATACATATACAAACCAACACACACGCAGGTATGATACATATTTATTGCTGCATTACTGAGAATATATATACAAACCAACACACACTCAGGTATGATACATATCTATTGCTGCATTACTGAGAATATATATACAAACCAACACACACTCAGGTATGATGCATATTTATTGCTGCATTACTGAGAATACATATACAAACCAACACACACGCAGGTATGATGCATATTTATTGCTGCATTACTGAGAATATATATACAAACCAACACACATTCAGGTATGATACATATCTATTGCTGCATTACTGAGAATACATATACAAACCAACACACACTCAGGTATGATGCATATTTATTGCTGCATTACTGAGAATACATATACAAACCAACACACACGCAGGTATGATACATATTTATTGCTGCATTACTGAGAATATATATACAAACCAACACACACTCAGGTATGATACATATCTATTGCTGCATTACTGAGAATACATATACAAACCAACATACACTCACTGTCACTCAGGTATGATACATATCTATTGCTGCTGGGAATATATATACAAACCAATTCTTGTAAACATTCTGAAGTCAGCAGGTTCATCATCTCAACAGATTCTCCAAAGCCTGAAAGGATATTTATAAGTTAGAGGTATTTGGTAGAGTAAGCAATTTTGCAATAACCTTTTTCCCATTTCTGATCATAAAAGATATGTGTTTTCAATGGGGTAAAACTCTTCCAATACACATGACATCTTCTCACACTATCTGGTGAAATTCTGAAGCTTGATCTACTTGTGTCATCTATTTCCTTATCCACAGCTCATAAATGTGTATACTGGTAGTTTATTACCATACCTACAAAAACACTTTAGAAAACCTTAATAAAGAGTTAGATGTTACCTCAGAATATTCAATAATGATGTCAATATATGTAGTTGTGTTTACCCATGTGAACAGGTCCCGTTAACCCCAAATTAAATGGTCTAGAATTTAAATTTTAATCAAAATGCATGGCAAAAAAAACAATGTCATTTTATCCATTTTGTATAGAAAAATGCATGGAATTCTGATCCCTCTGGTGAGATCTTTTTTTATCCCAAATGGATACTCATAATGGGGTTTCTTATAATCTCCATTTGACTAAAGGAGCCTAGAATGCAGGACCTTCCTGAAAGCTTTACTCAAGTCAAGTAGGATGGTGTCGAACTGACAAATTTTTCTGTTTAATTACAAAAGGTGCCACTTGACTGCTGTGCATGCATACTACTCTAAAATAGTCAAGGAATTGCAGTGTCTCCTATAAATATCTATCAAGGTTTTCAAGCTGGCAGTGTTAATCAAAGTACACAGTATATGCTGGTGTGCCAGTACTGACATTTAAATGCCATGTGATTACAACCATGCACATGTATCTATATAGCTGTAATATATACTTATTGCAATGAAGCATTATTTGAATGATGTGTTTTGGTATATACATTTCTTAACTGTTATGTAGTGAATGTACGTAGGTCACTTACAACAGCTTTGCTATTAAGTTAGCTTTCACAGCGACATGGTTGAAGTGCACTGACTGTATTTGAAGTTAAGCAACAAAATACAGGGCTAGTACTTGGATTGGTGACCGATGTCACTTTAATGGCAGTGAGGATTAACTTTCGAACCTGCGTCTGCACAAATCCCCTTTCCTTGAGTTGGGGCGAATATGGCCAGGAACTGTGGAAAGCCACAGGCTATGCAGTTGGGGCTAAGCCCTAAAGGTTAAAGAGGGGAGGAGTGTAGTGAATGTACCATAGGTCACTTACAACAGCCTCCCTGTTAAGTTAGCTTTTACAGCGACATAGTTGAAGTGCACTGACTGTATTGGAAGTTAAGCAATGAAGTATGGGGTTAGTACTTGGATGGGTGACTGCTGTCATTTTAGTTACTAATCATAGGTGCTTATTTCGTCTAAACAGCTTATCACATGAGATGACATGCTGAGGCCCTACAGCTCTATACATAGATCTATCTAGTAACATAAATCAAAACTCAAGATTTAGACATCTATCGTCCATTTTGACTGAACACAGACTTGATTAAAATATTTTTAACACAATTCTATTTCTGCAACCTTTATCTAATGTTTGGCAGTGCATGCATAATTTCAATTTATCTAATCAAATAATATTTGATAAAAATAAAGTTACCATCCGGTGCTGCTTTCACTATTGACGCCATTTTGATAATAAAATATCAAGTTTAAGAAACGCTTTATGAACAAAAAAAGGTCATGAAGTATAACATTTATAAGCGTCTATAAAAAGATGAATAATATCACGTGATTTGTACACTACAGTTAATCACATGATCACGATGGCAAATTTACAATGGATTATTTCTCTATATTTCATTCATTTTGCACTTGGAAAGTGGCCTGTTCCATATAGGTATACACGATTTTTACAACCATTTAAAAAGTTCGCCATTTTCTGTCATTTTGTAGGGAAATTAAAAAAATAGTAACGGAATTGCAGGTCTCCTTTGCTCGTCTTCCGTTTTCAGTTCGTGTTCACAGGCGATGTGTATAATCATAAGGGTATCCCACACCCTGTCTACTCTAAATACAAGAGTCAAAAAAGTTATCTATATTATCTACCCACCCCTCTCCCAACCATTTCCCCAGAATTTGTATTTCAACACCTCGGACAGTTTTAAGTATAACTATCATTTTGTGCCATATCTATCCATCAGCAGTACACTTTTAGCTGTGTTCACATACCACAATGCATTTTTTCATAGGATCTTCACCAAACTAATACAGTAGTTATTTAAACATATTTGTTGAACTGACCTAATTGGTTCTATCAACTAAATTACCTCACCTGCTATTCTGATTGATCCATCCGCCATCCATTCGCCATCAGTACATGTTTATGTTACCTTATAATCTCATATAAATTCTTAATCTGACAAAATTGGGTAATTATTAATGTCTGAGTTATCACCTTTGAATTGACATAGGTAGCGTTATTTGACACCATTCGCAGTTTTCATTGGATTTTTTTTACCAAACTTACTAAATTGTTAGATAGCCATAATGTCTCAAGTTCTTGAGCTGGCCAAATTGAATTTACATGTGAGAGTTAAAAGGGTTTATCCTGATACTTGAAAATTAGCTAAAAAACATTTTTTCCAATATATCACGGCATGATGCATTTAAAGGTATACTCATTGACCCCTAATGCCAACATGATATCTATTTAAACAAGGGCTGATTCAGGTGGGGGCACACCTGACACACCCTCCCCACCCCCTAAAATTTTGCAAGCATAGGTTTTTCTTCTACACATTTACTCTGAACTCAAGTAACCATCTAAACGATATGTGTTAAAACAAATTAAGCACGTATTTAATGTACCTTAAATATGTATAAACTTACTACTTCTAGCATGATGCTTGAGTATATTCTACTGTCGCCCAGTGCATAAAAGCACCTAGACAAAAAAAAAACTGCTGGACAAACTGAGGCAAATAAATAATCAATACAACACTGAAATCTACGTTTCATCTATTTTCATTCAATGTTATATTAAAAAAAGATTTAGCCAGAAAAAACAATATGCCATCGGATGGCCTGCCCCTAACAAGAGAGTGATGTGCTATGATTGTGTGAATAAATGCTCAATGTCTAAGTGGTACTTTAGCATAATAGGTAAGGCATGCACCTGTCAATCTAGAGGTCTATCAATTCAAGCCTGCCTAGTGACATTTTTTTTTTTTGTAAATAAAAATGTTTATAAAAAAAAATCAAGATATTCATCTTATTATTTTTATCTTTATTTAAAAGAATTAAGTTATAAATGTTTATACATTCACTAAAATATATTTGCCCCCCCCCCCCCCCCCCCCCCCACCCCCTAACATCCATACCTGGATTTACACCTGCGCCCCCTCTAAACTGAAATCCTGGATCCGCACTTGTTAAACATGCCTAAATAATATATTGAAAAGAGATTTCCTAACTTGGGCTACACACAGAGCCTTGGTTAGACTAAAACATATTTTGTGACATATTAAATGAGTCTCGTGATTTCATTTAGATTTCAATTTAATGTGTTATGCAGGTTTACTCATAGTAAAAATAGTTTCATGTTAGAGTCTGAACGGTGATGCGTAGGTGGTCAAGCAGTATTTAAGTGTTTCCTATTTTTACAATGGGGATATCGATTCAAGTTTACCACTCTAATTCAAATATCAATTTCATCATGTTTTGGTGGATTTTAACACATTTATATCATTTATTCCTGATATACTTCCTTTAAGGTCCTTGAATTGTCAAAAATTGTATTATTAGACACTGGTCAATGAGAGTATTTTATTACTGAATATTCACCAGGCTAACACAGTAGTTACCTGACCATAACCTCAAGAACTAAACAACATTTTGAAAAGGTCTGACTGTTTTTTAAGGTGTTTTAATAGGGCCCATAGCCTTAACCCTTGAGATCGCCCCCTATTGTTAAAAAACATGCACTGAAACACCGTTGCTATGCACTCTTCCCTAGCAACGAGGTTAGAGATGAAAGAACCTTCTATACAGTGGGTGGCGGTGATTTATCGCCTAAAGTTCCCGCGCTTTAATTCCGAAGGGATCCATGTAATGCTACGCATTTAATGCGCGGGAACTTTAGGTGATAAATCACCGCCACCCACTGTATAGAAGGTCCTTTCATCTCTAACCTTCTCCAGCTCACTCTTTGTGATTACATATTGCCCAACTACTTTTATCTATTGAAATTAATAATGATAGATCATAAAATGAGATGTTTTGGATTAATTTACGAAAATCCTGTACTTCTACAGGTATCAAATGTTCTAGAATCAATCTACATATTGTTGAAGTTTGTTTTTTCATTTTTTATTTGTACATAAAGAGTGAGCTGGAATCCTTCTTCCTGTTGGTATCTTGTAGACAATAACTATATGTTGCACTACAAGATACCAGAAACTTTATTTTGTGTGGGATATACAATCAATAACACTTGCTATAAAGCTATTTGCCGACAAAAACAAAGATTCATAACATGTTTAATAAAACAATCTGTTTGGATTAAAGTTATAGTTATTATAGATAAAATGATGGCAGAGCATATGGGAATAAACACACAGAACACGTTTACTCTAAGAGTATTAATTATAAAATGGAAAAAAATGCTATGTTATAAAACACCAATTAATTTGAATTGGTTCTTTGCATCCTTGTTGCAGGCGGTTTGAATCCAGACCTGAGTTCAACTCCTACTGCCAGCCAAGTTTTGCTCCATTCTGTCCTACAGGGGAGGTGCCCAACACCATGCCCAAGTTTCACCCGGGTGACAATGTTGAAGTGTATGCCCTCAAGGCGCCAGTCTTTGAATCAAAGTTTGGAGATCTTCTTGGAAAATTTGTAAGTACATAACATAGTAGCTCTTGTGAAATGTATTTAGCTATAGCAGTTTCTACTAGATGTGGTAAGTCCCATGGAATGCTGGAAGTACACAGAAAATCATATGGATTTTTGCAAGTATACATACAGAAGAACTTTGTTGGATCAAACACGGATGGCTAGAACACAGCATATAGCTCAAACCACTTATCTGGTCCTTGCTGTATTCCTGTTTTAATGTATATGCATGTCGTCCCATTAGAGCAATAAGGTACCAAGTGTATATGAAATAAGAAAGCACTTGGTACTGTTTGGCACCAATGGGGCAACTATTGTACGGTATGATGTTGAACAATATTTGGCTCAAACAACCCTTAACTCAAACTATATTGTCCAGTCCTGTCGGGTTTGAGCTATCAAAGTTCTACAGTAATTATTTTGCAGTTCCTATCAAATTTTGTATGACATTGTGCATTGCAGCTACTCAAATGTAAGTACATGTACAAATGTATCATTCACTGTTCCAATCAATGAGATTGTTTAAGTGGATTTTTAATGGGGTTTTACACCATTTTCAAACCCATGAACAGTTAGTTTCGGTGGCAGAAGACCAAAGAATGAATCTGAATAGAACCATCATCCTTTTGCAAATAACTTGCATTTTTTCACATCCATTTTTTTAAAGTGAGCAAGACTCACCCCCACATTCTCTTCATGAGTGATAGTTAGACAAAACTGCCTTAGACTACCTGGTCATGTGGATCCCTATTTAAGAGTTTAACAGTTATTTTGAATTGTACATATCATTTCCTGTGAAATGTTGTAAGTACATGTACATAGTTGTTGTTTAGCTTTCAACTGCTATGTACTTACATAACATTTCACGGGAACTACTGTGTACTTACATAACATTTCACAGGAACTATTGTGTACTTACATAACATATCACAGGAATTACTGTGTACTTACATAACCTATTGCAGGAACTACTGTGTACTTATATATTATATCACAGGAACTATTGTGTGCTTACATAACATATCACAGGAACTACTGTGTACTTAACATTTCACAGGAACTACTGTGTACTAACATAACATATCACCACATTTCACAGGAACTACTGTGTGCTTACACAACATATCAAAGGAACTACTGTGTGCTTATATAACATATCACAGGAACTACTGTGTGCTTACAAAATATATCACAGGAACTATTGTGTACTTACATAACATATCGCAGGAACTACTGTGTGCTTACATAACATATCGCAGGAGCTACTGTGTGCTTACATAACATATCGCAGGAACTACTGTGTGTGCTTACATAACATATCGCAGGAACTACTGTGTGCTTACATAACATACCACAGGAACTACTGTGTACTTACATAACATATCGCAGGAACTACTATGTGCTTACATAACATATCGCAGGAACTACTGTGTGCTTACATAACATTTCACAGGAACTACTGTGTGCTTACATAACATATCGCAGGAACTACTGTGTGCTTACATAACATATCGCAGGAACTACTGTGTGTTTACATCACATATCACAGGAACTACTGTTTGCTTACATAACATATCAATGGAACTACTGTGTACTAACATAACATATCACAGGAACTACTGTGTGCTTACATAACATATCACAGGAACTACTGTGTGCTTACATAACATATCACAGGAACTACTGTGTGCTTACATAACATTTTACAGGAACTACTGTGTAATTACATAACATATTGCAGGAACTACTGTGTGCTTACATAACATATCACAGGAACTACTGTGTGCTTACATAACATATCACAGGAACTACTGTGTACTTACATAACATATCGCAGGAACTACTGTGTGCTTACATAACATATCACAGGAACTACTGTGTGCTTACATAACATATCGCAGGAACTACTGTGTACTTACATAACATATCGCAGGAACTACTGTGTGCTTACATAACATTTCACAGGAACTACTGTGTGCTTACATAACATATCGCAGGAACTACTGTGTGCTTACATAACATATCGTAGGAACTACTGTGTGCTTACATAACATATCGCAGGAACTACTGTGTGCTTACATAACATATCGTAGGAACTACTGTGTGCTTACAAAACATATCACAGGAACTACTGTGTGCTTACATAACATTTCACAGGAACTTCTGTGTGCTTACGTAACATATCACGGGAACTACTGTGTACTTACATAACATTTTGCGGGAACTACTGTGTGCTTACATAACATATCGTAGGAACTACTGTGTGCTTACATAACATATCGTAGGAACTACTGTGTGCTTACATAACATTTCACAGGAACTTCTGTGTGCTTACATAACATATCGCAGGAACTACTGTGTGCTTACATAACATATCGCAGGAACAACTGTGTGCTGACATAAAATATCACAGGAACTACTGTGTACTTACATAACATATCACAGGAACTACTGTGTACTTACATAACATTTCACAGGAACTACTGTGTGCTTACATAACATATCACAGGAACTACTGTGTACTTACATAACATATCACAGGAACTACTGTGTACTTACATAACATTTCACAGGAACTACTGTGTGCTTACATAACATATCACAGGAAGTACTGTGTACTTACATAACATATCACAGGAACTACTGTGTGCTTACATAACATATTGCAGGAACTACTGTGTGCTTACATAACATATCACAGGAACTACTGTGTGCTTACATAACATATCGCAGGAGCTACTGTGTGCTTACATAACATATCCCAGGAACTACTGTGTACTTACATAACATATCACAGGAATTACTGTGTACTTACATTACATACCACAGGAACTACTGTGTACTTACATAACATATCGCAGGACCTACTGTGTACATTTACGGGCAATTCATTTACATCTACATTTTTTTTCCCGGAAATATTTTAACTTATAAGTTTTTAGTTTTACATGTACAGATATCTAACATCTTTATTTTAGAATATCATGCATGACGCTATGGCATTCAAAAACCTGAACACTGGTTTTAACTACACGCTGGAGTGGTATGAGCTTGTGGAACTGTTTAATTGTACATTTCCACATCTGCTGAAGAACGATACGATGCTGTGGTGTAACCAGGGAGCTGCTTGTATATACGACGGTGTCGATGATGAACACTGGATACAAAATGGATCACTTGTGAAAGTTGCAGATATTACAGGTGCATCTATTTATTATAAAAACAACAATAATTCTGACAGCATTACAGTTTTAATAGGAATTTTTCTTCATATTTCTGTTGCAATATTGAAATATTGAAATATTGTTCCATTTTACTTTGAATAAAAATCTAAGTGCCATGATGGGTTTAGTACCAACACACAACTGTGCATCCAAAGTTATGTCTTTGGGCACGACAATACCTTTTTAATTTTTTTATTTATCTGATAAAAGTGTGTGGCTGAGCAATCAGTAGTCTAAGGCACAAACCTCTCACCACTGAAGTTGTAGGTTCGAGCCCAGTTTGGTCCAAAAACATTATGTTACAAAGCTGCCAGTTACTTGCTGAGGAACAGCAACTCTACCAGTCTTCCCCACCAATAAAATGGAAAATCTCATGTATAACCTGTATGAAAAGGCCAGACAATAACTCGAAGACTAAGACAATATGCCAAACATTTTGTTGCTATAAGCAGGAATGGAATATTTTATCCAATAAATCATTAAGTAATAAGTGTACTAATGTTGTTATATAAATCAGCTAGCTTCACATTCTAACCTGCAGAGATGGTGAAAACTCCGCTGCTGAATGTGGGACACTGGCCAAAAACTTCCGAGTGACAGATTGATTGACTGGCGAATAATCAGAAACTTTTTATTTAGGAATGAAATTTACTAATACCTTTATAAATATAATAATGGATTAAAGTGACCAATTGATTAATTTGCATTTTGTAGAATTTAGCAATCTGAAAACAAAATTGTAAAAAAATAGTACATAGTACTGATTTTAACCAGGAAGACTTCGAGTGTGATTTGCCTAAGTTGTTAGAACTTGTTTTACAATCGAAGTAAAATAAATAAGTTTAAACTAACACATTTTTTGTAGTTCCTATAATAGATCCGACTTCTATTTATTCATGCATTCTTTTTCAGGCTGAATTTTGCTTTTGTTTGTAGGCATACTGAACAATGAGTTTGCTAGATTTTGTTTTCTTTATTATTTGCCAGGGAGGGTTAGCTCAGTCAGTAGCAGTCTGACTATCAATCCAGGGGTCATGAGTTTGAATCCCTGCCCAGCCACAATCTCCTAATGATAGATATACAACATTGCATTTCATTGTCCATCGTTTCTTCTCACTGATCCAAGAAGGAAAGTTATCAGTTATTTGCGGAAATGGTTGTGCTCGAGTATTGGTTAAACTTCCAGGATCCCAGGAAAGAGCAATCTGTTAACCCTTGATGGCATAAAAATGATGATAACTATTCAAACTAACAAATCTTTATCATTTGTAGGTAAAATGTACAATGAGTTTGCCGAGTGGGTGCTGTGGGATAATTCGACAGCCATTTTCTATGAGACTTGGACAGTGTTGGATAAACCAGGTAATTATCAGATATAATGTCTGTATTCAACGTACCAATAACACCAGGTTGACACTCAAGATAAAGGGCAGAAATGACCTCTTAAGCCAGGTGACTGCTTAATACAGGTCGATTAAGAATAAAATTACAAAAATGGTAAATAGAAAATATGATTGTCTAAGAAAAGTGGCTGCTTAAAAAAGAGGCGATCACTTACACAGGTTGTACTGTATATAACAAAATACATATTTATTCTATTCAAATGATACCATGTGAGTGTACTCTGTGTAAATGATACCATGTGGGTGTAATCTGTGTAAATAATACCATGTGGGTGTACTCTGTGTATATGATACCATGTGGGTGTACTCTGTGTAAATGATACCATGTGGGTGTACTCTGTGTAAATGGTACCATGTGGGTGTACTCTGTGTTAATGATACCATGTGGGTGTACTTTGTGTAAATGGTACCATGTGGGTGTACTCTGTGTATATGATACCATGTGGGTGTAATCTGTGTAAATAATACCATGTGGGTGTACTCTGTGTATATGATACCATGTGGGTGTAATCTGTGTAAATAATACCATGTGGGTGTAATCTGTGTAAATGATACCATGTGGGTTTACTCTGTGTATATGATACCAAGTGGGTGTACTCTGTGTAAATGATACCATGTGGATGTACTCTGTGTAAATGGTACCATGTGGGTGTACTCTGTGTTAATGATACCATGTGGGTGTACTTTGTGTAAATGGTACCATGTGGGTGTACTCTGTGTTAATGATACCAAGTGGGTGTACTCTTTGTAAATGATACCATGTAAGTGTAGTCTGTGGTAATGATATCATGTGGGTGTACTCTGTGTAAATGGTACCATGTGGGTGTACTCTGTTTGAATGATACCATGTTGGTGTACTCTGTGTGAATGATACCATGTGGGTGTACTCTGTGTAAATGAT
This sequence comes from Panopea generosa, assembly GCA_029582155.1. NCBI lineage: Eukaryota > Metazoa > Mollusca > Bivalvia > Adapedonta > Hiatellidae > Panopea > Panopea generosa. Next base: position 92,460,522 of record CM055896.1, read on the forward strand.
ACCATGTGGGTTTACTCTGTGTAAATGATACCATGTTGGTGTACTCTGTGTTAATGGTACCATGTGGATGTACTCTGTGTTAATGATACCATGCGGGTGTACCCTGTGAAAATTATACATGTGAGTGTACTCTGTGTAAATGGTACCATGTGGGTGTACTCTTGTGTAAATGGTACCATATGAGTGTACTCTGTGTAAATGGTACCATGTAGGTTTACTCTGTTTTAATGATACCGCATTGGTGTACTCTGTGTAAATGGTACCACGTTGGAGTACTCTGTATAAATGATACCATGTGAGTGTACTCTGTGTAAATAGAACCATGTGGGTGTACTCTGTGTGAATGGTACCACGTAGGTGTACTCTGTGTGAATTGTACCATGTGGGTGTACTCTGTGTGAATGGTACCACGTGGGTGTACTCTGTGTGAATGGTACCACGTGGTTGTTCTCTGTTAATGGTACCACGTGGGTGTACTCTGTGTTAATGATACCACGTTGGTGTACTCTGTGTTAATGATACCATGTTGGTGTACTCTGTGTTAATGATACCATGTGGGTGTACTCTGTGTTAATGATACCATGTGGGTGTTCTCTGTGTTAATGATACCATTTGGCTGTACTCTGTGTTAATGATACCATGTGGGTGTACTATGTGTTAATGATACCATTTGGCTGTACTCTGTGTTAATGATACCATGTGGGTGTTCTCTGTGTTAATGATACCATTTGGCTGTACTCTGTGTTAATGATACCATGTGGGTGTACTATGTGTTAATGATACCATGTGGTTGTACTCTGTGTTAATGGTACTATGTGGTTGTACTCTATGTTAATGATACCATGTGGGTGTACTCTGTGTTAATGATACTATATGGTTGTACTGTGTTAATGATACCATGTGGGTGTACTCTGTGTAAATGATACCATGTGGGTGTACTCTGTGTAAATGATACCATGTGGGTGTACTCTGTGTTAATGATACCATGTGGGTGTACTCTGTGTTAATGATACAATGTGGGTGTACTCTGTGTTAATGGTGGGTGTACTCTGTGTTAATGGTACTATGTGGTTGTACTCTATGTTAATGATACCATGTGGTTGTACTCTGTGTTAATGGTACCATGTGGGTGTACTCTGTGTTAATGATACTATATGGTTGTACTGTGTTAATGATACCATGTGGTTGTACTCTGTGTTAATGATACCATGTGGGTGTACTCTGTGTTAATGATACCATGTGGGTGTACTCTGTGTTAATGATACCATGTGGGTGTACTCTGTGTTAATGATACCATGTGGGTGTACTCTGTGTTAATGATACAATGTGGGTGTACTCTGTGTTGATGATACCATGTGGGTGTACTCTGTGTAAATGATACCATGTGGGTGTACTCTGTGTTAATGATACCATGTGGGTGTACTCTGTGTTAATGATACCAAGTGGGTGTACTCTGTGTTGATGTTACCATGTGGATGTACTCTGTGCAAATAACTTAATTACCTTACAAGAGCCTCTATGTCCCATTTTTTTATTTTTTCTGCTTTTCCTTCCCAAACTCATGAATTGATCACTACAGGTGGCCAGGTTTAAAACAGAGGTTTACAGACATTTGAACTACTGATTTATACATGTATAGAAGTTCAGTGGGATCTTCAACATACGCTGGGTATGGCTATACCTGTACACAGGACCAACAGCTTTACATCCCCTCAGAAAGATTGAATATTTTCCAAGCAACTTACCTGAGTAAGAGTGAGTTTGAAAAAGTCCAGATTGGAACCCACAGAGAATCGAATCTTGGTCCTCTGTGTCTTTGAACCAATTTGCAAACTACTTGTTCATCTACTCTCAGGACAACCAGCACTTTTATTTAACAGACATAATGTAGTTAACATATGTACCTTACATGTACTTGCAGCTATATTTTACAAATTGTCATATAAGAGGCATTTTCTTGTTTCAGGTGGTGAATTGTGGTTTGACTCATTTGATTGTGCCAGTTTTATTCTTCGAGCATTTCAGCATCTTGCTGATATCGGAACCAAATTCAACCAAAGTGTACACTTGAACTACACTCGTATCAACCTTTATTCTTCCGAACCGGTTTACCTCGGAAATATAACGGAAGTGTTAGCCAATGAGACCTTGGCAAATGATATTTTAGACTTTTATAAGAAGTTCCAGTCTCACCAAAGTTACAAGCAGTTACTGACAAGTTTGCTTGGTGTGTACGAAGAAATATATATGTCCGACAAGTTTTACCTTTTCTACAATTATGAGTATTGGTTCTTACCAATGCAAGCACCTTATGTAAAATTAACATATACAGAAGTGCAGTTACCTAAACCGAACTCGACATATTTTATCAATACTGAACCATAAAAACAGGCAGACAAAACTGTGTGAAGGGAGTTACTGATGGTTTATTAAACAAATCAAACATGCCAGCTTATGGGCTAATTATAAGTAACTATAAACTAGAACTTGTCTCTTCACTTTCCTGATTTAGGTCATTATAAATTAATTGCTAGATTATCATTCAAATTTTTCTTAAAAAGGAGAAGGGAGGGGGGAATTTTATTTTTTATTTCAAATTGTTTTTTTATGAAAACAAAAAGGGTTACGGCGGCATAAAAATAAGGAATGGGGGGTTGCGGATGGGGATGGTAAACTTAATTAATTTATTATGGCTTTACCCAATTCAGCAGTTGCATAGAGAATTATATTTTTTACAATCAAAGAAGCGTGATTGGTTCCAGCTAAGAATAGATATAATAGAATAACTGTAGATCTATGCAGAGGGGTAGGAATATTTTTTGAATGAGTGCCATGTTCATTTCATCATTTTTTACCATGTTCATTATTGTGGTTAAATTACCTAACCCTGTGTGGTAAGAGGAAGCCATATGAGTGATGGCAAGAATAGGATCACTGTGGCTCATGCATGTCATAGGAAGAGACAAATTGAGTAATACGATAGAATTTGCTGAAACTCTGCAGTTCTGCAGGTATCAAGGTTCTAGGTTCATTCTGCATATTCATTTGTTGATGTATTTTTTTTAAATCTGTATGTTTATTTGTTGTTTTTTTTACATGTAGAGTGAACCTGGAATATTCCTTCCTGTTGGCGATGAATAACCTATAATGTGTTGGTACTCTGTTAAATCCCATTCATTTATTTATTTATTTCTTTATTTATAATTGAAAAGATATAACTGTCTTGAAAACCATCAGACCAGAAAGCTGCAATGACACAACAACTAAACTTCAGACTAATGTTTCATACAAAGTTTCATCAAAATCCAATGGAATGTTAAGGAGATGAAGCTTAAACAATATTTATATTTCTAAAAACTGAAAGGGGCAAATCATCGTGTCTGAACCCGACAACGGAACACGCAACTAGAGCCACACTGATACTTCCTGCAAAGTATCATAAAAAGTTGAGATGAAGTCAGGACAAGATTGGAAAAATAATGTCTCCCCCAGAAAAAGGCCAATACATAATTACTTGTATAAAAAATAAACATGAAACTTTGATATTTGAAAATACAAAACTGGATTCATTACAAGTTATCAATATTGGCCTACAAAAATATCTATTATGGAGGACTTGTCATCTAACCTCAGGGTTATAGACTTTAGTTTGATGCTCGATAAAAAAACATTACAACAAAATAAATGTAAACATCTGTAACTTCTACCTCAGATTACCTCGTATCAGCATTAATACTCCAAACATACCTCAGATCAGCATTAATACTTCCAAACAAACCTTGGATCAGCATTTATACTTCAAATCATACCTCGGATCAGCATTGATAATTCCAATCATACCTCGTATCAGCATTGATACTTCCAAACATGAGGTAGAGTCTAGTACTTGTGCTTGTGTTTTTATATGTATCATGGAAATTGTGAGTGCAAATTTAAGTTGAGCCTGAAAACAAGTTTTATTCCATTATGTGAATCTTAAAAAATGGGAAGAGATGTTGAATATAATTGTAGCAGTGAGGGAGGATGATTTTTTGAAAATTGTTATAATGGAAAGATACCCAAGAATTAGAAAAAATATAATTGATAATTCTAACACTTGGTGGAAAAGTGCAATATATACTACTGAAACCTGTGATAATTATTTCTTATCAATGTTGCAATGATTTTGTTGTCATGGTTATATATTTAATTAGTTTTTTTGTTAACTTCACTGTGTTATCATTCTATGTACAGTAGAACTTTGAAGGCACGAACCCGGCAGGACTGGAAAAAATATATCTAGTTAAAGGTTGTTCTAGCCAAGTATTGTTCAACATCATACTATACATGTACGAGTAATAATTCACTCGTATATACAGCGAAATTGGAATTTGTCCGGGACCAGATCAGTGATTTCAGCTATATGTGGTGTTCCAGCCATCTATGTTCTAGCCTATGAAGTTCTACTGTAAATACCATATTTAACCATGTTTTAAATCGTATATTTCATACATGCTAATATGGACATGAAATTTTGGGATGAAATATTGTACTGTATAAATATTTGTTAATTAAAAAAAAAAAAATTTCTAAGTAATACTGAATTTGTGATAATTGGTGTATTGTTTTAAATGCCATTCGGTGACATGTTTTAATTTTATTAAAATTAATAAAAAGTTTACAAATGTTGAGATGTCAATTAACACTATTTAAATTATGCCAAAAATGATTAATGTTAAGCTAACATTCATAAATAAAGTAATTTATATGGGTTGTAATAACTATATGATTTTGTGAAATGTCTTAATTTAATTTTGAAAAAAATGTTTTAAAGATATTTTCATTCTGTTTTGTTATTTTATTTTTATATAAGATACCCATGAACGTTCATTTTTAGTTTGTCTAATTTGGATAAAAATCAACCTTATTCAATATTTGTGATTGATTATAATGCCAGAAACAGTTATGTATGTTTCTTTACTTCATGAAGCAACGTTTAGTTAACACTTTAGTAAAACTTTATGGGTTATCCTGTAAAATATATATGTCTCAAAATTATAACCGGTAATCAACATTTTAGCTAAATTGAATACTTGTATAACAAGATAAAATATTAAATCTGTTATAGCTGATATATAATAAAATTATTATATTAAATAGTTAACTAGTTTAATATATTATTTAAAATACATGTTAATGCTTCTGTAATATTGTATGTTAATGTGCTTGATGTATCTTTGTATTTATGACATTATATATCAACACAAATAAATCAAATCAAATCAAGAGACTTCAACTTTAGGATGCAACACATTCTTTACATGCCTGTCTGTGGTAGATAATTGGGAGACAGGATACGTGCATTAATGATATCAATATAATGCATTAATTATATAAATTCAATGCATTAATAATATAAATCGTATTTGCTATGACTACATGTAGATGATGTTTCAGATCTCAAACAGAATAATATTTTGGCACAAATGGATGAAAAATGAGAATGTTCCCATTGTATCCATATATAAAATTTAAAGCCCCTTACAACTAGCCATTTATTTCATATAAATTTCAGTTGCCTACTCATAGGGATAACTAAATATGAATAAAATTGACAAACCAGTTCTTAGAAAAATATTTTTGAAAATTCCAATTTTACCCTTTTGGGGCTCCTCGTTGCCCCTTAAGACAATGGAATCAAGTCATTTTAACAAATGGGTTAGGGTTAGGGTTAGAGTGCACACATCATCAAACACACACAACTTTTGACAATTAAAGGGTCATAACTCTGACAATATTTATCCAATTGGCCAGTTCAAGAACTCATTCAATATATTATGGTTACAAAATAACTGTGTAAGTCTGTAGAAGGTTAAATGACAACTCCAAGTGCTAGATGCACACAAAAGCAAATATCACACTTTTTGACAATTGAAGGGTCAGAACTCCAACACTAATTACCCAATATGGCCAGTTCAAAAACTTGTCCTACATATTATATAACTACTGTGTTAGTTTAATGAAGATCAAATACAAACTGCAAGTGTTAGAGTGTACACAACATCAAATAATGCATTTTTGATGATTCAAAGGCCATAACTGTGACAATAGTTATCCTATTTGACCAGTTTAAGAAATTGTCCAAGATATTATGGTATTATAACTACTATGTAAATTTGTGGACACTAAGTGAAAGCTGTGAGTACTAGAATGCACAGAAGTTCAAATAATGTTTTTGTCAATTCAAAGCCCATTACTCTGACATTAATATTCCGATTTGGCCAGTTCAAAAACTTGTCCAAGATATCATGGTTATATAACTAATGTGTAAGTTTGATGAGGATCAAAGACAAATGTTGGTGCTAGAGTGCACATAAGGTAAAATATTGCATTTTTAATGTTTCAAGAGCCATAACTCTGACATTAATAATCTGAATTGGCCAGTTCAAGAACTTATCCGAGATATTATTGTTAAGTACTGTGTAAGTTTGGTGACAATCAAATGAAAAATGCTGGTGCTAGAGTGCACACATGGTCATATAGTGCATTTTTAGCTTGCTGAGACAAAGTCCAAGGAGAGCTATTGTCATGACCCCGGTGGCGTCGTCGGCGTAGTCTGTAGACACCCAGGTTAAACTTTTGCGTTTAAGTTTCAGTTATCTATGCAACCACTCATTGGATGTCAATGAAACTTTGCATGTGTGTTTACCATCATCAATGGAACACACAGAGATAAGAACCATAACTCTGGATTGCATTTTGGCACAGTTATGTCCCTTTTTGGACTTAGACACCCAGGTTTAACTTTGCATTTAGTTGCCTTTAAGTTTAAGATATCTATGCAACCACTCATTGGATGTGAATGAAACTTCACATGTGTGTTCACCGTCATTAACGGAACATGCAGAGACAAGAACCATAACTCTGGATGGCATTTTGGCACAGTTATTACCCTTTTTGGACTTAGACACCAAGGTTAAATTTTGCGTTTAGTTGCGTTTAAGTTTAAGATATCTATGCAACCACTCATTCGATGTGAATGAAACTTCACATTTGTGGTTACCATCATCAATGGAACACATAGAAACAAAAACAATATATTTGCATTGCTTTTTGGCACAGTGATGGCCCTTTTTGGACTTAGACACCCAGGTTAAACTTTGAGTTTAGTTGCGTTAAGTTTAAGATATCTATGCAACCACTCATTGGATGTGAATCTTAATCTTTGCATTGGTGGTAAGTTTTATCCCATCGGCGAGCTTTGTTGTCTTCTGACAACTCTTGTTTAATGTTTCAAGGGCCATAACTCTGACATTTATATTCCGATCTGGCAAGTTCAAAAACTTGTCCATTATGGTTTTATAACTACTACATATTAAGATCCAATGAAAAATGCGGGTACAAGAGTGCATACAACAAAAAAGGTTAACAAATGGACAGAAACTGGACAACTGGTGATCAGAATAGCTGACCTTAAGCTTTGCTCTGGTGAGCTAAAAATACTGCTAACAGACAACAGAATATGGACAACGTGCCATCACATAAGCACTTCTTGCTAAAAAAACAATACCAATATTTCAATTGTACATTATGGGGGTAAAGCACTTTCAAAATAATGTACTAGCAACTGCACATCAGGTTATCTGTTATGTCAGGGCTATTTTGCATCAGGAGAGAATAAAGTTATTTTTTGCATAAATAAGGGCCATACTGGATTCTAGTTTCTTTTTCTATCCAGCATATTTATTTCTTCTTGGTGCACAAGAGTATGAAAGAGGGGCACCACCATGTTGGTTTATCAACACTGATGTCATAGCTGGAAGAAAATTAGTATCCAAGGTATACATGTTTTGAATAAAAGTATTTTATTTGGATCACTTAAATATACATTCTGTATGTACAAAATTATACACATATACTATACGAGGTCATGTAAAATTGTATAGATGAATTCCAGTGAACAACCAATCGCAAAATGAACATGGTTTTAAAACTGCCCATGCAACTCAGTACAACAGATATGAATTCATACTCGAACTGCATTCAAATCAACCAACCTGAATTTGTTAGTTTGCATATATAGCATCATTTTCATGCCATCAAGGGCTAACAGATGATCTGTAAGCGTTACCAATCTTTCTGGGATCCTGGATGGTTAACTAGTACTCAAGCAAACCCAACCTTAATCCATACTGACATAAGAGAAGGGTATCAATTGAGTGAATTGAAGATAAAACTAGTGCGAGTATGAACACAGGGTTGTGTAACCTTGAGCCGAGGTTCAGTAAATACGTTACAGCTTGGCAGTATTAAATAGGTTAATGTTTTCTGCTTAGGGAAAAATAATATATATCAATAACAGAAAACAGAAAAATCATTATTATATTGAAAATCTTGAGTTAAATTTGCAATTTTAATTATAAATTTTGACAAATAAAATAGCACATTTCATGTTTTAACAGTAAACTTAAAACAGATCAATATTCCAACAAATGTTTAATTTGTAATAAAAAGATCTTCAGTAACACCAACAAAACAACTTGACATAGAAAAATCACATAAAAAAGATTTCAATATGTATGGCCCAACATATATATAGGAATGTATTTGACATCTGTCATGAGAACTGGACACAGCAACACAATGGATCAAATCTCGAGTTTGCAATATAAATTATTCAATTTGTTTAACCTATAGCATACCGTGCTCCTAAATACAAGTAGACTGGTTTGGAACCATTATATTATTATTTAAAAGATAATTAAGTGACTGATACCCAAACAATGTAGACACTACTCCAACTGATCTGGTTCTGACATGCATCACAAGGTAATAGATGGTACTAAAACAACAATATGTTTTACACAACTACACTTTTGAAGATTAATTGACCTGACACGAGAATGATTATCGTTCCGCCCACTCGGCGTTGTTTTTTTCAAGTAAGTACAACTTAACGTTTACTTAAACTTCGTCAGCTTGTCTAAGGAAAATGGCAGTATTGGAACCAATATTGATCACTGACTGGATTATTGACATGTTTGCTTGACAGTCCACGCCAAGTCAGTTATTAAATAATTAGCCATCTTCACTACCTGGATAAACAGAAGATCCAGCTTCAACACACACTGCTTATTAAAACATGTAGAAGTTTAAATCATAATAATTCATGTCCTGTTCCTAACAAGAAATGAAAAACATTCACAGATTAGAGAGGTCGGCTGCCTATCTGGGCAGTGGCTATTGTAAGATTATTATTTTTGAAGGTAACTTTAACAGTTCAATATATACATCACATACAACAATAAAATCTAAAATGGATTTCATAAATTTTAAATGAAGTACAATGATTTCTGACAACATATGAAGCCAATGTGACAGATATACTTTTAAGCAGTCATAAAAGTGCCTTTTAACTGAATTTTTCTTGTAATGATGTCGGCAGAAATTGGTAAAATATTTCTCCATTTCCCCTTGTTATGGTGGCCCAAAATTGTAATGCTGTTATAGATAAACAGTTTCTTCTTAGTAACACATTGTTGAGACAAACTAAGAAAACATATAAGACTAAGTACATAAATAGGGAATTACAATACATTACAACATTTGTATTAACTACAAGTAGGCCAGAGTAAAGTTATTCAATGATGTGTAAAAGAAATGAATTAATGTTTACAAAGACCAACACATTTTCACAATGTTTACGTCTCAAAGAATACTGTTTTTCCCTATGCATAATTTCTACAAGTGTTCAAGTCCCTTCAATATAAGCTAGTCTTCTTCATGATGCGTAAAAATTCTTCCTGGTTGATTTCACCGTCACCATCTCTGTCAGCCTCATCAATCATTTCCTGTAATTAGAGAACAATAAACACTTGACATGAGGAATTGAAATATCTCGACTTCTTCAAAATCAACAGTTCTCATTTATGAATATCAAAATTTTGAAAAGATGGAAAACAACTCCATACAACAATACATTGCAGTACACAAATAGTGATTAAAACTATAGCACTGCATAAATTCATCAAATTTGCAAGCAACAGCATTAGCAGTTTGTGCTTGCAAAAGTCACAAAAAAAAACTTTTGACTAACTCTTGCATATTTACCACTAGTAAATCTGCAACAGTATTATTTTGTGAGCTTTTTCCATAATCTGTTACATATCCAGAGTACAAATAAAATTATTTGGGGTTTTCCATTACTCTAAAATTGTGTTTTTTTGGTCACATTATTTAATGAAATGACACTTTAAATTCTCCAATTTGCCTATAAGTCTCATCATTTGGGGACAGATAAACCCCAATGGCAAACATGATCCAGTATCCTGTTAATGTAACATCACTTACATATGATTACAAAAGTGACTAGGTCATATAGGATTTTCAGAAAGTTGCTATGAAACAAAATTGGAATAAATCTTATAAAATTTTCCTCAACTGTATTATATCATCTGAAATATCCAAAATTACAATAATCATTTAAGTATTGTATTTGATGTAAACGACATAGCAATGTCAACATAAATATTTTCTGATAACCCTTGTAGAAAAGATATTAGATGAAATTTCCCATACCTGTAATTCTTCATCAGTTAAGTTTTCCCCCAATTCCTTGGCAACACGTCTCAAGTTTTTCGCTGAGATTTTGCCAGTTTCGTCATCATCAAACAATCTAAATGCCTTCAGTATCTCCTCCCTTGCGTCTTTCTCACTCATTTTTGTTGTCATGATGGAGAGGAAGTCATTGAAGTCTATGGTGCCTGTATAGTAATAATTAAATAAAACTTTATAACACATTTACCTGCACATGAAACAGAAAAATATACTGGTATATAGCTGTATGTTCAAATTTACTTTATGGTATGTTAATTCTCCACTTTGTTCTCTAAATATAAATGACATTGTAAATACATGAGAGATACAACTGAAAACTACATGTATATAGAATCACTGAGTAGAGTCTTGCATGTTTTAAAAGGACCTGTTTTAGGTTAAACAACACCAGTCCTGTTTCAGGTTAACATTGGGCTATCATTCTATTAAAACAGTCCCTCTTACAGTTGTGCTATAAAATACTATATGTGTCACTTGTGCATTGCTTTATTGGGACAATTACAATATGCTATATAGTATAAACAAATGAATAACACAACTAATACACACCTACAACTAGAGGTAGTGTGTGTTCGGTGAAAAAGTATATAACGAAACTGTGTTGCTTTTTAACTCTTTCTTTTCATCGTAACTTTGGATCCATTTTAAAAGCTGCACTTCATTCATTTATAATCTTCAAAGTGTTTATAATAATTTATTTTTAGCTTGATTGTGAAGAAACCTCAGAAATTATATGAATCGCACTTGAGACCGTTCCTATGCAGAACCAGTACTGAGTGTTGTCCTCAGAGGTCATCAGGCTGAACATGGGATTGAACCAGCAACCTCTGGCATCAGTGGCCAACACTCTATCCACTACACTACTACCATGCATCAGTGGCCAACACTCCACTACACTACTACCATGCATCAGTGGCCAACACTCCACTACACTACTACCATGCATCAGTGGCCAACACTCCACTACACTACACTACTACCATGCATCAGTGGCCAACACTCCACTACACTACTACCATGCATCAGTGGCCAACACTCTATCAACTACACTACTACCATGCATCAGTGGCCAACACTCTATCCACTACACTACTACCATGCATCAGTGGCCAACACTCCACTACACTACTACCATGCATCAGTGGCCAACACTCCACTACATTACTACCATGCATCAGTGGCCAACACTCTATCCACTACACTACTACCATGCATCAGTGGCCAACACTCCACTACACTACTACCATGCATCAGTGGCCAACACTCCACTACACTACTACCATGCATCAGTGGCCAACACTCCACTACACTACACTACTACCATGCATCAGTGGCCAACACTCCACTACACTACTACCATGCATCAGTGGCCAACACTCCACTACACTACACTACTACCATGCATCAGTGGCCAACACTCCACTACACTACTACCATGCATCAGTGGCCAACACTCCACTACACTACTACCATGCATCAGTGGCCAACACTCCACTACACTACACTACTACCATGCATCAGTGGCCAACACTCCACTACACTACACTACTACCATGCATCAGTGGCCAACACTTTATCCACTACACTACTACCATGCATCAGTGGCCAACACTCCACTACATTACTACCATGCTTTAAAATTTTGAAACAAAAGTTGCCATGTTTGTGTTTTATAATTTAAATTTTGCCATTATTGATCAAAGATAGATACAAGTATATATCTCAAATGTTTGTCTGTCATTGTCTCTGCATTTACAATGCAGTGAGACTGGTCTAAGGTGTTGACCTTTCACCGCTTTAAAAAAAAAATCAAAATTTATTTTACATTGATTTTCTTACAACTAAGTTAATCATACTTGTCGTCCCGGCCAGACCAGTACTAAATGGATAAATTGTCTTGCTGATTGACACTACACATATCCGTGGTGAAGGATCCCGGGTATCATGCTACACCACTGGACTACGCGCTCCATATGTCTTGGGCTGGGGCCTGACTCATTCCAAAAACTTTGTGAGAAAGTTTGCCAGTTACTTGCGGAAGGACAGTGGGTCTAATTAAATTTATTCTGAGTATTTACGCCACCAATAAAATAAGATATGCCTAATATAACATTTCAACTGTTGAAAATAGCATTAAACCGCAATAAAAAAAATATATAATTATCCTAATAACTTGTGTATCAACTTAGTGTAGGCTGTACATGTAAGAAACAACACAATCATGACCCTTGTTTGATTCTTGTGTTCAAGGAAAACTCGAACATATATATGAACTCTTTATTACCTGTTCCTTCTTTATCTATTTCAGCAATCATTTTCTTGATTTCCTCTCTCTTTGGTTCAAACCCTAATGCTCTCATAGCCACCTGAAGTAAAGGCATTTACACTTATTTAAAGGCTCATTAAACTCCCGAAATGGTCATTTTCTGTTTTAATTTAAGTAAGATTTTCTCTTCAAGACAATAGAATACAATCATGTTTATTTGAACACCGAGAGACTTTGCAAACGAAAAAAATAAATATAAAGCACATTAACAGTTTATAATTAAGAACTGGTTTTGTTTACAAATTAATGTTCGTCTCTTTCTGTTAAACACCTTCAGCAGAAAACGGTGAGTTACGAAGCTTATTCGGAAACGTGTCAGTCGGTAATATATGATTAATTCACTTCAGAGAGAAACATAGTATGGGGAACTGTATGGGGATGTGGTTAAAAATTAAATAACTGCTTGCGGTTAGATAGTTTTTTAGAACATTCCCTTTATTCCTTTCAGTGTATTAATGAACTGGAACCCACAAGCTAATTCATTGCTACACCTCTTTCATATAAAATTAAAAATAAAATAACTTTTTTAATAACTGTACTTAATGAACCACCCTTGGTAGCCTCTCATTCTCTATGCCGATGATAGTGCTATTCTTTTCTCACATAAAGATCCTGATGTAATTAGTGAAGTTTTAGGCAATGAACTAGAAAATTGTAATAAATGGTTAATAGACAACAAACCGTCATTGCATCTGGGAAAGACAGAATGTATATTATTTGAGTCAAAACGCAGGCTTGCTAAAGTGAAACAATTTTCAGTGCTTAGTAATGGTGACACCATACAAGCACAAACATCAGTCAAATATCTCGGTGCAATGTTAGATAATGATTTGTCTGCTACATCCATTGTGAACAATATTGTTAAAAAGGTTAATTCTAGAATAAAATTTTTGTATAGACACAAACACTACTTAAATTTATCCCTTAGAAAGACTCTTTGTAGTTCTTTGATACAGTGTCATTTTGATTATGCATGTTCGTCATGGTATAGTAGTCTTACATAAATGTTAAAGAAAAAGCTACAAGTTGCTCAAAATAAAATGATTAGATTTATTCTCAGCTATGATAGTAGAGCTACTTTGTCTGCGTCAAAATTTAAAGATCTTGGAATACTTGACATTGATAATAGAAATAGACTATTAAGATTGAATCAAGTTCATAAGATTTTTAACAATTCTTGTCCATCTTATCTTCAAGAAAATTTTATAATGGTGTCTAATTCACACCATCATGCAACTAGAGGAAGTACTTTTAATTTTATTGTGCCATGTGTTAATAGTTTTACAACATCAACTTTCTTTTATAATGGCATTTTGGATTGGAATCAATTACCCCATACTATTAAGGAAATTAGAAAAAAGCATAAATTTAAAAAAGAAGTGAAGAATTATCTATTCGTGCAAATGGAAAATGTAGAGAAATGTGAATTCACTTTTTATTAATTATTTATTTATTTTTTTAAATCTTTTTTTTGTTATTAATGTGGATTTATAGCTGCGATACATAATTTGAATATATTTGATGAATAACAAAGAATAATTTCATAAGTTTTGTAATAAATGCCAATATATTTATCCATGACATTATTTTTAAAAAGGACCCCATTGGAAATAAGTTGTTAAACTTTATGGGTTATCCTGTGAAATATATATGTTCTCAAAATTATTATTGTGTAACAAGATAAAATATTAATCTGTGATATCTGATATATATTATATTAGATAATCAACTAGTTTAATATAATATTTAAAAATACATGTTATTGCTTCTGTATTATTGTATGTTAATGTGTTTGATATATCTTTGTATTTATGACATATATATTGTCACAAATAAATAAATAAATAAAAAAAATATATATATTGTCTGCAATAAAGTGATTTGTGTTGTAATAGCGTGTGCCACAGAATCACGAGTATATGCAAGGGAGGATCCTGAGCAAGAGTTACTAGACCAAACTAGTATTCCATACCCATTGTTTTTCAGTGCGTATAAATAATATAATGCGTAATACGTTTGATTCGTTGGAAAAATGTTATTTCAATAAAACACAGTCAAGTTTTATTATCATAAGCTCTTTGTTTACAATACATGCATTATTTTAAATGTATTCTAAGCAGCAAAGTTGTTTTTTCAAACAAAAAAATACAACAATGTCTAACTCATTTAACAAACCATTTTAGAAAAGTGACCCAGTGTAATATTTGTCTAATAATTATACAGTATTATGCTAAAAAATAACAAATAAAGATGTACCTTCAGTTCTTTGGCATCGATGGTACCCGAACCATCGGCATCAAACAGATCAAACGCTTCTCTGATTTCTTGCTTCTGTTCTTCAGTTAGTTCTGGCTTAGGCCCGGTCTTCTTTCTACCACCTCCAGCCAAAGTTGTCTTCTTGTAGTTGGCAGCCTGCAATGCATTGAATAGTTAAAGTATATAATTCTAATATTAAGTTTGAAAAATTGTCTTGAAATATATTTTTTAAATAATTTGCTGCTTTGAATCAGTCATCTGTTTTTTTTAAGTCTTGAAGGCCATCTGAACCCATCAGACAACATTTATCAGAGCCTTTTTTCAGGAAATTGAAGGCCTTCAAGATTGGGGAAAAAACAGCGCCAGAGGAGAAATTTGGAACTGTTTTAAGGTTTTAGCAAACAGGTAAATTAAGTGTAACATTGTTTAGATCATGTTCTAACCAGTGATTATCAAATATTACAATAGCACTTCATAACCAATAAAAAAATCCATTTTGGGAAGTATTTGGCCTCAAGGCTGTCCTTAAAAAATAAATTGTTTGCCGTGCTCCTACCTACTCACTCCAAATTGCCACTACCCAAACTTATTTATTGACTTTTAAAGTGTTTAATCGTTTTTCATGATTTCTGTCCATGTTTTTTTAAAATCAAAATTTGGCAACCCACATGAACAATACTGGGTCGGAGCACAGCAAACAAGTATTTTTTAAGATTGGCCCGATTGAGAAAAAAAACGTGATTTTTTAATTGGGAAGCCATCGAATTTTGGCCTCAGTTTAATAAGATAAAAGAGCTGTGTTTATACAGTACTCAACCGTAACATAAAATTTTGTGATGTAGAAGTGTTCTTCTTACACATACAAGTAAATTTAATGTTCTGCTATGTCAAAGTTACTGTAGTCAGAATGGTTTAGATAAAGTAATTGAATGTCCAGTTACTGTAACATTTTCATTACACAGTGGTTATACTGTTGTTGGACTAACATGTTCCATTAAAAAAGGTCTTAATTCCTTAAAGAGGCCTCACCTTAATTGCCAATATGTTTTTGATCTTAGCAGAAAAGCTGCACATTTATATCAAGCATCATATATTGTGGATATTCTGTTCAATAATTCATATTCGTATCTATAGTGACCAAATACTAAATTGCCGTCCACGACAAAGTCACTCATTGGCCAGCATTGAATTATGCTATAATTTTGATGAATAAAAATGGCAAATGCCGACCTGTGTATTAACGAATTTCTCATAAACAAGATAAACAAGGATGGAATCAACCATTATCTTCAAATGGGACCTTCCTATTTGTGATTCTATAAACTTTCCACCATAACTGAACACAAAGTGATGCATCTTTAAGCTTTCAACTAAAATCATTATGAAACCGGTTCCAATGAATGATGACACTACTGCAACTGACACTTGATAATAATTGTGTTTTTTTTCTAAATAAATAAACATGTTAGAATCTCTATCATCGACTTGCTTGTAAAAGAAATTCCAAAGATATGTATGAATTGGGGAAATGTTTCTTGTGACTTTAATGTTAATCTACTTGTATGATCAAGATTTAATCTATAGAGAACTTGAAACTGATTTAAGATCAGAAGATAATTTCAATTTTCTTTAATTCTTTTTTCTGATCTAAAAATAGTTTCTTATTGCTCGGAGTAATGGCACACCATGGCGATTCATTATGGTATACAATGTACCTAAAACATGCAAAATGTCTGTAAGTTAACTATTTTGATTTTTTTTAGCCCAGTTGATGATTGTCAGATGTGATACTGACTGAGCGATTCAAAATTAATTTCAAAAGTATGTCTTATGACAGTCCTGCAGTAGGTCTAGTCTCAGCTGGGGACATATGTATAAATGACTGCTCAATTTTCTTTGCAACTGTTTGTTGTACGTAAATAAAACCATTAAAGTGAGATTTCTGCACATTGTAAGAAAAAGAAAAGAAACAACTTCAATAATTAAAAAATTTTACAAGTTAAGTCTTCAAAACCATCTAATTTAATCATATGGCAAGTTGAGTTCTTATTAAGGATGCATTTTGCACCAAAGATAACACAAAATCAATGAACAACTACAACTCCTGCACTCCCAGAACTCAAGCAGACATTGATACAGTAAGATTATGACACCTTAGCCACTAGCTGTCCTCCGCTGTTGGGGAGCAGGACTTGAAATTTCTAATAAAAGCTACTCATCCTCCCTTTCCAACATTTTTTATTATCTATCTTCGCATAGCCAGCCCCTCGCAAGAACATAGGCTTTGACGCATGTCAACTTGCAAAGAGAGAAAAAGCATAAGAGATAATAGGTTGTATTTAAAAGCAGGTTAAAAACAGAGCAGGCCTGCCTTAACTGATTGGGTTCAAAAGAGACAAAATATTTCCAGGCAGTGAGTTCCACTGGACAATAGTGTGCTCATCAAGGAAAAAATCAGAAATGTCTGTAGGCCAGATAATGGGATAGACGCCTTATTCTTGTATTAGGGATAAGGAAACTTTTAGGTAGAATTGCGACTAGGTTATGGGTGATGTTATAGAGCATAACCAGTCATAGGTCAATATGACGGAGGTCAAGTCGTCTCAAGTTTAAGGTGGTCAACATCTCAGTGACACTGGAAGTCCATCCATAGTCGCCAAGGGAGTAGCCTGTCTCTGTATAGACTCAATTTGCCCGATCCCAGCGCTAGTGTGTGGAGACCAGACAGAGGAGCAGTACTCAAGCTGGAGCCTCACAAGTGTCATGTATGCCATGGATTTACATAAACAAAATCTCAATCAGTTGCCTTTCCTTCTCTATATAATTCCTTGTTTGCAACAGATGTTTTAAGTGAAGGTATTGTTTTTTAAGTGTTTGATTTTCTTGATTTTTTGTATTTTCTGTAAAATTTGTCTTGTTTCCTGTATAGGCATTTTAGTTCTGATTTGATCCATGGTAATTTGTTTTTGATTGATGCTCTTTTAGTTGGAATGAATTTGTTTGTGGCTGTACTGATGGAGCCTGAGAATAAGTTCCACAATTGGTTATATTGAATGCTTACAATCTAAGAAATATTAAGGTCAGTTTCTTAAATATTACTCATCCTAACCAAATGTTCACTCATAATGGTGAGCAGACAAGTGAAATTTCCCAGCCCTGGGGATGTGTGTGGGCAGCCGTGTAACACATGACCTGATGACCAAGT
The DNA here is from genome assembly GCA_029582155.1 of Panopea generosa. Lineage (NCBI taxonomy): Eukaryota > Metazoa > Mollusca > Bivalvia > Adapedonta > Hiatellidae > Panopea > Panopea generosa. The sequence goes on from CM055896.1 coordinate 92,478,905, forward strand.
GTAAGATGCTTACATTACAATTCAAGTCTTAAACGTGTTTTTAATAATGTAAGTGTAATTTATTTCGGTTCATTTAGAGCTTATATTATTTGTTGTTTGTTTCAACAGGCAAAAACTTCAAATCCAGCGTCAACAGTCATGCACAGTCTTGTTTACTATAGTTTACAAATCAGGCGTTGCTTCACAGCAAACTTTGAGTATATTTAATGGTTTAATTACGCAACTGTACAATCGTTCACATAAAACAGATAAAATATCAACTATCATTTATCCAATATAACAAATTAGTCACAGAAAGGATACAAATTATGAATATTTTCTCACCATATCTGTTTGTTTTGTTGATCTTCGAGACCGCCGAATATTCACCGGATATGCAGAAACATTCGGAACACCTTTGTGTTGACTCTCGAAAATAAAATATCCGAAGTATGACGGAACTGGCCGAAGATTCTTTACCGTAAACTAACTGATTTTCAGTGGGGTGCACATGGGAGGTGCGCCAGTACAAGCCTTCCGCACCCGTAAAAAAATTATGCGCGTGTTTTAGCACCTGTGTATAAGGGCATTTTCGTTCTACACGCCGTTTTCATTTCTTAAAAGGGTGCTTATATATATATATATATATATATATATACCTACCAGCACTGGTGCCGAGCGTGTTGTCATGTCATAAAACAACCCCTATCGCCCACCCCCTGTTCCCATATCTATCGCCCACCCCCTGTTCCCTAATCTACAACCCCCTCATATCTTGAAAAATACAATAATACAACAATATATGTTTTAAACAATGTCCAAATATATTATTTTGACAAGATTTTTTCCCAGAAAATCTTTTCCTTGTCAGATAATATATTTTTTTCCGAGAAAATCGTTTCCTTGTATTTTGACATTGTTTAAAACATCTATAGTTATATTATTGTATTTTTCAAGATATGAGGGGGTTGTAGATTTGGGAACAGGGGGTGGGCGATAGGGGTTGTTTTAAGACATGACAACGCGACTGGCACTTGTGCCTACCAGCAGTGACTTAATGTGGATATGTCACTGCTTCCAGTGACGAAAATACATTTATATTTACACGGGTACACAAATTTATGGAAAACACCTAACGATTTGACAACAACGAACAGATAGCGGTCCTGCTGTAAAGACAGCCGTCCTGCCGTACAGACAGCCGTCCTGCCGTAAAGACAGCGGTCCTGCCGTACAGACATCGGTCCTACCGTAATGACAGTGGTCCTGTCGCACATACAGCGGTCCTGTCGTAAAGACAGCGGTCCTACCGTACAGACAGCCGTCTTGCCGTAATGACAGCGGTCCTGTTGCACAGACAGCGGTCCTATTGTACAGACAGTCGTCCTGATGTAATGACAGCGGTCCTGTCGTAAAGGCAGTGGTCCTACCGTATAGACAGCCGTCCTGCCGTACAGACCTCGATCCTGCCGTACAGACAGCGGTCCTGCTGTACAGACAACGGTCCAGTCGTACAGGCTACGGTATTGCCGTACAGACAGCGGTCCTGCCGTACAGACAGCTGTCATGTACGTCGTACAGATCGCGGTCCTGTCGTACCTGTAGACAGCGGTCCTGTTGTACAAACAGCGGTCCTGCCGCACAGACAGTGGTCCTGGCATAAAGACAACGGTCCTGCTGTACCGACCACGGTCCTGCCGTACAGATCCTGATCCTGCCGTACGGCCAGCGGCCCTGCCGTACAGACCACAGTCCTGTTGTACAGACAGCGGTCCTGTTGTACAGACAGTGGTCATGTACGTCGTACAGACCGCGGTCCTGCCGTACCTGTAGACAGCGGTTCTGTCGTACAAACAGCGGTTCTGCCGCACAGACAGTGATCCTGGCATAAAGACAGCGGTCCTGCCGTACAGACCACGATCCTGTCGTACAGACATTGGTCCTGCTGCACAAACCACTGTCCCGCCGTACAGACCACGGTCCTGTCGTACAGACAGCGGTCCTGTCGTACAGACAGCGGTCCTGGTATAAAGACAGCGGTCCTGCCGTACAGACCACGGTCTTGTCGTACAGATAGCGTTCACGACCGCGGTCCTGCCGTTCAGACAGCGATCCTGTCGTACAGACAGCGGTCCTGCCGTACTGACAACGGCCCTGCTGTAAAGACCACGGTCCTGCTGTACAGACAGCGGTGCCAAAGAGCAGAGCGGTATTTTGAAACAACTAAAGAAGTACTGCAAACAGCGTCGCACTGTCTGTTCGTCTTTTGCATGACAACGTGCAAGCCAACAAAGTCCGTATTGAGACTGACATTTGGCTGTTAGAAGGTTACTGTTCTCTCTACCTCCACCCCACCTCCCCTGTCAATCAAACAAGTCGATAATCCAATCATCGATAAATACTGGTTGCTGCGCAGCCATGTTCTATCTATTGTAGTAAAAAATAATCCTCTATCTAAAGTAGGCAACATTTTTTTTTAAAGTAGCCAAAAATAAACGTCTATCTAAAGCCAAAAGAAACCTGTTTTACAGAACTATAACGAAATTTTCGCATATCTGAGCCTTGGGACAAATATCCTTAACTCTAATGGACTCGCATTTCTATTATCTCCCTCGGATACTCCAGTGCTGACCTGAAGAGGGGTGGAGGATAAAACTTTAGCTCTCTTTTTCTTCTTTTTTTTTTCATACCTTCGTATTGCAATGGTTTATTTTTCTCTACCATGTGTTAAATAGTCAGTATTTTAAAAGTGACCACTGAAAATTTAATGCTAATGCCAGATTTCTAGCCAATTCTGTGTCATTCTAGAATTGATGGCTCAAACTGTGTCGTGCGCGATAAGTTGACATATAACTACCCTGGAAATTGATAGGTGTCACAGCACATAAACATGGGCTGCGTTCAGTTAGGTCAAACGTTTGCTAACGTTAGCTAACATATATTCCTGGACACTGACTCAATCATAAATTATCATACTGTACGCAACAATAATTTTAGGCATTAAACGTGTTTGCTGTTTAGCAGTACTGAACGCAGCCCATGTCAATGTATGCTTTTTTCAAAGTTTAAGTGCAGATTTTGAATCTGTGAAGAATTTGAGACCAGACACATGCTATAGACTTCGTGTTTGTCACTATGTTTTGCACAGTTGCAATGGAGATATATGGGAAATTCTATGTAATAGTGATGTGAGACGTAATTCACCGAAGCCCAATTGACCTACTTACAAATTATAAAATAGTTTCAAAGGACACCACACCCAACTGTTTTAATATACTAAAAAACAGGAGTGACCAGCACATTCACTATTTGAAAAGAATTATTATTCAAGTTATTAAGCTTACACCGAATGGAAATGTAATTTGTTTAATGGAGAATTTATTAATGTAAAATTAATATAAGTCAAAGCAGTCACTATACGCCCTTAATACACATGCAACTATATACACAGTGTAGTAACACAAATTAGCATGTTTAAAGCAGGTTATCGCCTTCACGCGCTGATTATCACTTATTGAGTTTCAGACGTGTGTGGATTCATTGACATCAGCAAGGACGAGTGTGGATTCATTGACATCAGCAAGGACGAGTGTGGATTCATTGACATCAGCAAGGACAGTGTGGATTCATTGACAACAGCAATGACGTGTGTGGATTCATTGACATCATCAAGGACTAGTGTGGATTCATTGACAACAGCAATGACGTGTGTGGATTCATTGACATCAGCAAGGACGTGTGTGGATTCATTGACAACAGCAAGGACGTGTGTGAATTCATTGACATCAGCAAGGACGAGTGTGGATTCATTGACAACAGCAAGGACGTGTATGGATTCATTGACATCAGCAAGGACGAGTGTGGATTCATTGACAACAGCAAGGACGAGTGTGGATTCATTGACAACAGCAAGGACGTGTGTGGATTCATTGACAACAGCAAGGACGAGTGTGGATTCATTAACATCAGCAAAGACTAGTGTGGATTCATTGACAACAGCAAGGACGAGTGTGGATTCATTGACAACAGCAAGGACGAGTGTGGATTCATTGACAACAGCAAGGACGTGTGTGGATTCATTGACAACAGCAAGGACGAGTGTGGATTCATTGACAACAGCAAGGACGTGTGTGGATTCATTGACAACAGCAAGGACGTGTGTGGATTCATTGACAACAGCAAGGACGAGTGTGGATTCATGACAACAGCAAGGACGAGTGTGGATTCATTGACAACAGCAAGGACGTGTGTGGATTCATTGACATCAGCAAGGACGAGTGTGGATTCATTGACAACAGCAAGGATGAGTGTGGATTCATTGACAACAGCAAGGACGAGTGTGGATTCATGACAACAGCAAGGACGAGAGTGGATTCATTGACAACAGCAAGGACTAGTGTGGATTCATTGACATCAGCAAGGACGAGTGTGGATTCATTGACATCAGCAAGGACTAGTGTGGGTTCATTGACAACAGCAAGGACGAGTGTGGATTCATTGACATCAGCAAAGACAAGTGTGGATTCATTGACAACAGAAAGGACGTGTGTGGATTCATTGACAACAGAAAGGACGTGTGTGGATTCATTGACAACAGCAAGGACGAGTGTGGATTCATTGACATCAGCAAGGACTAGTGTGGGTTCATTGACAACAGCAAGGACGAGTGTGGATTCATTGACATCAGCAAAGACAAGTGTGGATTCGGATTCATTGACAACAGAAAGGACGTGTGTGGATTCATTGACAACAGCAAGGACGAGTGTGGATTCATTGACAACAGCAATGACGTATGTGGATTCATTGCCATCAGCAAGGACGAGTGTGGATTCATTGACAACAGAAAGGAAGAGTGTGGATTCATGACAACAGCAAGGACGAGTGTGGATTCATTGACAACAGCAAGGACGTGTGTGGATTCATTGACAACAGCAAGGACGTATGTGGATTCATTGACAACAGCAAGTACGTGTGTAGATTCATTGACAACAGCAAGGACGTGTGTGGATTCATTGACAACAGCGACCAGAAATCATGAGAATTCTGTCAAGATACCACACATTTTTAAAGTGAAAATATATAAGTAAAGCTATAGTTAAATTACCCGTTTAACTAATTGGCGATTATACCTGCAAATCTACGTTTTAATGTTGAAGAGCTATTATTTCTACTTTGTTGTGAGGTCAGATAAAACACAATAACTGTTACTAAATTATTATAATGTATTTGTACTTTAAGTAGTAAGGAAAATGTTTAGTTTTCAGTAGCTATATATTTTTGACCATGGAGGCATCTTCGCTCATAATATGACAAACGGTCTGACAGCATCCAACGTCATTACTGTTAATATGTACTATTTACAGGTTTAAGTCTCTCTCTCTCTCTCTCTCTCTCTCTCTCTCTCTCTCTCTCGTTATTTTAAATACATAATTCAACATGGAGATTTGAACTTTTTTTAACATATACATGTATCCAATGCATGTGTAGATCATATTGCCGTATGAAATATCTTTGAAATACACATGATAATACATAATTCAACTCAGAGATTGAAGTTTTTCTACTTAAACTTTTAATATATGCTTCTATGTCATCTGAGAGAATCAACTTTTTATGTACGTGTAATGAAACTTGGAGAGTGGACATTCTTTCAAAATTAATACACAATTTATGAATTGACGAAGACACATTTTTTAAAAAAATTGTAACCTCTACTAAACAGCTTTATATCAGCATGCTTATAAATGTTCCGGGCTACATGTGACACACACTTTATTGCTTCAATTGTTTGTCCAGGTTTCAGTACTCCTGATACTTTGATTTTATTCTGTAGATGGTATAATATTGTAAGATAAGTTTGCCGTAGGGTGAGTACCTACAATTAACGATCGGTGTGTTTTTTCTGAACACATGATTTATTCGCTCAGATAATCTGATAACATACAACAACCGACCAATGGGAGACGTTTGATATTCACTCAAATATTTAACGCGCGGGAATTGATGTTAGAAAAAATCAGTTCGGACAAGGGAGTCGGAGCTCACACAGGTATTCACGATTTTGTCTCTAAGTCTCACGTTAATTTCTATTTTAGTGATATCACTAGATGATAAAATTATACATGTATAACAATAGCGTGGGATTGTAATCATATCTTCTCTTGTTCTTCTCCTGTTCTTCCCTTTTCTCCAAATTTGTCATTTGAATAACGTTAAGATTCTTCATACAGTATAATTTATAAGTTACAAGCGCATACCTGGATATTCACTTTTATGAAGTGATACATAAGCATTATTAAAAATAAATATAATAGTGTGTAAGCAATTTAACAGCGATGTCAACTAGTAAAAAAAAAACCGGCGCACTCCCGTTTCTAAAGTCCCATATTTTATTAAAATTCGCTTTATTTCTACAGAAAAACATGTCACCGTTCAGATTTTGTGTTTCAATACGCTCCCTCTAAACTGAAATCTTGGATCCGCCCCTGCTTATTGCAGATCACCAGTAACAATTAATCAAACCGATATTGAAAATTCTATATTTACTTTGCTGAGAAACTGAGAGTTGTGGGCTACTCACAACAGTGGGAACAGACACTAACTGAAACTGAAGACAACATTGCCATTTGGAAGAAGGGACAACACACTGATGGTATATAGAATAGGGGACATACCAATGGACTGTTGTGGTGGGAACAGACACTAACTGAAACTGAAGACAACATTGCCAGTTGGAAGAAGGGACAACACACTGATGGTATATTGGATAGGGGACATAGCAATGGACTGTGGAGCGCGTGGTCCAGTGGTAGAGCACCGAACCCATGATCGGAGGGTCGTGGGTTCGATCCTCCGCAACGGCTATGTGTGGTGTCCTTGAGCAAGGCACTTTTTCCGCATATGCTTTGTACTGGTACTACCCAGGAAGACTTCGAGCGTGATTTGTCTAAGTTGTAAGAACTTGTTTCACAATCAAAGTAAAATAAATAAGTTCAAAAACAGCAATGGACTGTTGTGGTGGGAACATACTCTACTTGAAACTGAAAACAACATTGCCAATTGGAAGAAGGGACAACACACTGATGGTATATAGGATAGGGGACATACCAATGGACTGTTGTGGTGGGAACAGACTCTACCTGAAACTGAAGACAACATTGCCAGTTGGAAGAAGGGACAACACACTGATGGTATATAGGATAGAGGACAAACCAATGGACTGTTGTGGTAGGAACAGACTCTACCTGAAACTGAAGACAACATTGCCAGTTGGAAGAAGGGACAACACACTGATGGTATATTGGATAGGGGACATACCAATGGACTGTTGTGATAGGAACAGACCCTACCTGAAACTGATGACAACATTGCCAGTTGGAAGAAGGGACAACACACTGATGGTATATAGGATAGAGGACATACCAATGGACTGTTGTGGTGGGAACAGACTCTACCTGAAACTGATGACAACATTGCCAGTTGGAAGAAGGGACAACACACTGATGGTATATAGGATAGAGGACATACCAATGGACTGTTGTGGTGGGAACAGACTCTACCTGAAACTGATGACAACATTGCCAGTTGGAAGAAGGAACAACACACTGATGGTATATAGGATAGAGGACATACCAATGGACTGTTGTGATAGGAACAGACCCTACCTGAAACTGATGACAACATTGCCAGTTGGAAGAAGGGACAACACACTGATGGTATATAGGATAGAGGACATACCAATGGACTGTTGTGATAGGAACAGACCCTACCTGAAACTGATGACAACATTGCCAGTTTGGAGAAGGGACAACACACTGATGGTATATAGGATAGGGGACATACCAATGGACTGTTGTGGTAGGAACAGACTCTACCTGAAACTGAAGACAACATTGCCAGTTGGAAGAAGGGACAACACACTGATGGTATATTGGATAGGGGAAATACCAATGGACTGTTGTGATAGGAACAGACCCTACCTGAAACTGATGACAACATTGCCAGTTGGAAGAAGGGACAACACACTGATGGTATATAGGATAGAGGACATACCAATGGACTGTTGTGATAGGAACAGACCCTACCTGAAACTGATGACAACATTGCCAGTTGGAAGAAGGGACAACACACTGATGGTATATAGGATAGAGGACATACCAATGGACTGTTGTGATAGGAACAGACCCTACCTGAAACTGATGACAACATTGCCAGTTTGGAGAAGGGACAACACACTGATGGTATATAGGATAGGGGACATACCAATGGACTGTTGTGGTAGGAACAGACTCTACCTGAAACTGAAGACAACATTGCCAGTTGGAAGAAGGGACAACACACTGATGGTATATTGGATAGGGGAAATACCAATGGACTGTTTTGATAGGAACAGACTCTACCTGAAACTGATGACAACATTGCCAGTTGGAAGAAGGGACAACACACTGATGGTATATAGGATAGGGGACATACCAATGGACTGTTTTGATAGGAACAGACTCTACCTGAAACTGATGACAACATTGCCAGTTGGAAGAAGGGACAACACACTGATGGTATATAGGATAGGGGACATAGCAATGGACTGTTGTGGTAGGAACAGACTCTACCTGAAACTGAAGACAACATTGCCAGTTGGAAGAAGGGACCACACACTGATTGTATGTTGGATAGGGGACATACCAATGGACTGTTGTGGTGGGAACAGACTCTTCTTGAAACTGAAGACAACATTGCCAGTTGGAAGAAGGGACAACACACTGATGGTATATTGGATAGGGGAAATACCAATGGACTGTTTTGATAGGAACAGACTCTACCTGAAACTGATGACAACATTGCCAGTTGGAAGAAGGGACAACACACTGATGGTATATAGGATAGGGGACATACCAATGGACTGTTGTGGTAGGAACAGACTCTACCTGAAACTGAAGACAACATTGCCAGTTGGAAGAAGGGACAACACACTGATGGTATATTGGATAGGGGAAATACCAATGTACTGTTTTGATAGGAACAGACTCTACCTGAAACTGATGACAACATTGCCAGTTGGAAGAAGGGACAACACACTGATGGTATATAGGATAGGGGACATAGCAATGGACTGTTGTGGTAGGAACAGACTCTACCTGAAACTGAAGACAACATTGCCAGTTTGGAGAAGGGACAACACACTGATGGTATATAGGATAGGGGACATACCAATGGACTGTTGTGGTAGGAACAGACTCTACCTGAAACTGAAGACAACATTGCCAGTTGGAAGAAGGGACAACACACTGATGGTATATTGGATAGGGGAAATACCAATGGACTGTTTTGATAGGAACAGACTCTACCTGAAACTGATGACAACATTGCCAGTTGGAAGAAGGGACAACACACTGATGGTATATAGGATAGGGGACATACCAATGGACTGTTTTGATAGGAACAGACTCTACCTGAAACTGATGACAACATTGCCAGTTGGAAGAAGGGACAACACACTGATGGTATATAGGATAGAGGACATAGCAATGGACTGTTGTGGTAGGAACAGACTCTACCTGAAACTGAAGACAACATTGCCAGTTGGAAGAAGGGACCACACACTGATTGTATGTTGGATAGGGGACATACTAATGGACTGTTGTGGTGGGAACAGACTCTTCTTGAAACTGAAGACAACATTGCCAGTTGGAAGAAGGGACAACACACTGATGGTATATTGGATAGGGGACATACCAATGGACTGTTGTGGTGGGAACAGACTCTAACTGAAACTGAAGACAACATTGCCAGTTGGAAGAAGGGACAAAACACTGATGGTATATTGGATACGGGACATACCAATGGACTGTTTTGATAGGAACAGATTCTACCTGAAACTGATGACAACATTGCCAGTTGGAAGAAGGGACAACACACTGATGGTATATAGGATAGGGGACATAGCAATGGACTGTTGTGGTAGGAACAGACTCTACCTGAAACTGAAGACAACATTGCCAGTTGGAAGAAGGGACCACACACTGATTGTATGTTGGATAGGGGACATACTAATGGACTGTTGTGGTGGGAACAAACTCTTCTTGAAACTGAAGACAACATTGCCAGTTGGAAGAAGGGACAACACACTGATGGTATATTGGATAGGGGACATACCAATGGACTGTTATGGTGGGAACAGACTCTTCTTGAAACTGAAGACAACATTGCCAGTTGGAAGAAGGGACAACACACTGATGGTATATAGGATATGGGACATACCAATGGACTGTTGTGGTGGGAACAGACTCTACTTGAAACTGAAGACAACATTGCCAGTTGGAAGAAGGGACCACACACTGATTGTATGTTGGATAGGGGACATACTAATGGACTGTTGTGGTGGGAACAAACTCTTCTTGAAACTGAAGACAACATTGCCAGTTGGAAGAAGGGACAACACACTGATGGTATATTGGATAGGGGACATACCAATGGACTGTTGTGGTGGGAACAGACTCTTCTTGAAACAGAAGACAACATTGCCAGTTGGAAGAAGGGACAACACACTGATGGTATATAGGATAGAGGACATACCAATGGACTGTTGTGATAGGAACAGACTCTACCTGAAACTGAAGACAACATTGCCATTGAAGACTGAAGACAATAAATTCAACAACATCAACCAAAAATATTTCATCATGTTTTGACTGTTGCCTGCATTTTATTGAATCGGTCAACCAGCATCAATGATCTGAAAAAGCCAAATGTCCTATAGCTTGCTACTTTGGATGTGATGTTCTCCTGGGAATGGTGATACCTTCGATTATTGTCAGAAATGACAACACAGTGACACAATATAAGATTGTGGTTATACCAATGGACTGTTGTGGTGAGAACAGACTCTATCTCAGACTGAAGACAACATCGCCAGAAAGGACAACACACTGATACAATATAGGAAAGTAGATATACCCAGGGACCTTTGTGGTGAGAAGAGACTACCTCAAACTGAAGACACCATACTTATTCGACGAATGTTAATTATGAAGGATAAGGAATGAAATAACAAGAATGAACTAAATGTTTTGATCTTTTTCTGCCAACTGTCACTGATGAAGAATGAATAAACAATAAATCCTTCAACATCACAGTTGTCTCCATTGTATTTTTGCTGTTGTTTTCAGTTGCAAATCCTGCCACAAGTGAAGAAAGAAGACAGGGACAACAAAGATGTAAGAACAACTTTCTTTCTTATATTAATTATAGTTATCACAGATGAAGAAAGAAGACAGATGAAGACAATAGACATGAACCCACTGCACAGATGTACGTTAACTTCTGTTTCTTTTCTAATGTTAATATGTTTTTGTTATTCATGTGTTCTTACTGTTATTACCGTTTTTTAGTAACCCGTGCCATCACAGATGAAGAAAGATGACGAAACTCGGCTTCAGTGTTGTAAGTAAAAAAATTTTTTACAGTTTGTTTCATGTATTTTTTTTCATGTTTTTAAATGGCGAGAACGCTTGTTCTTAGTCTTCATGCTGTCAAAGATGTAACATAATTGTTTTTATTCTTATCATCATTTTATAACATGTACTGGTCTAGTGTTCCATTTTGACTTTTACCTTCATTGCTGCTTTTTTGCCATTTTAGATGTAAACAGTTGAAGACAGATGACACAGAGAACCAGTTGCACAGATGTAGGTAAAATTCTGTTTCTTTTCTAACATTAATTATGGTTATGTATTCATGTAAACAGTGTGCTGTTGCTGCTGTTGCTATTGATGATGATAATGATAACATCAATGAAACTGGAGATGGAGATAATGCTGGATTGATTAAGATGTATACTGCTGCTGATGATGATGATGATCACTGATGATGAGGTTTATGATAAGGATGATGATGGCCATCACCATGGTAAGGTTGTATCAGGTTATGTTAAGGATGGTGTCAATGAAACTTGAGATGGAGATAATACTGGACGGATGAAGATGTATAATGCTGCTGCTGCTGATGATGATGATGATTACAGTGATGATGAGGTTTATGATAAGGATGATGATGGCCATCACCATGGTAAGGTTGTATCAGGTTATGTTAAGGATAGTGTCAATGAAACTTGAGATGGAGATAATACTGGACTGACGAAGATGTATACTGCTGCTGATGATGATGATGATTATAGTGATGATGATGTATGCTGGAAGGTGATGATGAATAATTTGCTCCTGAAGTTATCCACATGTAAGTGAAGAGGGGGTAGTTAAGACATGGATTTTTGGTAAGCTAATTTATGTTCTGTTGATAATGTAAATAGAATACTTTGTTTTCAGTAGCTACTTATTCAGGTCTTATAATTTTTATATTAAATTGCAAGCATATTTATTTACTGGCATTCATAATGAGTTAGGCAGCAAAAATTCTAAATGGTGTACTAGTATTTTTTCCTTATATAAATTTCTAATGGGGTTAGTACTGGTTCTACCCAGGAAGTGGACTCAAGAGTGGTTCATATAAGTTCTGTACTTTCACCGCAGTCAAGCTAAAATAAATTAGTTTAAACTAAACTAATGGGGTTAACAGCAATATCAACCTATTACAGGTTGTACATGTATATGGCATCCAGTGTTGACCACTCAACCATAGAAAGTTTACATTGGATGTTATTAGCATTCCTTCAACAACTGTTCAGTTGTATGGCGATGGTGTCTAATTGAGACCGTATTCTAAGCATTGCCACACTGGAGTATCATGCCACTGACACATGGTATGAAACTGCACCCAATGACATTTACTGACACCGGGCCAACTAGACCTAGAACTATCCTGTAAAGGTAGAGTGACACAAGTGAGCTTCTAGTACCATTTTTCAAGTTATTATTATGACCCATCCAGGGATCTAACCCACAATCTTCCGCATGTGGGACGGACAGGTAGGCACTCTACCCCTAGACCACCACTGTGATTACTACTGTTGTTACTGCTTATAATGTTGCTTTTTTGTTACTTTAACTGTCATTTGAATTGTTGTCAATGTCTCTGATGAATTAGGATGTCCGCAGAAACAAACAACTTGGATAAAAGAAATCATTGCAGGTAAAGTATAGTGATTATCAAAGACTTATTTAAGCTTTTGCAATAATACTTGCAAGCATATTCATTCTCTCATATATTTGCATGTCTAAACATTCAGAATGATATATAAAGTCTTCCCAGTAATTTGTTTATTTTTGGGAAATAGACAAAATATAACTATATACACATAGTCACATACTTGTATTGCATGTTAAATCCCATTTACAACACATTGCAGGTTATATATAAGGCATCAAGTTGTATTGGTTTATTTAAATGAGGATGATGATTGTGGTGATTTATACTGATGATTACTAAAGTGTTGTTGATGATGGTGGTGATTTATACTGATGACGACTAAAGTGTTGTTGAGATGATGATGATGATGAAGATGGTGGTGATTTATACTGATGTGTGATTAATAATAATGATGATGATGTTGGTGGTGATAAATGTGTTGGTTTGGAAGTATTAGTTAATTTTAACAATGACATCGAAGAGACTGAAGAATGAGATAAATCAGAAGATGAAGATAATGATGAATAATTGGTTGCTGAAGTTTGGATAATACAGAGTTGGATTAATTGGATTATAGGTAGTTTCATATGGAGTGTAATTAAAATATTTGTTTTCTGTTACAGAATGTTGGACTATTCTTCTTGATATTTATCTTTCTAATTGAATTGTTCTACTTTCTCTTGGGTTTGTAAACATACTTATATACATTATTGTACCAACATTTACATAGCAAAACAACAACTAATACATTCCTGATAAGTATTTTTAAATGATCTTAACAGCATGTTCAACACATTGTATATTTATAGCGGTGGTGCTAGTCTAATGAATAGAGTCTTGGCCGCTCAGGCCATAAGTTGCAGGTTGAACCCCAGCTCGACCTGATGCCTCTCATAAAACAACACTCAGAACTGGTTCTACCAAGGAAGTGGACTAGAGAGCGGTTCATGTAAGCTCTGAGCTTTCATCACAATCAAGCTAAAATGAATAAGTATAAACTAAACTGACACATTATATATGTATATTATGTAATGTATCTATTTGATAAGAAAAGAATTCGAAGTAAAACATATTCCATAATTCAATTCAGAAGTCGACCGCGTCCCAGAAGACAACCATGTCTCAGAAATCAACCCAGAATAGAACACAGAAGTGAACATAAAAGTCAACCATATCCCAGAATAATGATTAACCATGCATGTACATGGAGATGACAATTCTCAGACACAGAAGTCCAGTCATTCGGGATCCACTGATTGCCTACATACATATAGATCGAGGTAAGGAGTATGTGGTGAGTGTTTTGTAAGTATTTATATACCTACAGTCAAACCTGTATAAGCGGTCACCTGTATTAAGCAACCACTTTTCTAAAGAATCCAAATTTGCTATTTCCCATTTTAGAGCAAAGAAACATTCTTAATACTGTCTATTGTTTTAATGCTTAACACTACTAAAGCGCTATCATATGTTACTAATATATAAAATATTTGGTCAACTGACTAGACATTAATCGTGATGTCTCACTTTAGAAACATTTTATATACCATTAGGATTTCCTATGGACATTATGTTACCTTTTGTTAATGTTTGTTACATTATATTGACTCTGGACCGACCAGACCGATATTTACATTTTAGACGTGATAACAAAATGGTCAGCCACTCTACATTGTATTGTATACATATACATATATCTTAGACATCTTATACATAATTACTGTTATAAGACAAGATACCAAACAATCATGTCCCAGAAGTCATACCAGAAGTTGATCAGGTCAACCATGTCCCAGAAGTCCATGGATATAATCCAGAGGTCAACCATGTACCAAATGTCATCCATATCCCAGAGGTCATCATATCCCAGAAGTCAACCAGGTCCTGGAAGTCAGCCATGTCCAAGAAGTCATCCCAGAGTTGATCCTGTCCCAGAAGTTCACGGATACTATCCAGAAGTCAGCCATGTCCAAGAAGTCCACCATGTTCCAGAAGTTAACCATATCCCAGATGTCAACCATGTCCCAGATGTCATCCCTGTTCCAGAAGTCAACTATGTTATAGAAGTCAACCATTTTTCAGATGTCAACCTTATCCCAGATGTCAACCATCTCTCAGAAGTACCATATCTTAGAACTCAACCATGTCCCAGAAGTCATTCATGTCCTAGATGTCTACCATGTCCCAGAAGTATCCCATTCTCACATCCATATACAGCCAGGTAAGGAAAATAAACAGCATACCTTGAATATGTTGGTAAATGCTCTTAAATCTTGCATATTGCTTCATTGCCTCGGACACGGTAATATCTAGGAATAATATTACTTCCTCATACTCTCTACATCCATCTATGAATGATCCTTATTCCCATAACTCATTGAGGGCTAACAGTAACAGATGATCATTTAACTTCCCTCCTCTTTCTTGGGATCCTGGAAGGCTAACCAGTACTTGAGCACACTAATCATGGAGACTGTGGCCGAGCAAGGAATTGAACTTGTAACCCTTGGATTGATAGTCAGACATACTACCTACTGAGCCAACCAAAACCGGCTACAAAAAACGAAAAATGTATTATTTGCAAGTGGTTATTAATTCCAGGGTGAGGATCGAACTAATATTGTGAATGCTCCATCAGAATTATAAAACCACAGCTCTTCAACTATATATATTTTAATTTATACTTTTTAGGATGGTATACAGTCACAAACCCAGTGCTGCATGTATACCATATGAAAATGTTGTCCTCGTCGGTTGTCAAAACTACCAATCATCAAGGACCTGTTTGTTGTTCACAAATTCAGGTGAGGACTTACTTTCAGTAATGAATCATACACACAGTGTCAATATGTAACCGAACGACTGGACTCTCTTTGTCTCAAACATATAAAAAAAAATTGTTTGTAAGGGTTTTGTTTTTTTCCAACAGTATTTTGGTTACTTAACAGCATTCCACACATCTACTCATCATTCCCAGTTAACCAGTACTCTCATAGAAAATTTTTTTTTTTTATGTAGTTTTGTTTAGAAGAAACACAATGGATTCTATGGTTATATGTGGTGGATAATCAGAACCGTTATGAGTTTATATTATGATATAAGTATTTTTATAGATCTGAGGTACATATATGTATCATAAAGATATGTGTATTAAAAACAACTAAAAAAAACATACACATAGCACGCATAAAGTGACATATATGTGTCAACTTGCATTCATTCATTCATTCATTCATTCATTCATTCATTCATTCATTCATAAATATACATGTAACTTTAAGCCATTGAGATTTAAGTAAGTTTTCCAACTGTATTTCATCTGAAATGTTTCAAATTTTAACTTTCTAATAACGTTGTTTTTCTCTATGTAGGTGTGTGATCCAAATGAAGTGGCAACGTTTCTTATATTTGGAGTAAGAAAGAAGAACACATATACGGACCACTACTATTGCAGACGGACATATGTTTCTTCTGAAATAACGTTTAGTTCATGAACACGCTCATATTGTTTAGACTGGATATACTACATCACAGAATCGTCCCTTAGCCAGATGAAGAATGTGTGTTTGTGTGAGAATCGTCTTTCAACTGCTAATGTTTGAATATTCTTTAGAATGTCACAAACAGTCTTTGGAATCGGCTATGTAGTGTATGCTCAGTAAAATGCCAAGCTGGCAAAAGAATGTTTTTGGAAAAAATGTTACTGTGTTTTAATATTCATTCGCGCTTTACCAAAAGAAGAGAACAGATGAAATGAATTTCAAGATTATACCCAGCATGGAACGACATCGACACTTTGACATAAATTGCGTTGTGACGTACTGTTTGAAAAAATTCAATGTTGATATCATATGTGATTATTTGTGTGGAGCTTAACAATAAAACCGGATGGAAACCCTTCTGTAAGACTGTAACTTTTAATACACATTAATATTCTCGTGTCAGGGGACAGTTTCACTAAACATCTCATGCTGAGATTTTCCAAAGTTGAGATGTTTAGTAAAACTGGGGCCTGGTGAACTATTATCAGGAATTCACTATAAACTGTTTAACTGGCAAACAAAAGAAACTACATTTGAATTATTTTTTTTATTTTTTTTAATGTGGTTTAACGTCGTTTTCAACACAGTTCATGTAATATACGGCATATCCAGTGTTAATGGTGGAGGAAAACCTCAGAATGAATCTGAGTAGAATCACCGTCCTTCTGCAACATTTAAATATCAGGAAATGGAATATTACCAGTACCATTTCCTATTTGAAAGTATTTTTTTTTACTTTCAAAAAGGAAATAGTAATGGTGAAGGCCAAAAACTGTTTTATATTATCATGTCTTTTATTTTTGAAAAGTATTTGATTTGTTGTAATTTTTGATGTCATGTTAAGAAATTAGTGCTAACCGGTCACTCCAGATCTGATCTGGAATGATATGATTTTTTTGATTTTTTGATTTTGAATTTTTTGTTTTCCTTCTGACACAAAATCATTCAACCAAATATTTTCATATATAGTCTTTTTTTCAATATTAGCACTGGTTTCTCATTTTTACTGTGTTTGTATTTGTTTATATTAGTATTTCCATTTTCTGTTGTAAAAGTTTGAAATTTGTTGTAACTTGGAATATAATAAGGCCATCCTTAAAAAATATATTGTTTGCTGTGCTCCTACCTACTCACTCAAAATTGCAGCTACCCAAAAATTTTTATTGACTTTTAAAGCATTTAATTTTGCATTTTTTTTTAATGATTTCTGTCCATTTTTCTTTAAAATGAATACCGGTATGTAAAATATAATTTGGTACAAAAACAAAGAAAAATAGCTACCTGCCTACCAACAAAAAAATACTGGGTCAGAGCACAGCAAACAAATATTTTTTAAGGATGGCCTAACCTTTGAGTACTTTAAGCTATTTAATTCTGAGGATACTTATGATTATTTGAAATGTAACTTTTGTAACATAACTACAAAAAAATAATGGTCCTATCGTTTTCCCTACCATTTCTCAATGAGTTTTTGGGGTTTAGTGCGAGGATAAACATGTATGTATTATTAAAATGAATGCACTGCATATCCAGTTTCACTGGTGGAGGAAGACCTTAGAATGAATCTGAGTAGAACCATCCTTCTGCAAGTAACTGCACATTGTTGAAAATATCTACTCTAAATTGAAATTGTTTTATTGAAAATATGTACTCTAAATTGAAATTGTTTTATAAGCTCACCTGAGCCGAAGGCTCACAGGTGAGCTTTTGTGATAACCTGGTGTCCGTCGTCTGTCGTTAACTTTTAGCTTCTAACAACTTTTCCTCTGAAACCACTGGGCCAACTTTGATATAACTTTACAGAAATGTTCCTTGGGTGACCGTCTACCAAGTTTGCTCAAGCCATCTTGATTCGTCAAAAAACATGGCCGCCAGGGGGCGGGGCAAGTTTAATTTGTAAAAACTTGAAAAATCTTCTTGTCAGAAAGTAATGTCTGGATTTTAAAATAATTTCACAGAAATGTTCCTTGGAGGAACCCCCACCAAGTTTGTTCAAACCGTAGTGATTCGTCAAAAAACATTTTAAAACAATTTCGCAAAAATGTTCCTTGAGTGACCCTTTACCAAGTTTATTCAAGCCGTTGTGATTTGTTAAAAAACATAACCGCCACAGTGAGGTGCTAGTTTACTATATAGGCAGCTATAGTAAATACTTCAAAAGCCTTCTTGTCAGAATCTACTGACCTGATTTCAATGTAATTTCACTGACATTTACCATGGGTGAACCTCTACCAAGTTTGTACTCTTCTACGCATCTGTTACATCTTCAAAACAAATAAAAATTCTTGGCCATCTCGTTATTCTGGAATTTTGAGTGTACATATATTATATAATCTACTTAAGTTGGGTGACTCAAGGTCAGTCAGGTGAGCGATATAGGGCCATCTTGGCCCTCTTGTTGAAAATACGTATTCTAAATTGAAATTGTGTTATTGAAAATAAATATGTATTCTAAATTGAAATTGTGTTATTGAAAATATGTACTCTAAATTGAAATTGTATGTTATTGAAAATATGTACTCTAAGTTGAAATTGTATGATTACTAAATGTGTACTCTATAGAAAATGCATGTGTTATTAAATGTTGAAATCTATTTTGAAGTATGAAAAGGTGAAATTAAACAATTATAACATTTACTTTGTATTTAGCATTTATCAAAATTCCATTGATAAGTGATTACATAACGCCAGACATCACAATACCATCAGTTGAAGCTTGTTATGGAGAATGACTTGGACGATCTATGAACCTCCTTGAGTAGAATAACATATCCGCAAGAAACAGTCGCATAAATCTCACTTGAAATAGTGCTATCAGTCAATCTATACTCCTCAAGTGTATAGTTATTCATAGTGGTCAACAAAATCTCAAGTCAATAAAATACACAACTGGTTATTGCAGTCTTGTCCATCAAAATAGACACACATCTGCAGTTATTGGTTTTCAGTGTGTCCCTTGAACATGCGCTATTATTATAATTTGAAATAATTTTGAAACCAATCTTCATGGGAAACAGAACAAATAATATATTTATATTGGAATATAGCCCGGAAATAGATCGCCTGAATATGAAATGTACCTACCTAACTTTTGATAATGAAATTTTGTTGGCATCTCGAATCAGATACAAATACATAAATAAATACGATTTTTTAGATCTGAAATAAAACCCCAACATAATAAATTTTGTGTGTTTTTTTCCTGTTGCAAATCACATTATATTATGCTTACACTGAGAAGCTGGGCCCGATTAGCTCAGTCGGTAGAGCATCTGACTATCAATCCAGGGGTTGTGATATCCCCGCCCAGCAACAGTCTCTGTGATGATTGATATACGACATTGTGTCTCATTATCCTTCGTTTCTCACTGCTGATTCAAGTGGGAAAGTTATTAGTTACTTGCGGAGATGGAATATACTCGAGTATGGGTTAACCTTTCAGAATTATGTGTTCATCGGTGCTGAATTGTATGTACACTATACACAGGTACCAAAAGGCGTGTGCAATTTTTCTACAGATGTGGAAGCAAATACTGGCTCACTCCCTGTATAAATGAATCCCGTGTTTCTAAAGAACCGATATATTGACCACTGAAGTCGCATGTTCGAGTCTAGCTATGTCCAAACAATTTATGTGAGAAAGTTTGCCAGTTACTTTCAGAAGGAAGGTAGTTTTGCTCAGATTCAGTCTGAGGTATTCCTTCGTCTATAGAACTCCACATGCAATATCAGTGACATATATACTGTTATTTAGTCACTCATATGATATATTACCTGTGATATGTTGAAAAATCAAAATGACGATAAAAAACCATCATCTAAAGGACCAGAAGGCAATGGAATCTATGGCTTACTTACAAAAATCGGTTATATTATATTAGTGAAGAGTCGGGCTCAAGTCCATCCTATTGTTCTTACGTTTAACTACACACTATAAGAAAAAAAATCAGAAAATGATAATTGCTGGCCCGTGCAAAAAACCGCTAATAATAATCATAGGGTCGTAAATACGACATAAGCCGCAATTTAAACGAATCCATATTTACTTCTCGCCTCTAAATTTAGAGAGCGCCTGAAAAAAGAAAACATTCGCACGTTTTTAAGACGTTATTATCAATATCTTATGTTTTATGCATGCTCTGTGAATAATATTGCAGACAATGAATGAAACAGTTATTCCGGCCTCACCGAACTGGTACTGCAGTAAGGTCATAGACTGTAACAACAAGGGCGACCTTGTTTTTGGATCGAGACACGATGTTTACTATTTTGACAGTGTAGAATTTCCGCCAAAATTTAAAGGGGTGTTTGTTGGTCACCGGGAGAAGGTGACAGCACTGAGCCTGTCATGTCACGAGCAGTATTATAACCTATGCTGCAGTGCAACAGAAGGAGGGGATGTGAAGTTATGGCAGATGGACAGCAGGAGTGTCCAAGGAGAACATACCATACACAGTGTAGGTACTTTTTAGTTCGCCGTGACGAAAGTCAAGGAGACAGGTTAAACTTTTGCGTTTTGGTGGTAGCCTCCAATCTCAATCTTTGCATGAGTGGTGAGTTTTATCCCATAGGCAAGCTTTGTTGTGTTATGTATTTATCCCAACCATAAATAGGTTTTGTGTATTCTGGTGTTTCATCTACCTCAACAGTTAGCTTTCATATGTGGGTATAACTTGATGAAAACTGACACCTAAAACAAACTGTAATTATTTTGTATAATGTATTGAGTTTAGAGCGTCGTAGAGTAAAGGCTACCCAACTTTTCTTCTCCATGGTGAAAAACCTATTTATGAATGTCACTAACCTCAAATTATCCAGTACTTTTTTCTATCTTCATGTTGATTTAATTTAAACTTATCTATTTTGCTTTGATTGTGAAACAGGTTATTGCAACTTTTGTAAATCATGCTGGAGGTGTTCCTGGTTAGAACCAGTACTAAGCATATGTGGAAAAAGTGTCTTGCTCAAAGACACCGCACATAGCTGTAAGAGAGGATCAAAATTCTCGACATTAAGATCCTGAGTTCGAACCTACAACCTTTAGATCCTTGGTTCAGTGCTCTACTGGTGGACCATGTGCCCCATCCTTGTGTTGTTATTGATTGCCCAAAAACTTTACTCCGATTTTGTTGTCTTAAAATAAAAATGAAATCTTGTCCATTCTGCAATAGCAATTGTCTATTAGTTTCACCGTGATGCTTTATATATTTGACAAAGGTGATTTGACTTAGAAACATGTAGGTCAAAATCATTCAATGAAATGTTTTTAAGAACAATTTGCATGTAGATACAATGATGTAATTTTCAAACTATGTACAGCAACAATTAACTTTACCCATAAAGTGATGATTTATTTTTTTCATCCTATGGTACAATTTACAGTGTTTGTTTTCACTCCATGTAATGATAATGTAGACGTTGAGCGGATTCTTTTGTTATTTTATAAACAACAATGTTTAACAAAAGCATGTTTGTAATTGCTGACAAAAGTTCAATAAAACTACATTTAGATTTGTCTATTTGTAAATTTTGTTCATTTTTTATGCAAAACAA
This sequence comes from Panopea generosa, assembly GCA_029582155.1. Classification (NCBI taxonomy): domain Eukaryota; kingdom Metazoa; phylum Mollusca; class Bivalvia; order Adapedonta; family Hiatellidae; genus Panopea; species Panopea generosa. The sequence goes on from CM055896.1 coordinate 92,501,059, forward strand.
TATATGCAAATGTCAAGTTGCTAAAGTTTGTTTATAATATACACCCATGTACATAAATAATAATTTATTTCATACTTAAAAGGAATTTTTCTAACAAATGAGGTCAATAATGAAATCATTAAATTAATTTATCAATGCACATGTATATAAAGTTAATTTTTAGTTATTAATTGTAATAAATGCCTTTACTGCAAGATGCACCTTCAATAGAAAATAATGGTGGGTAAAATATATTGTTTATATTTGAAATCCACATGTGTATAATTTGTTGATTAAGTAGCACAATGCAACTTAAACTTAGCCACTGAATAACTAAGAGTCGGCTTGTCATTCTATGTTAACATTTATCATTTACTAAGTATATTCATATAGGTCTATACCAGGAGTGATTCTGTCCCACGACAAACTGAGATTAAATAGATAAAATAAAAATGCACATTTTATTAAATAATTGATTTTTACTAATATTATATTCATTTCGAGATGATATGTATGCTTGGATCTGCTCTGACCAAAAAGCAGCCACACCACTGCAGTTGATAGAATTATATTCTATTTTGTCTGAATAAAAGTGGGCTACCATGCTATTTATCTATTTTTGTCAGTGCAAGGTAACGACTGTATGCTGGTCCCTGGTTCAGCCCGATCTGGTCGTCACGGGTGATGAAAATGGAACCATTGGTGTGTGGCAATTTGAGGACAACCGCCAATCAGCTCACAGGCCAGACAAGGGTGCTATATATTGTATGGCTGCGTCCCCATCCAACGCTTCAATTGTGGCTGTTGGGTAAGCATATATTAAAATAGTTGTTAGTTTCCTGTTTCCTTATTTAAAAACACCATTTACAAAACATTTAACAGCCCCTTTTCAAATAATTTTTGTGTTCATTTAAAGAGTCATTTTATTTAATAAAATTTGATATGAATGAGAAGATGGGTAACTCTGGATATTAAATGTTATCTTACTTACTTCAAATAAAAGTCAAACTGATTTATAATGCATATCCCGAAAACATCGCATGCTGCGGATCGATGTTATGTTAGATCCACAGATAATGGTCACATACGAAAGATTGTGTATATAATAACTATACTTAAGTAAAAGTGTGCAATAATTCTTGTATACCATGACAATGGAAATTTGGTCAGGTCAGTAAGGTAACAGCTTTTTAGTGTCAAACACACATACATAATTCTTCTGAAAATATCTTTGGGCTAATCATCAGATCTATTTCTTCTGTGCTACAGTCTTCCATTTCACTATGTATAAAAAGAAATAAGAACTTTTCATTTGAGGTAGTATATTTCTATAAAATTCCACTTTAAGATTATTTTTTTATGAATAAGCTGCCTACCCAATTCTGAAACCTTTAATATTTGGACACCAATCTTTCAGGTACAAGACTGGCCAGATTGCACTGGTTGACGTGAAGCGAGGTGCCACCATTGTGTCACGACTTCGGGGACATGACGAGGAAATTCACTGTCTTGCATGGTGCCCAATTCCAGGAGAAACATTTAAGACCTCAGATTCTGGTGGAAGTAATGATATTACAGATTTGGAAAGCTTCGGAGTTGGTTAGTTTTTGAAGTTCCATTTAAACTTACTGTCAAATGAAAAAAAGTAGAAAGACATTATTTGTACATGCAGTGTTTTTTTCTGAAAATTGGTAAGAGGCCATAGCCCTTTGAATAGGAGACAGGAATGTGTATTTCATGTCATTTTTGATACATTGTAGGTCATATTGTGTCTAGAAAGTCGTTAGGTGCATGTGTCTCATTCCAGACACAATGATTTGAGAATTAAATACATCATCCTTCTGCAAGTAACTGGCAAACTTTTTCACTTAAAAACATTATGTTAAACAATAATACTTTGGTGGTGGAGGAATTCTTATATGTATTTATATGTTAAAAAAATATACCACTTCTGTTTCGGAAAGTATATATGCACCACTTGTTATATGAGGTAAGAAGGGTCCTCTCTTTTTGGTGTTTCACAAGTGGGAAAGTTATTTTTTTGGGGGGATCACAGAATGTGAAATTATCTATAAAATGAAAAGATATGATAAAACAATACATTTTTTAGTGAACGTTAGCTATAAAATTTTCTGGGTGGGGTTGGGGCTGGGGCAATCTTGTATCGCTGGGATGGCACAAATATTGCACAGCTGATAGCTAATGTTAAATAATGTGCCAGTAGATAGCTGTTAGATATATGCATACAGCAAAGAGTATCATCAGCATGTACTGTTGTTTTGTTAGTCGGTCTGTTTACAACACATTGCAAATTAGTGAGAGTTTAGGAACATAACTATGAATCAAAAGATGGCGTAGTCAATACCGTTTCAGTCTTCAAGCACTAATTTGATCTAGTACATGACATGTGCTGTGCCAGAGAGTAGGTTTATTTTCAGAGACAAGCTTCACCAATAAATTGTACCTTGCCATGTTTTGTTAGTTGCAAAGTCATTTTTTAATCTGTTAGGAAGGGTGCATAAAATTGTCATGTAAACAAATCAACTATATGGTGATGATTATTGACAGGTCATGTCAGAGCGAGTGGGTGATGCAAAAATTTCAAGAGGTGACGATATAAACTGATGAATAAAACATCACTGGTTGATCTTACTTAATCTTGAAATCGGAAACTCCCATACTTAATCATGAAATCGGAAACTCTCATACTTAATCATGAAATCAGAAACTCTCATAAATTTTGCAACACGTAAGAAAAATACTCTGTTTATTTTGTTTATTTAATCTGTTTAGGTGTGGGATGAGTACAGATTGGTCAAAAGAGAAAAAGAGAAAACTACCTGTGGAAGAGCATTGGTTCTTAGGTTCTACTCCACCAATAAACTATATGCCATATGTAAACTGAGTGTAAAGTTTTGAAAATGGCATTAACACTCACATGGATATTTGTTATGATTCTTAAAGTTTTATTTTTAGATAAATAAACCTAATATTTTCTTTTCCTTGTAATATATGTTACCTTAATACCTATTTGTTTTTCAGAGAAAATTTGAAACTATAGGTAGATGTGTTGTGTTTTTAGCAGTCTTTTTTTTTTCATATGTTCAGAAGACTCATGGAGAAAAAAGCCAAAATCACCAAAACCTAATGAAGGTTTTGGTACAGAAGGGTGGCTATTGGCCTCGGGCAGCCGGGACAAAACTGTGAGGATCTGGAGTACCAGCAAGGGCAGACAACTATTACAGATGAAGTTACCACACCCAGCTAGAAGGGAGAGAAGTGATGATGGTAACAAGAGCCGGGTGTGGCTGACATTATGTTGGCCAAAGGGAACACCACAGCAGATTGTCTCTAGTTCACAAAGGTTCATAATTACTTTTTCACTTGTCTTTTTGAAAATAAATGATGAGCTATTGTCATGACCCTGGTATCCTCATTGTCGTCTGGTTATCAATGTTTTATGTTTAGCACAGCTTTTTCTTTGTTTCTCTACAACTTACTAGTTATAATTGACTAAATTTCATAATCACTCAAACAATATATATGTATAGCTAAGTAACCTAAATTTCCAAATTTGGACTTTAAAACCTTAAGTTAAAGTTTTTTGTTTAGCTTGGGTTTGAATATTTTGTCCCATTAGAGCAATAAGGTACCAAGTGTATATGAAATAAGAAAGCACTTGGTACTTTCTTACATCAATAGGGCAATTTGTTTAGGCTCATCTTGAAAAAAATGAAAAGCTATTGTCCTGGCCCTAATGTAAAACAGGTTGATAAATCATTAGGTATTTAGGCTCACTTTCTATTTCTTAGCTCATCGGGACAAATATCCAAGGAGAGCTATTGCCATGACACCGGTGTCATCGGCGTTGCTGTAGACACCCACGTTTAACTTTTGCGTTTAGTTGTATTTAAGTTTAAGATATCTATGCAACCACTCATTGGATATGAAGGAAACTTTGCATGTTTGTTCACCATCAGCAGTGGAACACACAGACAAGAATCATAACTTTGGATTGCATATTGGCAGTGTTTTGTACCAAACTTTTGTGTTTAGTTGCGTTTAAGTTTAAGATATCTATGCAACCACTCATTGGATATGAATGAAACTTTGCATGTGTGTTCACCATCATCAATGGAACACACAGAGACAAGAATCAAAACTTTGGATTGCATTTTGGCAGAGTTATGGACCAAACTTTTGCGTTTAAGTTTAAGATATCTATGCAACCACTCATTGAATATGAATGAAACTTTGCATGTGTGTTCACCATCATCAATGGAACACACAGAGACAAGAACCATAACTCGGGGTTGCATGCTGGCAATGTTATGGCCCTTTTGGACTTAATTTTTTATCTGTAAACACCCAGGTTAAACTTTGGCGTTTAGTTGCGTTTAAGTTTTGGTGTTGCCTTCAAGCTCAATCTTTGCATGGGTGGTGAGTTTTATCCCATTGGCAAGCTTTGTTGTCATCTGACAACCCTTGTTATTTTGCTGGTTTATATTTATGGATGACTTTACTGTACTATTTATGTGGAATATGCATGTTGTTTAGTTCTTCTGTTTGTAATATCAAGTTTATTATTATCACATTATAGCAACATTTTCTATTAATTCAAATGAGAATTCAATTTTATGATCAATAGTATAATCAGTTCAATTATTCAATTATGATCAATAATCAATCATGATTGATTATCAGCACATCACTACTATATACGGTGGAGGGTTGTAAAGACACATGTCCAAATTTACTTACCTTTGATGCGTCAAATTGTAGTAAATCAGGTTTTAATAATAGTTTACTGCCCAGGAGTGATACTGTTTTAGATGTTATCAGACAAGAGTTACTGGCAGACTAATCTGGGTCTACATGGTGTGTAAATAGTGTTACTGACATTAATTACTGCCTTGAATGAAGTCTTGCTTCTAAGCTCATTTTCTTAATAGCCCAAGACCAGTATTCAACAACTGTTCTAAAGAACATTCTTGAACTTGAACACAGGAATGAATTTTGAGAAACACACCTGGAGACCATTTTTTTAAACAAAAATTTGCAAGCATGTTGGGCCACCTATAAACACTCACAATTATTCTATCTGTCATGGTAAACTAGATATCTTAAGTTGAAATTTGGATTTCAAGCTCAAGTCTAAGAATATTCTCTAGTATGGTTGGTGAATACAACCCCAGGTGCTATTGCAGTATCCACAACTTATGTATGAGAAAGCCATAATAGGAGATACATTCAGTATCCCCCCCCACCCTCCCCAATTGGGAGGATGTGATACTTACTGGTGACATTTCTTGATTTTAAATAAAATTGGAAAGTCTAATGAGTTGAAGAGAACCACCATTCACCTCTTACTAAAGAAATGAGGTTGTTGCCTGTATTTTACATATAATATATTTTCACGCCAAAATAACCTGATATAGGTGCGAGGGCAAACATAACATAACATTTATTATATTTCAGTGGAGACCTGCTACAGTGGGACATAACAAAGACCGGTAAAGACAAATGTCAATGCCTGCACAGCCAGGGGAGGGGACACACTCGATCCGTGTTTAACATTTCTCAACTTCCAAATCAGACAAACATTATCTGTACATTCTCCATGGATAGACAGGTAACCAGCTAGCAGGGTACCGTGACCTGGGGATAAAGTAGAAGTCTTTATTATTATACCCCCGACAAATGAAGTTTTGAGGGGGTATATTGGAGTCACCCTGTGGTCGGTCTGTCGGTCTGTCGGTTGGTCTGTCCGTTGCAATTTTCCTTGTCCGGAGCATCACTTGAAAAGTACTGGATGGAATTTCATCAAACGTCATACAATGGTAGAATATAATGAGAGGAAGTGCAGTGTACAAGAAACATAACTCTATTCTTGCTAATTACAGAGTTATTGCCCTTTGATATTTTTTCTTGTCCTGAGCATAACTTGAAAAGTACCAGATGGAATTTCATCAAGCTTCATACAATGGTAGAATATAATGAGAGGAAGTGCAGTGTACAGGAAACATAACTCTATTCTTGCTAATTACAGAGTTATTGCCCTTTAATATATTTCCCTTGTCCGGAGCATTACTTTTAAAGTACTGGATGGAATTTCATCAAACTTCATACAATGGTAGAATATAATGATAGGAAGTGCAATGTACAAGAAACATAACTCTATTCTTGCATATTACAGAGTTATTGCCCTTTGATATATTTCCCTTGTCTGGAGCATTACTTTTAAAGTACTGGATGGAATTTCATCAAACTTCATACAATGGTAGAATATAATGATAGGAAGTGCAGTGTACAAGAAACATAACTCTATTATTGCTAATTACAGAGTTATTGCCCTTTGATATTTTTTCTTGTCCAGAGCATAACTTGAAAAGTACCTGATGGAATTTCATCAAGCTTCATACAATGGTAGCATATAATGAGAGGAAGTGCAGTGTACAAGAAACATAACTCTATTCTTGCTAATTACAGAGTTATTGCCCTTTGATATATTTCCCTTGTCCGGAGTATTACTTTTAAAGTACTGGATGGAATTTCATCAAACTTCATACAATGGTAGAATATAATGACAGGAAGTGCAGTGTACAGGAAACATAACTCTATTCTTGCTAATTACAGAGTTATTGCCCTTTGGCATATTTCCCTTGTCCGGAGCATTACTTTTAAAGTACTGGATGGAATTTCATCAAACTTCATACAATGGTAGAATATAATGAAGGAAGTGCAGTGTACAAGAAACATAACTCTATTCTTGCTAATTACAGAGTTATTGCCTTTTGATATATTTCCTTTGTCTGGTGCAGTACTTTTAAAGTACTTTTAAAGCCATCAGTGATAACAGTTTAATAAAGTTCATGAAAGAACCAAGTTGATGAATACATGGAGTTCCAGCAAAGCAGGTTCGATATTGTATTCCAAGTGCTCTTGTTTGTTTCATATCCATAAAATTGTTGTCCCTCAACATAACTCGAAAAAGTATAACATTTATTGATTGCCATGAAAGCTTGTACACTGCACAATAATTAAAAAGACCGTTTTTAATTTTAACAAAACCTTAAAAAAATTAACAGTACAAAAAACTCAATCCATAACATTCTCTTTTATTAAGAATTTTTTTTGTCTGGAGCATAACTTTAAAACTATTGGATATAATTTAATAAAACTTCATACAATGGGTAACCATTTTCTGTCATGGCGGCGTTCGGGGGTATTCATCACCTTCAGTGATAGCTCTAGTTATTACCAGTAAATACATGATGATTTATGATGAATGAATTATAAGATTGAAGTTTTATGACATACCATGGAAGCATGGCTTCTAAATTCCAAAATGCAAATCGGTCCAAGGTTTTTATTGCCGTAGGAATCGCTTCCATAAGAATCATACTTTTGCCCTACATTATGCCCATGCATGTATATTTATACCAATACCCCACCCACCACACAATTTTATTTTTCATGCTATCTGTGTTTAATTTGGCTAAACTTTTCTAAATATGTACATTATTGTTATCAATATCATGTATTCCCATTTGGATGTATATACTGGATAATAGGCGGATATTGCCTCGGTTCGTCTCGACTCGATGCCACATTCAATGCTTTGAACATTGTTAGAAGCACTTTTTATTGAATGGGACATTTAAACAGACAAGCCAACAGCAGTATTATTCTCGCTAAACTATATATGAATAAATGTAACTTTGCGTACAACCATTTTCAACTCTGTTTTCTATTATGTTATTATCAATTCATTAAAAAAATGTTCGCAGATATTTAAAATAGAATATAATACTGACGACATCCTATTTTAAGTGGACACAAACAAACTGCACAATTTCATTGCATGTATTGAATGAGACAACATATTGGCTGTCGTCTCTTTGATCACTGTGACTTCACCATGCGTCGGCTTACATCAAAGGGATATTGTAAGGGTGAAACATACATGATTTCAAGTCCTTGAAAGTGACATGTTTATGTCGTTTTTTTTTTTAAAATTGAAGCATGTATTTAGATTGCAAAGTTAGTAATATGGAGGAAATTAATGGATAATGTATATAAACGGTATGGAAATTTTATATTAATTATTTAGTTTAAGTTACGTTGATGATGCACAGATCTGTACTCTGTGGACAAATATTTTTCCAAACATTATGGCTAACGTAAACAATTCCGGTCCGACATCAGAATGAAATCGGTCCAGGTTTGATCACTTTCCTTAATTAATGTCATTAATATTATAATAAAAGCAATTGTTAAAAAACTCAAACAAACAAGTAATACTGCATGTTTTCATTAAATATTTTAATGACGCAAGCAATTTTGGTCCGAAAGTCCCAGCTTTGACCAACACGAGCAAACAAATTAACACATTACGGCAAGCCGTATATCAAAGAAATTACCGAAGCAAAACTGTTTTGGTGAATTGATATGGGTCGCTGATCACTTATTGAAGGCATGTAACGTAGCAATAGACTTCCAAAAAACTCCCCTACTATACATAATGGCTTGGTCAAAATTGACCTCCTTTTGCACAGCGGGTGACAAAACAATTGAATATTATTGCTGCAAGGTGTATTTCACCGCTTAGTAAAGCATCATAAGGGTAATTTTTACGACCAACAAAATATCTTTTATTAAATTATGAAATGAAAACCGGTTTTGAACAGTAAAAATCGGTCCAAAAACCGAAAAACTGGTGATTTTAGAAGTTCTGCATGGAAGTTATATAAAACCAATGGAGAGGAAGATTTCAGGCTCCCATGTACAAATACAACAATTAACAAACAGATTGAAAGAATATCACATGACTATGCAGAATTTATGCACAGTCTTGATACTTATGGAAGGACTTCAGTCTCAACATGACCTTTAAACTGTTTACTGATGAATTTTTATTTGTGGGTGTCAGAGAATGTTTATATCAAATAAAAAACAAAACATTTGATAGACAATGTGCTGTTAAATACTCATTCATTTCAATGTTTTTCCTTTATAGATAATGTCCTTCCTTTATAGATAATGTTCTGGGATATGGATTTGAAGCACCAGACTGGGGTTTTACCATCACTCGGCGGATATGTGTATGCAGCCAAAGCATCACCTTTAGATCCAGGTAAAAAACAACAATAACAAATTCAACTATTTACAATAAAATGACTGAGTATATATAGTTTACAATAAAATGACGGAATATGTTACAATTTACAATAGAATGACTGGGTATGTTACCATTTACAATAAAATAACTAAAAAAGTTACCATTTGCAATAAAATGACTGAGTATGTTACCATTTACAATGAAATGACTGAGCATGCTACCATATACAATAAAATAACTGAGTATGCTACCATTTACAATAAAATGACTTAGTATATTACCATATATAATAAAATGACTGAGTTTGTTACCATTTACAATCAAATGAATGAGAATGTTACAATTTACAATAAAATGACTGATTATGCTACCATTTACAATAAAATGACTGAGAATGTTACAATTTACAATAAAATGACTGATTTTGCTTCCATTTACAATAAAATGACTGATTATGCTACCATTTACAATAAAATGACTGAGAATGTTACAATTTACAATCAAATGACTGAGAATGTGACAATTTACAATAAAATGACTGAGAATGCTTCCATTTACAATAAAATGACTGATTATGCTACCATTTACAATAAAATTACTGAGAATGTGACAATTTACAATAAAATGACTGAGAATGTGACAATTTACAATAAAATGACTGAGAATGTTACAATTTACAATCAAATGACTGAGAATGCTACCGTTTACAATAAAATGACTGAGAATGTTACAATTTACAATCAAATGATTGATTATGCTACCATTCACAATAAAATGACTGATTATGCTACCATTTACAATAAAATGACTGATTATACTACCATTCACAATAAACAATGAGTAATATGCATAATAACCATATATATTTATATATAATATATATATATATATATATATATATATATATATATATATATGTATATATATATGGGCCGTTCTCCAGGAAAACCGGGCTTAATGACATTTTTTGACAATTTAGTTTTTTTTTATTTTCGTATTAAACAAAGTTTCCTGAACATAAAACTGCTTTCATTTTTATTGTACGACGATTACTTTTTCTAATATCAACGTTTTCCTGCGAGAGGTATAATAATGCACGACGTCAATGTGCGACGTTAATGTACGACTTTTTACGTTATGTTTCAGAAAAAACGACGTTATTTTGCGCGCGAACAATACCTCGATGGCAATAACAACTCTTAGTTATTCTGTATACCTTGCTGATTGAAAAGAAATTAACACAACGTATCGAACCAAGCACAAATTCAGAGATGTGAATAAAAAATAATCAAAACGGTACTTGTATTTCTTCAACGATCATAACTGTAGTTATATATAAACATACAAGATGACAATACATATAGGTTTTGCTGTTTATAATAACCAAAACACCATCAACGCTCAACATAATTTCACATCACATTTACCCACTTATCTCACAGAAGGTAGATAACATTTACGTCTGAAATCAAAAGTACAATTCCCGATATTTTCAAACTACCAAGTGATAGTTATAAGGAAAACGAGGCTTGCATAAATTTCACGTTCAGATCATAACTACCCAATTGCGCAGAGGATGCCCATATACTCGATGTAGTTATGTGTATGTTACTGACTTAATTCAAACATTTATTTATAAATTAAAACATTGAAATGCATCATGTTTAATGTAGTTTTAATTGATATTGATTTATTTTGAACGAAACCAAGTGATCATGGTGACATTGGCCATATAAATTAGATAAACTTTTAAAGTTTTTTAATAGGCGCTGGGCACGTTATGTCCTGGTACGCCGGTCGAACAAACGGTCTGACAACTCTATGGAAGTAGTCTTGACGCTCCATGGACAAGCCCTCGGGGGCGATAATATCTGGCATAGCATCTTCTTCGAAGGTGAAGTCACAAGACTTTAATAAATTCAATGAAGTCTCGTCGGCGTCGAAGGCTTTCTTTACTTTCACAACACCGGGCTCTGCAGACGACATCATGAAGTACTGGTATTGCCTGTATGAATAGATTATTTCAAACAATAAAAAAAACGCAATCTGGTGAAATAATCAAATTATATTTTCCGTTTTAGATCCGTCATTACAGCATTTATTTTGATAAAATAATATCACTATTTTTTAAGTGATAAATCATGTCTTTATTTTTCATAAGGAATTCTTTCAATAAGGTCTATAAAATAATAGCTATATTTCTAAAATATAATACCTGAATTTAGTTGTCGAACTTCACTTTTTAAACGACAAAGGTAAGTAGTCTAATGACATTTATTTTTCTGTCAAATCTATTATTTCAGAAATGGTGTTTCACTAAAAACTAATAAAAACATGTAACCTAAGTAACTAAAATTTAACACATGCGACGTTTATGTGTTTACAAGCGTTTAAGTATTTTTCTTTTTTTGGTTTTATGCTATTGAAATACGTTTTCTCATTACTCAGTATATAACTAGGAACACATACTGTGTGCATGAAGTAAATGTTTAGGTAAGCTATACCTTATTCCTCGTAACGGGCGGAATACTGGTCCAAGAAACGATTTCCAGTCACGCCATTGCCATGATGGATACCGGACCGCAACATTTGTTGACGATGATTTGTTGACAACATCTTCAAGCTGACTTATGGTATCACAGTCAGTACGCCGATAGAGTTTCTTCAAAGAGGCAAAGCCGCTGTCCACCAAACAGCGTGCATGGCCGGGCACTTGCATCATGTACTCTATGCGTTGGTGTTTTCCGGTCATTACTCGCCACATAAAATAACCAAGTACATACTGGTTTTTGTTCTGACCTGAAGTTAAAGTATGTGAAATAATAATATATTTAAAATTTACATATTTTGTTAGTTCACTTATCATTAAATAATAGTGTTTTTCCTTGCAAACTTACAGGGTAAATTTACATGCGTGTTTCCAATTACATGTAGTTATAGAAATAGTGTAATACATTAGCCAATATGTTCGTTGTACTCCAAGTTCATTATCATAGTATACATTTATAGATAAGCATAAGTCAAAATGAATTTTACATGCTAGATAGTAATGATGAAAAATAAGTCAGACATAAAAGAAAAAAATCTAAAATTTACCTGGGCAGTTGTCTGCATGTATAGTACAAGTTGTCTCGCCACTGCCGTGCGACTGTAAAGCCCAGTCGATCATCGATATTACAGAGTACGGACCGTGAGTTGATGTTCCATCTTTTCCAATCGTCTCGTTTTCATCGATTAAGAAATTCAATTGCCGGGGAACTCCGTCCAGACGAAATCCAAATATCTGTATTTTCCTAAGCGTTGTAAAATACAATGGGCCCATCTGCCTGGCGTGATGGGGTAAACATACATTTTGGCTGAAATCAAACGTATAGTGTACATATTGTTCTGCCTCAGAGATGCCATGGGCTTGTTTGGCTAATTTAATACATGTGTTATATACTTATCTTTCTTTTTGCGCCTGCAATATATTTCTTTCATTTTGTTTGTAGATTCCAGCTTTTCTTCTTCAGTAACAGAATCCATTATGGCTTTTCTCATTTTCTCACAAGAAGCACATACATCGTCTCTGGTTGTCGCTATTTTTACATGAGAAAGACATGTATTCCATACATTGCAAAATGTGGTATATTTTACAGAACGGCATTCTAGGCTCTTTTCAATACAACCAGCAACATATTTTTCATGGACACATTTTTTTGTTGTATCACTTGGCAAATAAATTGGAGGTATATTGTCCCGTCCCCTTGGAGCAGCTGGCTGTGGCATCCCAAATTCGTCTGCGTAATTCGAAATGAATTGAACGACCAATTTGATGTCATCAAATTTAAGGGACTTAGCTGGTTTCCGTCCTGTATTTGCATGTGTTCTTGGAGTTGCACCGTGTTTACTGATGTGTGTCATAATTTTTGAAGGCTGTGTTTACCTATGTCCAAAACAAGTTTGAATGTGTTCTTACATACATGTTTTCCGAGAAAAAAAATACTCATATCTTACTTTCTGTCTTTTCTTTCCGCGTTTTGTTGATTCATTGTCTGAATTATCAACCAGTGTTGCCATAATATACATTTCTTTGTCACTTTTCACCATTTCACGCACATCCAATACGTGTTTGTAAATATCTCGCTCTTTAAAATGTGTATGACAGTTGTTATGGCAACCACACCCAGTAAATATAAATTGCCTAATTCTCTGTACATCTTGGTCACACTCTAACATTACATTATCATCTTGAGGGTCATGCTCTCTTTCATCGTCACTATCTGAATCCGCCCTTCCTTCACATACGGTTGTTAGAAAGTGTCTTGCTCGTTCATAAACATTCAGTTGCAGGTCATTTTCATCAATGATACCATCATCATGAACGGCTTCATTGTCCTCACTGTCACTGGCTTGTGAAGCAAATGGGGTAGAAATTGGTGTTTTCCCAAAATGTTCGGAGAACAAACTCTCTAGCTCCTAAAAATAGAAACAAATAAAAGACTGATACAATATGTAATCGAAATCGATAGTATGTTAGATGTGCTAACGAAACTCATAATCTATATTTAGGAATCAAATGCCATATATTAACATTTAAAATGAGTCATTATAAAACTAATTAGGGTTTGGGATATGAAAAAAAAAAAAGAAAGAAAAAAAAGAACTTGCATCTCACGGGATCCGAACTCGGCTTTCCTGGACAATAGTCCATGTTTATAACCACTACACCACCGCGCCTATTACGTCAAAATGGAATCGTTAACGATTGATATTACGTACAGATGTAACGGCACGTCATAAATTCATATGCAGTTTCGTTTTTCATTTTTTTTTTAAATATACATTACATTTACAATTAAAAATGTTTCATTTAAAATCGTAACGATGGCACGATTTAACTTTCTACTAGGTCTAATGAACACGTTTTTGTACATTTTACATACTGCATTGTTGGTGGGTGGGGGAGTGCTAGGATTCATTATCATTTCAATGCCATTTTGAAATATTTTAGTGTCATTTAAAAGACAGTTTATACCTACATGATTTCAAATTGAATTGATTCCTTAGTTTATAATTTATCAGATAACATCGCAGATTTTTATTTTATAACAAACAAATTTACCATACATGTGTAAATGAATCGACAATTTACTGGCCAGTATCGCAAAGTGTTAGACACTATTATCATTAAAGTCCTTATGTAAAATTAAATATTTACTTAAAAAATACAAATGTAAACTTAGTTGCTTACCTCTATATCACTGTCCATCTAGAAAATCCGAGTTATCTTTGATAAATTTATAATATAAAATTCAAGTTGAAAAAACACATTCAAAGTTTATGTTAGCGAAATGCTACGTGTTTTATGACGTCGCTACTTTGGCCGGGATTTCCTCGACGTCATAACTATGTCAATAAGCCCGGTTTTCCTGGAGAGCGGCTCATATATATATATATGTATATTTATGTAATGAATGACCTGATGAAGTTAAAAGATAAATTGATGTTTGTACAATGATTCTGCATGGACAAATCCATAGCAATGGCAAGTCACATAACACAGCTTGATAAACTTAAATGTATTCTACATGTATTGTTACATTAACTTCACCAGTCCCAAACACTAAAATACTCTTTTATTGAACTTACCAATCTGGGGTACCCTTCTTTATATAGTTCATATATTTGTAATAGATTGATATAGTTCATGTATTTGTGAATTATTTATATATAGTTCATGTATTTGTGATAGATTTATATAGTTCATGTATTTTATAGATTTATATAGTTCATGTATTTGTAATATATTTTTTAGTTCATGTATTTGTAATAGATTTATATAGTTCATGTATTTGTAATAGATAGATATAGTTCATGTATCGGCGAATGATTTATGTAGTTCATGTAGTCGTAATAGATTTATATAGTTCATGTATTTGTGATAAATTTATATAGTTTATGTATTTGAAATAGATTTATATAGTTTATGTATTTGTAATATATTTATTTAATTCATATATTGGTTATAGTTAATATATTTGTAATAGTTCATGTATTTGTAATAGATTGATATACAGTATAACTTCCATATATCGAAGTTCAGGGGACCGTCATGAAAAGTTCGATATACCGGGACTTTGATATATGTGCATGTCTGAATCACTCGATGGTAATGGTAAAAGTTCAATTGGTAATGAGATCGCAACATGTATATGACCGTAGATCTACCTGTCATACTTTTACTAGTAAAAGTAAGTTTACATTAAATTAAATCGTGTTTATTGAATCCCTTCATGTCATTTAAAAGTCAATATAACTAAAGCACTACAAACATGTACAAACATAAAAACTTACATGGAGCACTTCCGGTATACGAAAATAAGCACATACATGTACATGAATATTCCATCAGCACATCAGTTGGTACAAACACACATGAACAAAACATCAACATACATGTACAATAAACATAAATAAATGTTCATCAATTACACTTGTAAGATAAAATGATACGAAACTAAACGTCGTACAATGCGTGCTCTTTACACGTACATTATGTAATCACGTATCACTATATGTAATCATGACAGATGCAGCCGCCATGTTTGCATACACAAAGTTAATGTTTTTTATCAGTAAATTATCACCATTCTGCCTTTAAGTAATCAAATGTTTATTAAAGTGTGACTCCTAACAAACATTTATCCGAGCACTCGAAGGGACTTTACGCTATATGATCAGCCTTTGTTCCTACGATCATCGCACCGGCGCACCGCAGGTGTGAAATACATGTACATCACTCCTGCGAGAAATGGTTAATGATGTGTAAAAGGACTCTTTGGGGCCGTGAAAAAACTTCGATATACTGAAAAATTCGATATGTATAACTTCGATATATTTGCGGTTTTTCCATATAGATTTAGAAGGAAAAAAGTTGGGACTTGAGAAAAGTTTGATATATCGAAAAATTCGATATATTGAAGTTCGATATATGGAAGTTATACTGTAGTTCATGTATTTGTAATATATTTATTTAGTTCATGTATTTGTAACAGACTTATATAGTTCATGTATTTGTAATAGATTTGTAAAGGACATGTATTTATAATAGATTTGTATAGGACATGTATCTGTAATAGATTTGTATAGGACATGTATTTGTTATAGATTTTGATAGGACATGTATTTGTAATAGATTTGTAAAGGACATGTATTTGTAATAGATTTGTATAGGATATGTATTTGTAATAGATTTGTATACATCATGTTTGTATTTGTTATAGATTTGTATACATCATGTTTGTATTTGTAATAGATTTGTATACATCATGTTTGTATTTGTAATAGATTTGTATACATCATGATTGTATTTGTTATAGATTTGTATACATCATGTTTGTATTTGTAATAGATTTGTATACATCATGATTGTATTTGTTATAGATTTTGATATTTTATGTATTTTGTTATAGGTCGAGTTGCTCTTGGTGTTGGAGATTCCATGATAAGACTATGGAACCTTAATGCATCACCTGATGGCTTTGACTGGTCAACACTATGGCAGGGTATACGCAGTAAAGTAACAGCGGTAAACTCTGTTTGGTTTATACTCACTTGAATTGAATTAAAATAATGTCATTGGTGCAGTTATCAAATAAAAAAAATAGGCCAGTATTGATTGACGTTTACTTTATCAAATTACAATAAAGATATGGTTGTGGGTTCAAACCTACCAGAGGCTGGTCTCCTCATTCCATTATTCATTTCCCATAGGCTGATCTCCTCATTCCATTATTCATTTCCCATAGGCTGATCTCCTCATTCCATTATTTCATTTCCTACAGGCTGGTCTCTGCATTCCATTATTCCATTTCCTACAGGCTGGTCTCCGCATTCCATTATTTCATTTCCTACAGGCTGGTCTCCGCATTCCATTATTTCATTTCCTACAGGCTGATCTCCTCATTCCATTATTCATTTCCCACAGGCTGATCTCCTCATTCCATTATTTCATTTCCTACAGGCTGGTCTCCGCATTCCATTATTCCATTTCCTACAGGCTGCTCTCCACATTCCATTATTCCATTTCCCACAGGCTGATCTCCTCATTCCATTTTTTCATTTCCCACAGGCTGATCTCCTCATTCCATTATTTCATTTCCCACAGGCTGGTCTCCTCATTCCATTATTTCTTTTCCCACAGGCTGGTCTCCACATTCAATTATTTTATTTCCCACAGGCTGATCTCCTCATTCCATTATTTCATTTTCCACAGGCTTGTCTCCTCATTCCATTATTTCCATTTCCCACAGGCTGGTCTCCGCATTCCATTATTTCATTTCCCACAGGCTGATCTTCTCATTCCATTATTTCATTTCCCACAGGCTGGTCTCCGCATTCCATTATTCCATTTCCCACAGGCTGATCTTCTCATTCCATTATTTCATTTCCCACAGGCTGATCTTCTCATTCCATTATTTCATTTCCCACAGGCTCATCTCCTCATTCCATTATTTCATTTTCCATAGGCTAGTCTCCTCATTCGATTAGTTTCATTTCCCACAGGCTGGTCTCCGCATTCCATTATTTCATTTCCGACAGGCTGATCTTCTCATTCCATTATTCCATTTCCCACAGGCTGGTCTCTGCATTCCATTATTTCATTTCCCACAGGCTTGTCTCCGCATTCCATTATTTAATTTCCCACAAGCTGATCTTCTCATTCCATTATTCCATTTCCCACAGGCTGGTCTCCGCATTCCATTATTTCATTTCCCACAGGCTGGTCTCCACATTCCATTATTTCATTTTCCACAAGCTTATCTTCTCATTTCATTATTCCATTTCCCACAGGCTGGTTGGTCTCCGCATTCCATTACTCCATTTCCCACAGGCTGGTCTCCGCATTCCATAATATGATTTCTGACAGGCTGGTCTCCTCATTCCATTATTTGATTTCCGACAGGCTGGTCTCCTCATTCCATTATTTGATTTCCGACAGGCTGGTCTCTGCATTCCATTATTTCATTTCCCACAGGCTTGTCTCCGCATTCCATTATTTAATTTCCCACAAGCTGATCTTCTCATTCCATTATTCCATTTCCCACAGGCTGGTCTCCGCATTCCATTATTTCATTTCCCACAGGCTGGTCTCCACATTCCATTATTTCATTTTCCACAAGCTTATCTTCTCATTTCATTATTCCATTTCCCACAGGCTGGTTGGTCTCCGCATTCCATTACTCCATTTCCCACAGGCTGGTCTCCGCATTCCATAATATGATTTCTGACAGGCTGGTCTCCTCATTCCATTATTTGATTTCCGACAGGCTGGTCTCCTCATTCCATTATTTGATTTCCGACAGGCTGGTCTCCTAATTCCATTATTTCATTTCCAATAGGCTGATCTCTTCATTCCATTATGTCATTTCCCATTAATTTCAAGCAGAAAATCACCTCAAGTTTTGCAACTTCTATGACTTACCTAACGTGAGAGGAAATCCGATTTACTATTATTTATGTCTGAAGTTTAAATTACTTAATATAAGATTTAAATAATTCTAAAAAATATATTTTGATAGAATTTAGGTCTCTGCATCTAATGTAAACAAAAGGTTATTGCAATCATTTAAGCAATTTTGAGTAAAATTTGGCTAATAGTAAACAATTTCTGAAGACTATCGATTTCAAGCAAAATAAAAACTGTACTTTTCCATTGGACATGTGCATTATGTTCAGTGTAGTACGTTTTTGTTTTGAGTCTGGAGAAATATTATCAGTGTGATATTGTCATGCATCAGCAAAGATCATTGGATATAATCATTTATCAGCAAAGATCAGTGTGATATAATCATGCATTAGCTAAGATCAGTGTGATATAATCATTTATGAGCAAAGATCAGTGTGATATAATCATGCATAAGCAACGATCAGTGATATAATCATCCATAATCAAAGAGCAGTGTGATATAATCATGCATAAGCAAAGATCAGTAGATATAATAATGCATTAGCTAAGATCAGTGTGATATAAACATTTATCAGCAAAGATCAGTGTGATATAATCATGCATAAGCAAAGATCAGTATGATATAATCATGCATAAGCAAAGATCAGTGATATAATCTTTTATCAGCAAAGATCAGTGCGATATAAGCATGCATAAGCAAAGATCAGTGTGATATATAATCATGCATAAGCAAAGAGCATTGTGATATAACCATTTATCAGCAAAGATCAGTGTGATATAAGCATGCATAAGCAAAGATCATTGTGATATAATCATGCATAAGCAAAGATCATTGTGATATAATCTTTTATCAGCAAAGAACAGTGTGATATAAGCATGCATAAGCAAAGATCATTGTGATATAATCTTTTATCAGCAAAGATCAGTGTGATATAAGCATGCATAAGCAAAGATCATTGTGATATAAACATGCATAAACAAAGATCAGTGTTATATTATCATGCATCAGAAAAAGATCAGTTAATATAATCATGCATAAGCAATGATCAGTGGAATATTGCGTTGGTGAAATAATTTTGAAAGAGACATAATTTTATGGATGTTTGTGTCATGTATTTTGAGAAATGATACACTGTTTATGGGTTACATAATCTGACGATTTTGAGGATTTATGTCAAATTAATAGGTTAAAGATAAGCAGACAACTTACACTTGTTAATGTGATTTATCATTATTAACAGATTGTTAAATATTTAGCTTATATTGGTGATTTTGTATATGTAAACTTCTGGATCACCTCGTTAAAAGTCTGATGACACTTACATCATAATATTTTAAAATAAAAAGTTTTGCAACAGAAAACATAAACAAGTACATTGTACTTTCATTGTTGACGTTTGTAAATAAACAGATTGATTGATTGAATGTTTAGCATCATTTTTATGCCATCGAGGGCTAACAGAGTATCAGTTAACCTAACCACTGTTTCCTGGGATCCTGAAAGGTTAACCAGTACTCTAGCACACCCCATTTCCATAAGTAACTGATAACTTCCCACTTGAATCAGCGATTAGAGATGAATGATAATGAGACACAATGTCGTATATCAATTATCATGGAGACTGTTGCCGGGCAGGGGATTCGATCTCTAAATAAACAGACCATTCAATGTATGTTATTTACAGTTTTATTTCGGTAATTGTTATAATGATAGTTTTCAAAAGTTTGAAGGTTGTTATTTAAAGAAAAGCTTAATTGACTGTTCAGCTGCTATCTTTGATCAGCTGCTTGTTATAAGATTCTGAGAGGTAATTCAAATTATCTACATGTAGCGGTAGAGTGGTGGCCTTGGTACGGTACTTCAGTTCATCATGGTATACAAACTGTTAATGAAGAATTCACAGGAATATAGGAATATAACGAAGATGGCATCTTGAATGTATACTGGTAAATTGATAATTTAATTGTTTCCACAGCTGAACTGGCATCCTAAGAAGGAAGGTTTGTTGGCATATGGCACAGATGATGGACGAGTTGGCATTTATGACACCCTCTCAAATAAGTGAGTTACTAGCAATTGACTATTAGCATTTATCAGTTATACTTTTGATATCTTGACATATTCAGATAAGCTTTTGTGATAGCCCTGTGTCCTTTGTTAACTTTGGTTTAAACGACTTCTTCTCTGAAACTGCATGACATTGCCACCAAATATGGTGTAAAGTACCCCTACATGAATGTCTCTGAAGTTTGTTTCAAGTCATGACACTGGAGTCAAATTTGGTCTGCCCCAGGGGCTCATCAGTTTGTTTTTAAAAACTTCTATGAAACTACAAGGCCTGGCTGCAGCTTTGATATTTTGCATGTATTTGACATAATGATATTCTTAAGCTTCGCTCAAGCAATGACACTAGTGTCAAAATTTGTTCTTCCCTGGCAGTTTAACATAGGGAAACTTTAATTTAAAAGTCTTAAAAAGTAACAACCTAAATGTTTTCATATTTGGTATAAATGATAACCATGTGCAGGGGTGTCAAGAAGAGCTAAGGTTCACTGAGGCCAAATAAAGGACTTTTATTTTCACATGAATACTACAGAAAATCAGTAGATTATGTTTTTCCACTTTTTTTAGAAATAGATTTATTTGTCATGAAATCTGGAGTGTTTCTTTAGTTACAACAGTTGTTTGCTAAGTTATAACAGTTGAGATTGGGACCTATAAAGAGTATTTTACATCCATAAGAGGGGCCCAAAAAAGGATAAAATAGTGAATTTTCAAAAATCTTCTTCTCAATAACTGATCCACCAAATTTCTTCATACTTGATGTAAATAAGAGTTTGTTCAAGAAAGGAGGTAGGGTCCATTTGGAATCAGTAGACGGACATGAGTTTTACATGGCTATTGGGAAAACAGATAATTCTCATTCTCTCATCTGTTATTAATCCATTTCAAATTTGGAAAGAAGTGACAATTGAAATCAAGTGAGCCATTCATTGATCATTCTGATTAGTCTATATCTGTGACTATTTCACTCTATAAATACCATTACTATAAAACCTGAATTTGTTCATGTATCTGTGTTTCATGTTCAACTAGACTATGTGCCATTCGAAGAAAGCTGAAGGGATTAAGTGTTACCCATGACCATACGTACATAAATGGTCAAATTTTACCAGAGCTTTGGTCCCTATTTTACTTACATGTTTTGTAAAATTTACAAAAATATATATCAGAGGGCATCCATGTCCTATAAACACATTTCTAGTCTTTTATTTTTTAGAATTCTTTAAACTTATATTTCAACAATTGTTAAAATGTTCTAACAGCTGAAACAGTAGCCCGTCTGACAACATTAGCCCATGTAACAGTAGCCCATCTGACAATCAGTCCAGGCAACAGTTGTGAGTTTGAATCCCCACCTAGCCACAGTCTCTATAATAACTGACATACAAATTTGGGAAATTATCAGTTACTTATTGAGATGGATGTGCTCAAGAACTGGTTAACCTTCCAGGATAAAAAGGAAAGATATGTTAGGTTAACTGTTGGTCTGGTAGCCCTTGATGACATATGATTGATGGTATAAAATTGATACTAAATATTTAAACAAACAAATCACATTTGATGGGTTGGAAAGTACCAGTACTTACTAAATGTGGATAAAGTGCCTTACTGTATTGTTATGATGGTGGAATGAACTTGGGACCTATTATATATCTATTGCTCTACCACCAGACCACAAGATCCACAAAGATTGACTGGTGCTGAATGTCACTTCTGACTTTTATTTTGTATTTTAGGCCGCCGTCAATCTCCACTACATACCACAGGAGGACTGTATACGCAGTTACATGGGGACCACCATCCTCGTATTACACAGGTAACTTGTGAAGTCAAGGTCACGATTGTACAAATTCCCTTAAATCAAACTTACTTTGAATTAAATAATCTTAATTTCATGTATAGTTCTTGTTCTTGTATATATTTGGGGCATATATTGGTTCTGAAGGATTATGGATGTAAGAACAAGGAGGGGATATAAAGTATAGCTATTGTATCTGGGGAATAGTCAGTTTTGTATCAAGATACTCGTTATTAGAAATATCAACACAAGGTCATTTTTGATGTCTGAAAGTTCTATTGCAACATTTTAAGTAAAGCTGAAGTTATTGTAAAGTATTATCCATTAACTCTCTTGGGATCGCTTTTACGCTATTGAAATCAGTTTTTGTTGTTAATAATATTTTACTGGACTTTTTTTATGCAAATTAGAAAGATTTATACTTGCCTCGAAACATACACATCTGATGAAGTATGATTTATATACGTGTATATGTACCATTAAATTGTGTTTATCATAAAGCCTTTGTCTGACATTGTAGAGAAGGAGAGTGTAAGTCAGGGTTACCATGTATACAGTTGTGGTGATGGCAACATTCTGGAACATAATATCAACAAACTTGGCAACGAGGCTCAGTCTATCAATAAACTCATACAGTCAACCAATCCGGACTACAGGGTCAGTTTATTTTAACAGTCCAACATTTTTCTGATCCCTTCCTTCCTGGGTTTGATCCCAGGCTCCCAGTGTACACAGATTTTTGATGTGGTAATTTATATATGTTATAGGAAACACTGTTAGGCCTAAAAAAAAAAGATGTTTGTTTCCGGTTACCCGACCGACCCTATATTTTAACTGCCGACTCAAAAGTTTTTATGTCCAAAAAATCGGCATCGGATTTCGCGCTCTTTTTCGTGATTTTCACAACGAAGTAATTCTTACGCACCGGTGCGCTGTGTCGTTTAGACGCTCGTAATCTCATTATAAAATAATCACTGCATACGCCTAGACGATATAGACTCAAAGAAACGGTGCAAGGTATAATTGTTGCAAAGACAGTATAGCCTATAGGTGTAACCCCACCATTGATTTTTGTTCTTTATTCTATAGTAAATAATAAAAGTTTGAAGGCTTGTCATTCATAGAGGGTCCCAAATGAAAGAAGTGAAACCTACATTTTACTGTTTGTCAACCTCTGCACTATCAAAATATGATGAGAAAAGTAGGGGTCATGTGTCATATAAGAGATTTTTTTTCTGCTCAGTGTGTACACTGGTGACAAAGTGAAAGTAGACTTCCGAAATCATGAATTCATACCCCAATTTCCAAGCATCATTTTTTTTTCTAAATTCACAATTCAAACATGACAATGCTATCAAAATGTTCAAAATACATCAATAATGCCATTCAAATAAAAAAATGAGCATTAAAAATAGGAAAATGCATTTTTAAAGAAGAAGAATTGAGGATTATTTACAACCGCCATTATGCGACTACCCCACGGAAGCACTTCCTTTTTGCAATGGTGGCACTATGCCTATATCAAATATCTTCCTCGGTTTATTATAGCCACTTCAGATTTACGATTCATATCTGAAATTGAGTACTATTTAAAAGATATATTACTTTTACACCACTACCCCCAAAATGACATATATAATCATGTAATAGAAACTAACAACTCATTCATTTTGATGTTCCATTTAATAAAGGAGTGTGGTAACGAAAAAAAAAAAAAAAAAAAAAAAATCCCTACCTACCGACCCATATTTTTTTGGGCATGTAACAGGAAACAAACCTTCTTTTTTTTTAGGCCTTACTAATACAAACAACACAAGCAACTGTAGTGAGTGATATAGGCAAATTTGATTCTTGTGTTTCTGTTTGTGAGTTTTTTCCCCCCATTTTTTCTATCGTATATTTGATATTAACGAAGGGTAATGGAAGTCAAGTATCTCTGCAAGTCACTGACTGCTTCTCCACATATTCAAAGGTGGGAGACTCTTAGTGGTAAGTAGCATTATCGGGATTCGATTTCTCGACCCCTGTATTGGCAGCCAGACGCATTACAAACTAATCAAGCGAGGGCCCTGCTATATTTTTAGAAGTAATAATATGGGTCCTCCGTGGCCGAGTGGTTTAAGGCGCCATCTCAAGATCACTTACCTTTCACCGCTTATGTCGTAGGTTCAAGTCCCGCTCGCTCCAAAAACTTTATGTAAGAAAGTTTCCAGTTACTTGTGGAAGGACGGTGGTTCTACTCAGTCTGAGGTCTTCCTCCACCAGTAAAACTGGATATGCCATATATAACTTGAAATGTGATGAAATTGGCTTTAAACCCCATTAAAAAAAAAAAAAAAAAAAGTAATTATAAATGTGCATGTATTTTCTCAAGAGTGATTAAGAAATGTTTCTCTTGTTTCTCTTTCTGAGGTTTATTTGTATTATAATTGTTTAAATGAAATTTTGAAAACAAATTTCAGTACCAAACACGAGTGCCTACACGCAGTGAGATTTGCTGGACCCCAGACTTCACAGCTGTGGCAGTAGGAAATGATGATGGGTAAAGTTATAATATATATTTAAAATAGCTTATATAAACTAGTGGGGAATAATATTCTGCAGCACTTCCCTGCTGTTTGTACATAGTAATATCTGATATAGCTTATGTAAGCTAGTGGGCGGTAATATTCTGCAGCACTTCCCTGCTGTTTGTACATAGTAATGTCTGATATAGCTTATGTAAGTTAGTGGGCAGTAATATTCTGCAGCACTTCCCTGCTGTTTGTACATAGTAATATCTGATATAGCTTATGTAAGCTAGTGGGGAGTAATATTCTGCAGCACTTCACTGCTGTTTGTACATAGTAATGTCTGATATATCTTATGTAAGCTAGCGGGCAGTAATATTCTGCAGCACCTCCGTGCTGTTTGTACATAGTAATATCTGATATAGCTTATGTAAGCTAATGGGGAGAAATATTCTGCAGCACTTCCCTGCTGTTTGTACATAGTAATGTCTGATATAGCTTATGTAAACTAGTGGGGAGTAATATTCTGCAGCACTTCCCTGCTGTTTGTACATAGTAATGTCTGATATAGCTTATGTAAACTAGTGGGGAGTAATATTCTGCAGCACTTCACTGCTATTTTTACATAGTAATATCTGATATAGCTTATGTAAGCTAGTGGGCAGTAATATTCTGCAGCACTTCACTGCTGTTTGTACATAGTAATATCTGATATAGCTTATGTAAACTAGTGGGGGGTAGTATTCTGCAGCACTTTCTTGCTGTTTGTACACAGTAATGTCTGATAAAGCTTATGTCAACTTGTGGGCTTTAATATTCTGCAGCACTTCCCTGCTGTTTGTACATAGTAATGTCTGATATAACTTATGTAAACTAGTGGGCAGTAATATTCTGCAGCACTTCCCTGCTGTTTGTACATAGTAATATCTGATATAGCTTATGTAAGCTAGTGGGGAGTAATATTCTGCAGCACTTCCCTGCTGTTTGTACATAGTAATGTCTGATATAGCTTATGTAAGCTAGTTGGGAATAATATTCTGCAGCACTTCCCTGCTGTTTGTACATAGTAATGTCTGATATAGCTTATGTAAGATAGTGGGGAGTAATATTCTGCAGCACTTCCCTGCTGTTTGTACATAGTAATATCTGATATAGCTTATGTAAGATAGTGGGGAGTAATATTCTGCAGCACTTCCCTGCTGTTTGTACAAAGTAATATCTGATATAGCTTATGTCAACTAGTGGGCTGTAATATTCTGCAGCACTTCCCTGCTGCTTGTACATAGTAATGTCTGATATAGCTTATGTAAACTAGTGGGGAGTAATATTCTGCAGCACTTCCCTGCTGTTTGTACATAGTAATGTCTGATTTAGCTTATGGAAGCTAGTGGGGAGTAATATTCTGCAGCACTTCCCTGCTGTTTGTACATAGTAATGTCTGATATAGCTTATGTAAACTAGTGGGGAGTAATATTCTGCAGCACTTCCCTGCTGTTTGTACATAGTAATGTCTGATATAGCTTATGGAAGCTAGTGGGCAGTAATATTCTGCAGCACTTCCCTGCTGTTTGTACATAGTAATGTCTGATATAGCTTATGTAAACTAGTGGGGAGTAATATTCTGCAGCACTTCCCTGCTGTTTGTACATAGTCATATCTGATATAGCTTATGTAAACTAGTGGGGAGTAATATTCTGCAGCACTTCCCTGCTGTTTGTACATAGTAATATCTGATATAGCTTATGTAAGCTAGTGGGCAGTAATATTCTGCAGCACTTCCCTGCTGTTCATACATAGTAATGTTTGATAAAGCTTATGGAAGCTAGTGGGGAGAAATATTCTGCAGCACTTCCCTGCTGTTCCTACATAATAATATCTGATATAGCTTATGTAAGCTAGCTGGGAATAATATTCTGTAGCACTTCCCTGCTGTTTCTACATTGTAATTTCTGATATAGCTTATGTAAGCTAGTGGGGAGCAATATTCTGCAGCACTTCCCTGCTGATTGTACATAGTAATGTCTGATATAGCTTATGTAAGCTAGTTGGGAATAATATTCTGCAGCACTTCCCTGTTGTTTGTACATGGTAATGTCTGATATAGCTTATGTAAGCTAGTGGGGAGTAATATTCTGCAGCACTTCCCTGCTGTTTGTACATAGATATATCTGATATATCTTATGTAAGCTAGCGGGGAATAATATTCTGTAGCACTTCCCTGCTGTTTATACATTGTAATTTCTGATATAGCTTATGTTAGCTAGTGGGGAGTAATATTCTGCAGCACTTCTCTGCTGTTTGTACATAGTAATATCTGATATAGCTTATGTAAGCTAGCGGGGAATAATATTCTGCAGCACTTCCCTGCTGTTTCTACATTGTAATTTCTGATATAGCGTATGTAAGCTAGTGTGGAGTAATATTCTGCAGCACTTCCCTGCTGTTTGTACATAGTAATATCTGATATAGCTTATGTAAGCTAGCGGGGAATAATATTCTGTAGCACTTCCCTGCTGTTTCTACATTGTAATTTCTGATATAGCTTATGTTAGCTAGTGGGGAGTAATATTCTGCAGCACTTCTCTGCTGTTTGTACATAGTAATATCTGATATAGCTTATGTAAGCTAGCGGGGAATAATATTCTGCAGCACTTCCCTGCTGTTTCTACATTGTAATTTCTGATATAGCGTATGTAAGCTAGTGTGGAGTAATATTCTGCAGCACTTCCCTGCTGTTTGTACATAGTAATATCTGATATAGCTTATGTAAGCTAGCGGGGAATAATATTCTGTAGCACTTCCCTGCTGTTTCTACATTGTAATTTCTGATATAGCTTATGTAAGCTAGTGTGGAGTAATATCTGCAGCACTTCCCTGCTGTTTGTACATAGTAATATCTGATATAGCTTATGTAAGCTAGCGGGGAATAATATTCTGTAGCACTTCCCTGCTGTTTCTACATTGTAATTTCTGATATAGCTTATGTTAGCTAGTGGGGAGTAATATTCTGCAGCACTTCACTGCTGTTTGTACATAGTAATATCTGATATATCTTATGTAAGCTAGTGGGGAATAATATTCTGCAGCACTTCCCTGCTGTTTGTACATAGTAATATCTGATATAGCTTATGTAAGCTAGTGGGGAATAATATTCTGCAGCACTTCCCTGCTGTTTGTACATAGTAATATCTGATATAGCTTATGTAAGCTAGTTGGGAATAATATTCTGCAGCACTTCCCTGCTGATTGTACATAGTAATGTCTGATATAGCTTATGTAAGCTAGTTGGGAATAATATTCTGCAGCACTTCCCTGCTGTTTGTACATGGTAATGTCTGATATAGCTTATGTAAGCTAGTGGGGAGTAATATTCTGCAGCACTTCCCTGCTGTTTGTACATAGTAATATCTGATATAGCTTATGTAAGCTAGCGGGGAATAATATTCTGCAGCACTTCCCTGCTGTTTGTACATAGTAATATCTGATATAGCTTATGTAAGCTAGTTGGGAATAATATTCTGCAGCATTTCCCTGCTGTTTGTACATAGTAATATCTGATATATCTTATGTAAGCTAGCGGGGAATAATATTCTGCAGCACTTCCCTGTTGTTTCTACATTGTAATTTCTGATATAGCTTATGTAAGCTAGTGTGGAGTAATATTCTGCAGCAATTCCCTGCTGTTTGTACATAGTAATGTCTGATATAGCTTATGTAAGCTAGTGGGGAGTAATATTCTGCAGCACTTCCCTGCTGTTAGTACATGGTAAGGTCTGATATAGCTTATGTAAGCTAGTTGGGAGTAATATTCTGCAGCACTTCCCTGCTGTTTGTACATAGTAATATCTGATATATCTTATGTAAGCTAGTGGGGAATAATATTCTGCAGCACTTCCCTGCTGTTTCTACATTGTAATTTCTTATATAGCTTATGTAAGCTAGTGGGGAGTAATATTCTGCAGCACTTCCCTGCTGTTTGTACATAGTAATATCAGATATAGCTTATGTAAGCTAGTGGGGAGTAATATTCTGCAGCACTTCCCTGCTGTTTGTACATAGTAATGTCTGATATAGCTTATGTAAGCTAGTTGGGAATAATATTCTGCAGCACTCCCTGCTGTTTGTACATAGTAATGTCTGATATAGCTTATGTAAACTAGTGGGGAGTAATATTCTGCAGCACTTCCCTGCTGTTTGTACATAGTAATATCTGATATAGCTTATGTAAGCTAGTGGGGAGTAATATTCTGCAGCACTTCCCTGCTGATTGTACATAGTAATGTCTGATATAGCTTATGTTAGCTAGTTGGGAATAATATTCTGCAGCACTTCCCTGCTGTTAGTACATGGTAATGTCTGATATAGCTTATGTAAGCTAGTGGGGAGTAATATTCTGCAGCACTTCCCTGCTGTTTGTACATAGTAATATCTGATATAGCTTATGTAAGCTAGTGGGGAATAATATTCTGTAGCACTTCCCTGCTGTTTCTACATTGTAATTTCTGATATAGCTTATGTAAGCTAGTTGGGAATAATATTCTGCAGCACTTCCCTGCTGTTTGTACATAGTAATATCTGATATAGCTTATGTAAGTTAGTTGGGAATAATATTCTGCAGCACTTCCCTGCTGTTAGTACATAGTAATGTCTGATATAGCTTATGTAAACTAGTGTGTGTGTGGGGGGGGGGGGGGGGGGGTACTATTCTGCAGCACTTGCCTGCTGTTTGTACATGGTAATGTCTGATATATCTTATGTAAGCTAGTGGGGAGTAATATTCTGCAGCACTTCCCTGCTGATTGTACATAGTAATGTCTGATATAGCTTATGTAAGCTAGTTGGGAATAATACTCTGCAGCACTTCCCTGCTGTTAGTACATGGTAATGTCTGATATAGCTTATGTAAGCTAGTGGGGAGTAATATTCTGCAGCACTTCCCTGCTGTTTGTACATAGTAATATCTGATATAGCTTATGTAAGCTAGTGCGGAGTAGTATTCTGCAGCACTTCCCTGCTGTTTGTACATGGTAATATCTGATATAGCTTATGTTAGCTAGTGGGGAGTAATATTCTGCAGTACTTCCCTGCTGTTTGTACATAGTGATATCTGATATAGCTTATGTAAACTAGTGGGCTGTAATATTCTGCAGCACTTCCCTGCTGTTTGTACATAGTAATGTCTGATATAGCTTATGTAAGCTAGTGGGGAGTAATATTCTGCAGCACTTCCCTGCTGTTTGTACATAGTAATATCTGATATAGCTTATGTAAACTAGTGGGCTGTAATATTCTGCAGCACTTCCCTGCTGTTTGTACATAGTAATATCTGATATAGCTTATGTAAGCTAGTGGGGAGTAATATTCTGCAGCACTTCCCTGCTGTTTGTACATAGTAATGTCTGATATAGCTTATGTAAGCTAGTTAGGAATAATATTCTGCAGCACTTCCCTGCTGTTTGTACATGGTAATATCTTATATAGCTTATGTAAACTAGTGGGCAGTAATATTCTGCAGTGTTTGAACTGAGTTGTTCTTGTCTGTCACAAGAAAGGCCTATATCTTCAAAGACACATCCGTCGACCACTTGGTGATGGAGAACCCTTTGTAGGGTAATAAAATATGAAAATTATTATTACATCAATAATAACAAATGTCATGATTACATGAAGTAGAACAAGGATCGCTAATGTACAGACTATGGCACATCTCTAGGCATAGCATGTATAGGCATCTATAGCTTCAATAATCAAAAACATATATAGGCATCTATAGCTTCAATAGAAATAACATAAATAGGCATTTATAGCTTCAGTAGTCAATAACAAATACAGACATCTAACACTTCAATAGTCAATAACATATATAGGCATCTATAGCTTCAATATTCAATAACATAAATAGGCATCTATAGCTTCAATAGGCATAACAGAGGCATCTTTAGCTTCAATAGTCAATAACATAGGCATCTTTAGCTTCAATAGTCAATAACATATATAGGCATGATTCAATAGTCAATAATATATATAGGCATCTGTCGTTTCAATAGTCAATATTGTATATAGGCATCTAACGCTTCAATAACCAATAACATATATAGGCATCTAAATCTTCAATAGTCAATAACATTTATAGGCATCTAACGCTTCAATAGTCAATAACATATAAAGGCATCTATAGCTTCAATAGTCAATAACATATATAGGCATCTAAAGCTTCAATGATCAAGAACATAAATAGGCATATATACCTTCATTAGGCAATAACATATATATATAGGCATCTATAGCTTCAATGGTCAATAACATATATAGGCATCTATAGCTTAAATAGTCAATAACATATATAGGCATCTGTAGCTTCAAACATCAATGACATATATAGGCATGTATAGCTTCAATAGTCAATAACATATATATAGGCAGCTATAGCTTCAATAGTCAATAACATATATAGTCATCTATAGATTCAATAGTCAGTAACATATAAAGTCATCTAAAGCTTCAATAGTCAATAACATATATAGGCATCTAACGCTTCAATAATCAATAACATATATAGGCATCTATAGCTTCAATAGGCATAACAGAGGCATCTTTAGCTTCAATAGTCAATAACATAGGCATCTTTAGCTTCCAAGTCAATAACATATATTGGCATCTATAGCTACAATAGTCAATAACATATATAGGCATCTAAATCTTCAATAGTCAATAACATATATAGGCATCTATAGCTTCAATAGTCAATAACATATATAGGCATCTATAGCTTCAATAGTCAATAACTTATATAGGCATCTTTAGCTTCAATAGTCTGTAACATATATAGGCATCTGTAGCTTCAAATGTCAGAAACATATATAGGCATCTATAGCTTCAATAATCAATAACATATATATGCATCTATAGCTTCAATTGTCAATAACATAGGCATCTTTTGCTTCAATAGTCAACAACATATATAGGCACATCTATAGCTTAAATTGTCAATAACATATATTGGCATCTAAAGCTTCAATAGTCAAAAACATATATACTCATCTTTAGCTTCAATGATAAATAACATATATAGGCATCTATAGCTTCAATAGGCATAACATTAGCATCTTTAGCTTCAATAGTCAATAACAAAGGCATCTTTAGCTTCAATAGTCAATAACATATATAGGCATCTATAGCTTCAATAGTCTATAACATATATAAGCATCTTTAGCTTCAATAGTCAATAACATATATATATATATATATATATATATATATACATATATATATATATATATATATATATATATATATATATATATATATATATATGAATATATAGCTTCAATAGTCAATAACATATAAAGGCATCTATAGCTTCAATAGTCAATAACATAGGCATCTATAGCTTCAATAGCCAATAACATATATAGGCATATATAGCTTCAATAGTCAATAACATATATATGCATCTATAGCTTCAATAGCCATAACATAGGCATCTTTAGCTTCAATAGTCAATAACATTGGCATCTTTAGCTTCAATAGTCAATAACATAGGTATTTTAGCTTCAATAGTCAATAACAT
Source organism: Panopea generosa (assembly GCA_029582155.1). Classification (NCBI taxonomy): domain Eukaryota; kingdom Metazoa; phylum Mollusca; class Bivalvia; order Adapedonta; family Hiatellidae; genus Panopea; species Panopea generosa. Next base: position 92,533,553 of record CM055896.1, read on the forward strand.
AGGCATCTATCTATAGCTTCAATTATCAATAACATATATTGGCATCTATAGCTTCAGTAATCAATAACATATATTGGCATCTATAGCTTCGATAGTCTATATTATATAAAGGCATATTTAGCTTCAATAGTCAATAACATAGGTATCTTTAGCTTCAGTTGTCAATAACATATATAGGTATCTATAGCTTCGATAGTCTATAATATATAAAGGAATATTTAGCTTCAATAGTCAATAACATAGGTATCTTTAGCTTCAATAGTCAATAACATAGGTATTTTAGCTTCAATAGTCAATAACATAGGCATCTATCTATAGCTTCAATTATCAATAACATATATTGGCATCTATAGCTTCAGTAATCAATAACATATATTGGCATCTATAGCTTCAATAGTCTATAACATATATAGGCATCTATGGCTTCAATAGTCAATAACATATATAGGCATCTATAGCTTCAATAATCAATAACATATATTGACATCTATTGCTTTAATAGTCAATAACATATATAGGCATATATAGCTTCAATAGCCAGTAACATATATTGGCATCTATAGCTTCAATAATCAATAACATATATTTGCATTTATTGCTTTAATAGTCAATAACATATATAGGCATCTATAGCTTTGATAGTCAATAATATATATTGGCATCTATAGCTTCAATAATCATTAACTATGACCAATAACAAATGTTTTTAGATAATAAATTACTTCTGTAAACAATAGCAGACCTCTTTAAACAATAACTAACTTCTATACACAATAAAAGATCAACAAAAACTGACTTTTATAAACTATACCATCTCTAAACAATAACTAACTTCTATAAACAATAACATCCATAAATCAAACTTACTTTTACAAAAGATAACATCTATGAATATCTATATTGATGATAACTAACTTCAATAAACAATAACATATATTGGGATAACTAACTTCTATAAACAATTACATATATTGGCGATAACTAACTTCAATAAACAATATATATTGGCAATAACTAACTTCTATAAACAATAACAATTATAAACAATAACTAACTTCTATAAACAATAATATATAAAGGCAATAACTAACTTCTATAAACAATAATATATAAAGGCAATCACTAACTTCTATAAACAATAACATCTATAAACAATAATATATAAAGGCAATAACTAACTTCTATAAACAATAACATCTATAAACAATAACTAACTTCTATAAACAACAATAATATATAAAGGCAATAATTAACTTCTATAAACAATAATATATAAAGGCAATAACTAATTTCTATAAACAATAACATCTATAAAGGCAATAACTAACTTCTATAAACAATAACATCTATAAACAATAACTAACTTCTATAAACAATAATATATAAAGGCAATAACTAACTTCTATAAACAATAATATCTATAAATAATAACTAACTTCTATAAACAATAACATACAAAAGCAATAACTAACTTCTATAAACAATAACATATAAAGGCAATAACTAACTTCTATAAACAATACAGACTTATTCTGTTTTCGTTTCAGTACTGTAGAGATATACCGTCCACCTGACTTTACCTTGATTGCCACCATCCAGGTCCATCACAAGCTAGTCAACAGTATACAGTGGCATCCAGATGTTACCATGGCAACACCGACTGGTTCCCAGTGTAAACACTGGCTGGCTGTTGGTTCCAATGAGTTCCATGTGGCTGTGGTAGACCTGTCCAAGGTGTTTGGTATGTGGAAACATGCAACTGTAATGAACATTTATAGTTTAGATATACAGGATCATTGTTATGTCATCAAGGGCAAAACAGATGAACAGTTAGCCTAACCGCTCTCTTCTGTGATTCTTGAACATTAATCTGTACTGAAGCACACCCATCACTGCAAGCAACTGATAACTTTCCCACTTGAATCAGCAATGAGCGACAAATAACAATGAGAGAAAATGTCATATCAGTCATCTTGAATAGAGTCGTTCTCCTCGTAACATTGATAGTTTGTCACATTGAGAAATGAATGCACTTTTAGTTTATTAACTTTATTTGAGAGTATGTTGACCAACATTTTGATTTATTTATAACAGTAGACCTTGACATACATTTTTTTAGTCAAATACAATAAACTTTTTATTAACCTTGCAATCTGTGAAATGATAATATAAAAATACAACTTAACATTACTAATTATGGCATCATCTAGTTGATCACCAAGGTTACAAAATGACCATAAGTTTACCTATTACATTTTATTTTTAATAAATATTTCATTCAGATCGTATGGATATCACTGAGCCTCTACATATTACTGAATGTTTGAAAAAACTGGAGGGTCACTCGAACAGAGTGACCGGTCTGGTCTGGAGTCCACACACTGAGGGTCAACTCGTGTCTGTGTCATATGATGGAAATGCAATTGTAAGTGAACAAATTAACAGACATCTTTCCAAATAACTTAGACATTTGCACTCTTACACAGCAAACTGGTGATAGCGTAAAAAATATTTGTTAAAAAACTGCACAGGCTCTAAAAAAATTCTTTTTCATAGAATATACATTCTATGTGTAATTACATCCTATGATATGGTATAGAGATGGCATGGTAATATCTTGTTTAGTGTAGATAATGTACTGGTCTAATATCCCAGTTATTAACTTTTATATGGAAAAGTGCTGTTATGAGTTGAGTAACAGTAAATGCTGTCAAACTAATGTCGGTGGAATTGAACTGAACTGAGTATTAGCTCTAATTTGAACAAATGTTAGTCATTAGCCGTGGAGAAGTGTTACATGTGCTTAATAGCTAGACTAAATGTGCTTAAAGGGACAATGCTGAAGTATTCTGAATAAGATTTTGTTCCATTGCTTTCAGGTGTTTCATTAGAACTGAACACAATCCAGGTGTGTTGGATTATCTCATCAGAAAGCATCCTGTCTATTCTGTTTTAAAAAAAATCCTTTCTATTTCATTTTAAGAAAGATGTTTTCTATTCTGTTTTAAGAAAGATACTTTCTATTCCGTTTTAAGAGAGATCCATTCTCTTCTGTTTTAAAAAAGGATTTTAAAATAAATCTTTCTGCACTGTTTTAAGAAAGATGGAATGTGTGGTTCAGTGGTAGAGCACCGAACCTATGATCCAAGTGTAATGAGTTCAGTCCTCCCTTGTGGCTGTGTGTGGTGTCCTTGAGCAAGGCACTTTTTCTGCATGTGCTTTGTACTGATTCTACCCAGAAAGACTTTGAGCATGATTTGTACAAGTTGTAAAAGCTTGTTTTGCAATTGAAGTAAAATTAATAACTTTAAACTAAACTAAGAAAGATACATTCTATTTTGTTTTAAGAAAGATCTTTTTTAATCTGTTTCTTTTTTATATTATATTAATATTCTGTTTCTATTTTTAGCTATTTTGTGATCGCCTGGTAACAGTCGTCTGTCATCCTTCGTTAACTTTTAGCTTCTAACAACTTCTCTGAAACCATTGGGTCAATTTTGATATAACTTCACAGAAATGTTCCTTGGGTGACCCTCTACCAAGTTTGTTCAAGCCATCTTGATTTGTCAAAAAACATGGCCGCCAGGGGGCGGAGCAAGTTTAATTAGGAAAAACTTACAAAATCTTCTTGTCAGAAATTACTGGCTCGATTTTAAAATAATTTCACAGAAATGTTCCTTAGAGGACCCTTCAACAAGTTTGTTCAAACTGTAGTGATTCTTCAAAAAACATGGCGGCCAAGGGGTGGGGTTAGTTTACTATATAAACTATAGTAAAAACTTAAAAAATCTTCTTGTCAGAAACCACAGGGTCAATTTTGATATAACTTCACAGAAATGTTCCTTGGGTGACCCTCTACCAAGTTTGTTCAAGCCATCTTAATTCATCAAAAAACATGGCCGCCAGGGGGCGGGGCAAGTTTAAGTAGTAAAAACTTAAAAAATCTTCTTGTCAGAAACTACTAGCTCAGTTTTAAAATAATTTCACAGAAATGTTCCTTGGAGGACCCTTTCACCAAGTTTGTTCAAACCGTAGTGATTCGTCAAAAAACATGGCGGCCAGGGGGTGGGGTTAGTTTACTATATAAACTATAGTAAAAACTTAAAAAATCTTCTTGTCAGAAACCACTGGGTCGATTTTGATATAACTTCACAAAAATGTTTCTTGGGTGACCCTCTACCAAGTTTGTTGAAGCCATCTTGATTTGTCCAAAAACATGACCGCCAGGGGGAGGGGAAAGTTTAAGTAGTAAAACCTTAAAAAATCTTCTTGTCAGAAACCACTGGGTCAATTTTGATATAACTTCACAGAAATGTTCCTTGGGTGACCCGTTACCAAGTTTGTTCAAGCCGTTGTGATTTGGTAAAAAACATGACCGCCACAGTGAGGTGCTAGTTTACTATATAGGCAGCTATAGTAAAAACTTCAAAAGCCTTCTTGTCAGAATCTACTGACCTGATTTCGATGTAATTTCACTGACATGTACCATGAGTGAACCTCTACCAAGTTTGTTCCAGCCTTTGCGATTGGTTAAAAAACATAGTTGCCAGTAGGGGAGGCTGGTTTTCTTTATATGCATATATAGTGAAAACTTTCTTTCGATATCTGATATCCAGATATCAGCACAAGGATACTTTTGTTATTGCACAACTCTTCTACGCATCTGTTACATCTTCAAAACAAATCAAAATTCTAACTACTTGCCCATCTCGTTTTTCTAGAATTTTGAGTGTACATGTATTATATAATCTACTTAAGTTGGGTGTCTCAAGGTCACTCAGGTGAGAGATATATGGCCATCTTGGCCCTCTTGTCTAATATGTTTTATTCTGTTTGTAGGTTTGGAATGTTCAAGATGGTGCTATCTTGGCTTGTTACCATGGTCACCTGGGTAAACTGCTTTGTGTGTTTTGGAATGGCCTTGACTCTGATGAGATCGTGACAGGTGGAGACGACTTCAGCATACACAAATGGAAAATATCCAAAAATCCTGTCCAACCAGGACATCTAGGTGCGGATAATCCAGATACAATGATCTGGATACTTGTATTATATGTTGTAGTGATGTGAATTTGTAATAGGAATGATATGGAACTGTTGGTTGGTTTAGTTCAGACTTTGTGTTTAACCTTGTCTCAAAGAGCCGAATCACAGATCTGATGTGGAGGTACTTGAGTAAATACCCTCTTATAAACGTCAAAATAGCCCAATAAAATAAAATAAATTAATTATGTTGAAGTTCACATTGAAAATAAGTTTAAACTTGGCTCAAATTTATGTGTAAGTACATAATTTATTATCCCCTACATTTTGATGTGTAAGTACATAACCTATTATCCCCTACATTTTGACGTGAAAGTTACATAAGTTATTGTCCCCTACATTTTGATGTGTAAGTTACATAAGTTATCATCCCCTACATTTTGACGTGTAAGTACATAACCTATTATCCCCTACATTTTGACGTGTAAGTACATAATTTATTATCCCCAACTTTTTTATGTGTAACTACATAACTTATTATCCCCTACATTTTGACGTGTAAGTACATAACTTATTATCCCTAACTTTTTTATGTGTAAGTTCATAACTTATTATCCCAACTTTTTTATGTGTAATTACATATTAACTTATCCCAAATTACCGGTATTTATGTGTAAGTACATTACTTATTATCCGCTACATTTTGATTTGTAAGTACATAACTTATTATCCCCTACATTTTTATATGTAAGTACATAACTTATTATCCCCTACATTTTGATGTTTAAGTACATAGCTTATTATCCCCTACATTTTGATGTTTAAGTACATAGCTTATTTTCCCCTACAATTTGATGTGTAACTATATAACTTATTATCCCTACAATTTAATGTGTAAGTACATTACTTATTATCCCCAACATTTTGATGTGTAAGTAAATAATTTATTATCCACTACATTTTAAAGTAATAGTGTTATCCACCCGTTTTTCTGTCTATCACAAACTCCTGAAAATATAGCTGGGAGAAAGAAACTTGTTATACCAGATCACAAATAAGGAAAATGAGAAAATTTGAAGAAATTTATTAAACTTGAAGTGGATTTAAACCTAGGATTCTTATGTGCTAAGCAAACACTGGTTCAGTATCTCCACAAAAGCTACAGACCGTAATCCGTTAAAGTACACCAAACGGACGCAAACGAAACGAATATCAAACGCGTTTTAAACGATATACAAACGGACTAAAAATGCAAACGAAACGATATACAAAACGATAAACGAAACGAAACGATAAACGAAACGATATACGGACGCAACAGGACGAACGATCCACGAACGATACAAAACGATAATGCAAACTTAAACGCATCAAATAATAAAGATTCGGATATCCTCTAATGTGGTCGTAGTTGTATTGACAATGAAATAAATAATTAAACGAAATGATTGCTATCTTTGTCATTTAAAATTTTTAAATTGCTATACCTGTTACTTTAATTTAATTTCTTTGTTATAAGTTTTAATCCCGAATTATCCGTGAAATACATTACCTCGGGCATCGTTTCTTAACTTGTAAAAGTGTGATAAAACAATCAGATGACGCATGACCTGCTTACACAACTACCCCAATTAACTGATTTAATTATCTGAACACCGATTTATGTTGTTGTTCTGTTATATGATTGCCAATCAGGAAAAGTTTTCACACAATTTTAGAAAATCTATTTGTTACACCAAAAACCCTTAGGGTTTTTCCAAAATTGTATATAAAAATAGTTCATATATATATATATATATAACAAACACACGTAAAGGGTTGGTGTTTGTTTGTTACTGGGTGTCTTCCAAAATGTTTGTTTTCAATATAGGCATTCGTTAAAAAAAGATTACTATTAAGCTGATAGAGTTATTAACAACTACACATACCTAAATTTGTGTACAGAATGAACACGCTGTCCCTTTCACTATCACCTTGTGCCAATGTCCGATGACGTCACCAGTGAAACAAACATTTTATTCACTAAGTGGGTATCTTGGAAATTTTTGATGGAAGGATATCAGAGGAATTCTATCGGTGTAATGTACATAAAAGTCCTTGAAAGCGTCAGACGGAAGTACATGTACCAGCGATTTTAGAAGCCATGCCACAAGACATGAAACATTTACCCTTAAAGGCATCTTTTTTATGGAAACATCTCCGCCTCCCCCATGCATTTACCATAGTGAAATAGAACGCGACGTTAAATGACGCAAGAAACTGTCAGAGTGACGACATTGCATATTGCCACGAGGTCAAAAATAAATTGTGTCGGAGTTATAGACATGAAGTGTGTGCGCTCGCTACATAAATTAAGGCATGTGTATTTGTAAATATATTTATCTTTGCGGATTATATAAATTATTTTGTTTAATGAATTGTTATACTTATTTTACATGACAATCTATCGAAATTCATAACTGGAATTAAAATTGGAAAAATACCTGTAAATAGTGCATTATTCCTGTAAATAAAATAAATACTTGCTGAGGCGTCTATACTCTGTTTCTTGTATAATAGCAGATTATACACCACTGCAGATATAAAAAAACACGGATTGGTTCATATTTATTTACTATATACTTTTTCGATACCGTAATATTAACATTAGTGTAAACCAGTCTGGCAATGTTTGGCCAATCTAATGATTACGTGACAGTAACGTGTTTATCTGATGTAATTGACATGCCCCGTACCATGTGTATTAAATTTCAATGATTGAGTTTTATGTAACATATTAATCTGCTGTCACGCTACAAATCATCAACTATATGGTAGACCATATCTAACATAGGGTGGCTTAGTTATCAATATTTCAGATTGATTTTAATCAATATTTCAGAAAGATTTTAATCAATATTATTTTAATTTATTTAATTAATATATTATCATATAAAACCCGGCGATTTCTTTAAATATCTAGTTCTTATTATTTATTCTACTGCGGTGTTACAATTGGACAATCAGAGATGATGCGATTGGTGAACATGTCGTGTAAACGTTAAATGGTAAAAGATACACGGTAAACGATACACGCTAAACGATTCGGACGCAAACGCAGGCTAAAATGCGTTTACTATCGTTTTGAACTGCATTTTCGTATTTTCTCTAACGTTTATCATAAAAAAATGCAAACCATTAACGAAACTAAAATGCATTTCAAACGCGAAACAAACGCGTTTGACACGCAAAACGAACGCAATTGAAATGCATTTTTGGTGTACTTGAACGGATTACGGTCTGTAGCTGTATGGTGAGACGGAAGTAACATGCATGTAAACATACCTATTTACATACTGGTAAGTCCCAAACTGAGGCCTACTACAGATGTTCAGGAAGCAAGGGTAGATAAAGCAATATGTGATTATGAGACAAAAAACTTATTGTTTAATTGGAGTGTTGAAATGGAACTGGAATTTCAAAAACATGTAAAAATAAAATATACACACCCTGCTTGACGACCATTGTCACATCATTTGAAGACTATTTCGGAGGTGAACCAAATTTAACAATATGCAACCAATATGAGACGTTAAATATAAGTCAAATATGAAGTTATATATCTAATTTCACATATCCCAAAATGTATTGCAAGTTTAAGATGGAATATTATTTAGTGTAAACTGGACCAAGTTAGGAAATCTCTTTTCAATGCAGTTATTTATTTTGTCATGTTTTTATAGATATCCTAATGGCCATAAGGGTTTATCATCACCAGAATAACTAGGAAAATTCAAAATTGCCCTTTCAATCCTTAGAGAAAAAGTTTCTCTGTATAATTTACTATGCTTGTAAAATTAAGAAAAATAACCTGTGTATGAGTATCAAAAATAACCAATTTCTTTGTGTACAATTTTCAAATGAAGCAGTTTTATTACATTGTTTAGATGTAAAGAAAAAGAAGAAAAAGAAAGCAAATAAATCCAAATCTGAACAACCAGCTGGGTTAACTACAACTGTTGATACTTTGGAAGCTACGTTTGTAACCATAGCAACAGAAGATCAGGAAGATATTGAAGCCTTATTGGAGCAGAAGAAGCAAGAGTTGATGGCTAATGAAGGAATTGTGGTCAAAGAAAATGGTACATAGACATATTTGTTTAAGTAGCTACTTTTAGTAATTAGATGCTAGGCCCGGTTAGCTCAGTCGGTTATGCATCTGTGTATGAATGTAGGTGTCATGAGTAGGAATCCACGCCCAGCTACAGTCTCTGTGATGATTGATATACACCATTCCATCTAATTGGTATTCATCTCTCACTGTTGATACCAGTGGGACAGTTATCAGTTACTTGTGGAGATTAATGTGCTCCAGAACTGGTTAGCCTTTCAGGATCCCAGGAAAGAGTGGTAAGGTTAACTGACTGTGTGTTAGCCCTCGGTTGGATAAAAATGATGCTTAATATAGAAACAATTAAACAAATCAGATATTTGATTCTCAAATGTCAAGGTTCAATAACATTAAAATCATGATATTGTATGAGCAAAAGAAGATACACATTTTATACGATCACTTAAAGAAATTTAAGAAATAGGACACAGTGAAGTTTAGAAAATGAGCCCTTCATGTATTTTATGCAGAAAATATATAAAAATTAATTGTTAACTGTTTACTCGGGTCTGAGCACTGGCCTAGATTTGTGTGTCGCAACTTCTCTCTGAAACACATTAAAACTTTGTATTGGTCAAATTAGGTCTTGTGAATTAAATGGTACATGTGCTTGGTGACGCAATGGGCAGTTGCTTTCGACATTAGGCAACACTTTGCACCTTTTTTAAAATGACACAGTTTTCTGAAACAGGTTTGCAGTATTGAAATAAGAAGAACAAAATATCTTCTATCATACTCGTGTTGTGTTTATTGTTTGTTTGACTTTTAACTGTCTTGTTGCAGATGTTGGTTGTGAAATACCAGTAAATGAGGCAAGCCATCAGCTGTGTGAGGTGGAGATGAGTGTACCAACAGAGAAGGGAGATAACACAGGCACCAAAGTTGAGAAACAAGGTAAATTGCTTCCCTTCTGTCTACCTCAACTCAAGCAAAGGCCCCGTCCCAGTAGCTTTTCAGTTGATTTTTTTCTGAAAATTTTGAAAATCATCTTCTGAAAGTGCAAGGCCTAAAATTTTATATTTTTTCACATAGTATCACCTTATCAGTTTCTCTTAGGTTTGTTCAAGTCATGACCTTAGGATCAGAATTTGACCTGCCCCCTGGACTTCTCTTTAACATTGGGAAATTATCATTTAAAAATTTCAAAAATCTTCTTCTCAAGAACTAACCTGCCAAATTTGTTTACTTTTTGTATAAATGATCCCTATGAGTAGGGTTTTAAGTTTGTTCAATTAAAGGGGCTAAGGTCCATTGGGGCTCAGTAAACAAACTTTGATTTTTACTTAAGAATAGTATGGAAAAATGGAAATTCTTTTATCTAGTTTGTTTATTTCTATCGTGTTAATGACTGAAGTGTTTGTTAGCCATAACAGGTGAGGCTAAATCCTTTATAGGGGATTTAATACCAAGTAAAGGACAGCAGGGGCCCAAAAAGGGAAAAATACCTTCTCAAGAACTGATGACTCAGATGTGTTCATATTTGGTTTAAATCATCCCTATGAGTAGGGGTCTATTCAAATAAAGAGGCTGTGGTCTATTGGGGCCAAGTAAGGGGACTATGGATTTTTAGGAATACTATTGGAAAACAGGAAATTCTCTTTTTATTATTTGTTTTAAGAATTATTCTAATCATTAGAGTTCTAGAACATTGTTTAGTGATAATAGTTGAGGCTGGGCCCTTTAAAGGGGATTAAGTATCCATAAAGGGTCAGTAGGGGTTGAAAAAGGGATAATTTGTGAATTATCAAAAATATTTTCCCGCAAACCAACCAACCAGCCAAATTCATTTATATTTGGTATAAATAATTTGGAGAATCAGTTTTTTCAATTAAAATGCCTATGATTTATCGGGACCCAGTTAAAGGACTTTTTATACAGAAATACTAGGGCAAAACTATAAAATCTTTTTCTGTCATCTATTTTAGGAATTATTTCAATCATATTGATATCTGGACAAATGTTAAGGAGAAAGCAGGTGCCCACAAAGGATTAATTTGTAAAATCTTCTACTTAAGAACTAACGAGTCAAATTTGTTCATATTTGGTATAAATAGTTTCTATGAGTACAGATTTCAAATGAAGAAGCTCGGGTTCATTGGGGCCCATTAAGGGGTCTTTGATTTTTATTTGAGAAGGATATGGGTGAAAACAGATAATTCTCATTTTTCTTATCAATAATTTCTTCATAGGGTTAGTCTAATTAAATTTGACAGTTAAAATAAGGTGAGAGACTTATGCCCATTTGGGCCTCTTATTTTTCTTTTTCTTTTTCTTTTTGAAGCTTTTAGTTTGCTAGTTACTTGCGCAAAGACGGTGGTTCTACTCAGATCTATTCTGAGATCTTCCTCCACCAATAAAACTGTCAGTATGCCATATAATACCTGAAATGTGTTGCAATGGTGTTAAACAACGTCAAAAAATATAAATAAACTATGATGCTTTTACTTTTTATATCGTTTAAATGTTATCATATTAAAAAAAGATTTTGTATGTGTTATGTGCAATCAAACTATAACAGCTTGATGACCTTTGTATTATGACCTTTATTATACAATGACAATATTTCATGTCCATTTCACATCCTCCTCTTCTGTACATATAAGTCAATATTACAATCAATGAATGTTTTAGAAATTTCGTGAATCATAAGATCTTGCTTGCATTCTTCAATCAGTTTAAATTTCTAAAACTTTCAATTGTGTTGTATATTTAAACATAATAAACATTCTGTTTATGTCTTCAAGATACATCGATAAAATGACAGTTATATTTTAAGTCAGCTTGCAAAATCAACAATATTGAACTTTTACGGGTACACAAAGCGTAGGTTTTTTATGCCCCTTGGAGAATGATTTAGGGACATTCTCCCCATCTGTCCACTGGCTCATCAGTTCTTCCATCTGAAGTAAAAAGTTGGTGTCTAATCAGTTACTTCTACAGGGACCAATACATTTAATTAATATTTGGTTTTTAACTGTATCATTCTCAAATACAGACCAAGAGCAATATTTGCCAACATAGGTCAAAGTTTACAGGGGTTAAAGCCCCTTTTCAACTTAATTTTCTGTAAAAAAAATTGTTTCCAAGCAATAGTGGGGGAATTCATGTTGACAGACACATTTTTAGTTTCAACAATTCTTATAACTGTTACGCAGTAATGGTGGAAGGCTTGTTTAATGGAATATCTGGTTATAATATTTGCTTTTCTGTTATGAGGAATCATATGGTAGTCTAGTTAAAACTGAATTTTCAGATCTGACCTCAGCTAAAGATAAAAAGAAGAAAAAGGCAAAGTCAATGTTTCCAGAATTAGGCAGAAAGGAAAACAGAGGGAAACAGTATGTACTGGATGACATCATCACACTAGCCAAGCTCATTTATGGTAAGTTATGATGACATCATCACCCTGGCCAGATTCATTTATGGTATGTTATGATGACATCATCACCCTGGCCAGATTCATTTATGGTATGTTATGATGACATCATCACCCTAGCCAGATTCATTTATGGTATGTTATGATGACATCATAACACTGGCCAGACTCATTTATGGTATGTTATGATGACATCATCACTCTGGCCAGATTCATTTATGGTATGTTATGATGACATCATCAACCTGGCCAAATTCATTTATGATATGTTATGATGACATCATCACAGTGGTCAGATTCATTTATGGTAAGTTATGATGACATCATCACCCTGGCCAGATTCATTTATGGTATGTTTTGATGACATTGGCACCCTGGCCAGACTCATTTATAGTAAGTAATTATGACATCATCACACTAGCCAGCCCCAGTTATGGTATGTAATGATGACATCATCACACTAGCCAGGCTCAGTTGTGGTATGTTATGATGACATCATCACACTAGCCAGGCTCAGTTGTGGTATGTTATGATGACATCATCACACTAGCCAGGCTCAGTTGTGGTATGTTATGATGACATAATCACACTAGCCAGGCTCAGTTATGGTATGTTATGATGACATAATCACACTAGCCAGGCTCATTTGTGGTATGTTATGAAGACATCATCACACTAGCCAGGCTCATTTGTGGTATGTTATGATGACATCATCACACTAGCCAGGCTTAGTTGTGGTATGTTATGATGACATAATCACACTAGCCAGGCTCAGTTATGGTATGTTATGATGACATCATCACACTAGCCAGGCTCAGTTATGGTATGTTATGATGACATAATCACACTAGCCAGGCTCAGTTATGGTATGTTATGATGACATAATCACACTAGCCAGGCTCAGTTATGGTATGTTATGATGACATCATCACACTAACCAGGCTCAGTTGTGGTATGTTATGATGACATCATCACACTAGCCAGGCTCAGTTGTGGTATGTTATGATGACATCATCACACTAGCCAGGCTCAGTTATGGTATGTTATGATGACATAATCACACTAGCCAGGCTTAGTTGTGGTATGTTATGATGACATCATCACCCTGGCCAGACTCATTTATGGTAAGTAATTATGACATCATCACACTAGCCAGCCTCATTTATGGTATGTTATGATGACATCATCACCCTTGTCAGATTCATTTCTGGTAAGTTATGATAACATCATTACCCTGGCCAGATTCATTTATGGTAAGTTATGATGACATCATTACACTGGCCAGACTTATTTATGGTAAGTAATTATGACATCATCACACTAGCCAGATTTATTTATGGTAAGTAATTATGACATCATCACACTAGCCAGACCCATTTATAGTGGTAAGTTATGATGATATCAGCGTACTGGCCAGATTCATTTATAGCAAGTTATGATGATATCACAATGGCCAGACTAATTTATAGAAAGTTATGATGACATCATCACACTGGCCAGACTAATTTATGGCAAGTTATGATGACATCATCACACTGGTCAGACTAATTTATGGCAAGTTATGATTACATCATCACACTGGTCAGACTAATTTATGGTAAGTTCTGATGACATCATCACAATGGCAAGACTCATTTATGAAAAATCTTAATTAAAAAACTTTATTTAGATAATAACCTTATTTGGTATACTCTCTGGGTTGATATTTGTGATATTAATTGACAGAATAAATTTAATGGAAATTGCAATATTATAAGGAAACAGGAACAGAACTGTAATAACGAACTGTTTTTGTTTTATTTCAAGTTGGCAGTTGCACTCCTGTAGGGCATATGTAGTGTCATTTCTCTGAAAAGTCGCCACAATATCTAGCTATTTTAAATCAAATTGAATATTTGATATGACTTCTGGGAATGAAATCTGAAATGTTATAACATGCTGAAAGTAAAACATATCATGCCGGTATCCGTAAACTACATGTCATTTATCAAAATTTTCCACCAAGAAGCAATATTAAATCTCTAAAATCTTTAGACAGAAAGCATTTCAACGTATTTTCAATAACAGATTGTGAAGTTTATGGCATAAAAACATAGCATTCTGCATATAGAATATTTATTTTCTTTTGACACCATCATGTAAGTGTTTAATATTAAATCTATTCAACAAAATTCTTACCCAGATTTTGAGGTAAAAAAAGAAGGTAATCCCAATGATCATATGGAAGTTGAACATGTAGAAGCTTGTTGCTATGATACTTGATATTTTGAGTAAAAGCTCAAGATTACAAAAAATATGAATTTTAGTATTAATTTTGGGGTTTATCTGAGAGTATGTGGTCCAGTGGACACACTAGAGTCATAATATCGCAGCAGTCATGGCTTAAGAAACAGCAAAAGGAAAGCGATAATGTAGTTTTATTTGCGTAATAAGTTACTGTCAATATATGAATGTTCTGTGTAGTTGTTATACACAGGAACTGAATGGTTGAGCAGGTGAACTCTTATTCTAACACTAAAAGTACAACAGGAAAAATGACATAAAAATGTAGAGTTCAAATATGTTTGCAGTAGTCTGTTGTAAATCTCAGGGGTTATTTTCTGTGTTGGCGTGGCTTTATTACCAAATATGTTTACAGTAGTTTGTTGTAAAACTCTGGGGTTATTTTCTATATGGGGGTGGCCTAATTACCAAATATGTTTACAGTAGTCTGTTGTAAATCTCTGGGGTTATTTTCTATGTTGGCTTGGGTTTATTACCAAATATGTTTACAGTAGTCTGTAGTTAAACTATGCGATTATTTTCTATGTGGGCATGGCTTGATTACCAAATATGTTTACAATAGTCTGTTGTAAATCTCTGCGGTTATTTGCTATGCTTAATTACCAAATATGTTTAGAGAGTGTGCAAGTTTTTATAATGTGTTATACAGTGTATAAACATTTTTTTCATATAGGGTGATATAAAGAGAATTTAAATAATTATAATGCAATACAATAATTCATTTGAGCGAAAGAAACCTTGTACGCTTCAACTCCAGACTCATTTGGTTAACAATAGATATTTCACATTGGAAGGATGTCCTGATGTGCTGTCATTCTTGTGTGATTCATTTTAGATTAAAGCCTTTCAAACCCTGAAGTAATTAACAAAACAAAATGTTTTGTATGAAATATTGTTGTAAGTAGTAGATCATAATCGACATACAGGTCTTCAATTGTATCAGTCATAATAGTGGGAATGTAAGACATACAGGTCTGCCACTGTATTAGTCATAATAGTGGGAATGTAAGACATGCAGGTCTGCCACAGTATTAGTTATAATAGTGGGAATGTAAGACATGCAGGTCTTCAATTGTATCAGTCATAATATTGGGAATGTAAGACATACAGGTCTGCCATTGTATCAGTCATAATAGTGGGAATGTAAGACATACAGGTCTGCCACTGTGTTAGTTATAATAGTGGGAATGTAAGACATACAGGTCTGCTACAGTATTAGTTATAATAGTGGGAATGTAAGACATACAGGTCTGCTACAGTATTAGTCATAATAGTGGGAATGTAAGACATACAGGTCTGCCACAGTATTAGTTATAATAGCGGGAATGTAAGACATACAGGTCTGCTACAGTATTAGTTATAATAGTGGGAATGTAAGACATACAGGTCTGCTACAGTATTAGTCATAATAGTGGGAATGTAAGACATACAGGTCTGCCACAGTATTAGTCATAATAGTGGGAATGTAAGACATGCAGGTCTGCCATGGTATCAGTCATAATAGTGGAAATGTAAGACATACAGGTCTGCCACAGTATTAGTTATAATAGTTGGAATGTAAGACATACAGGTCTGCCATGGTATCAGTCATAATAGTGGAAATGTAAGACATACAGGTCTGCCACAGTATTAGTCATAATAGTGGGAATGTAAGACATACAGGTCTGCCACAGTATTAGTCATAATAGTGGGAATGTAAGACATACAGGTCTGCCACAGTATTAGTCATAATAGTGGGAATGTAAGACATACAGGTCTGCCACAGTATTAGTCATAATAGTGGGAATGTAAGACATACAGGTCTGCCATGGTATCAGTCATAATAGTGGAAATGTAAGACATACAGGTCTGCCACAGTATTAGTCATAATAGTGGGAATGTAAGACATACAGGTCTGCCACAGTATTAGTCATAATAGTGGAAATGTAAGACATACAGGTCTGCCAAAGTATTTGTTATAATAGTGGGAATGTAAGACATACAGGTCTGCTACAGTATTAGTCATAATAGTGGGAATGTAAGACATACAGGTCTGCCACAGTGTTAGTCATAATTGTGGGAATGTAAGACATACAGGTCTGCTACAGTATTAGTCATAATAATGGGAATGTAAGACATACAGGTCTGCCACAGTGTTAGTTATAATAGTGGGAATGTAAGACATACAGGTCTGCCACAGTATTAGTTGTAATAGTGGGAATGTAAGACATACAGGTCTGCCATTGTATCAGTCATAATAGTGGAAATGTAAGACATACAGGTCTGCCACAGTATTAGTTATAATAGTGGGAATGTAAGACATACAGGTCTGCCATTGTATTAGTCATAATAGTGGGAATGTAAGACATACAGGTCTGCCAGTGTATTAGTCATAATAGTGGGAATGTAAGACATGCAGGTCTGCCACAATATTAGTTATAATAGTGGGAATGTAAGACATACAGGTCTGCCATGGTATCAGTCATAATAGTGGGAATGTAAGACATACATGTCTGCCACAGTATTAGTTATAATAGTGGGAATGTAAGACATACAGGTCTGCCATTGTGTCAGTCATAATAGTGGAAATGTAAGACATACAGGTCTGCTACAGTATTAGTCATAATAGTGGGAATGTAAGACATACAGGTCTGCCACAGTATTAGTCATAATAGTGGGAATGTAAGACATACAGATCTGCCAAGGTATTTGTTATAATAGTGGGAATGTAAGACATACAGGCTGCCACAGTATTAGTTATAATAGTGGGAATGTAGGACATACAGGTCTGCCACAGTATTAGTTATAATAGTGGGAATGTAAGACATACAGGTCTGCTACAGTATTAGTCATAATAGTGGGAATGTAAGACATACAGGTCTGCCATTGTATCAGTCATAATAGTGGGAATGTAAGACATACAGGTCTGCTACAGTATTAGTCATAATAGTGGGAATGTAAGACATACAGGTCTGCCATTGTATCAGTCATAAGAGTGGGAATGTAAGACATACAGGTCTGCCACAGTATTAGTTATAATAGTGGAAATGTAAGACATACAGATCTGCCACAGTATTGGTTATAATAGTGGGAATGTAAGACATACAGGTCTGCCACAGTATTAGTTATAATAGTTGGAATGTAAGACATACAGGTCTGCCACAGTATTAGTTATAATAGTGGGAATGTAAGACATACAGGTCTGCCACAGTATTAGTCATAATAGTGGAAATGTAAGACATACAGGTCTGCCACAGTATTAGTTATAATAGTGGAAATGTAAGACATACAGGTCTGCCACAGTATTAGTCATAATAGTGGAAATGTAAGACATACAGGTCTGCCACAGTATTAGTTATAATAGTGGGAATGTAAGACATGCAGGTCTGCCATTGTATCAGTCATAATAGTGGGAATGTAAGACATACGGGTCTGCCACAGTATTAGTTATAATTGTGGGAATGTAAGACATGCAGATCTGCCATTGTATCAGTCATAATAGTGGGAATGTAAGACATACAGGTCTGCCATTGTATCAGTCATAATAGCGGGAATGTAAGACATACAGGTCTGCCACAGTATAAGTTATAATAGTTGGAATGTAAGACATGCAGATCTGCCATTGTATCAGTCATAATAGTGGGAATGTAAGACATACAGGTCTGCCACAGTATTAGTTATAATAGTGGGAATGTAAGACATACAGGTCTGCCACAATATTAGTTATAATAGTGGGAATGTAAGACATACAGGTCTGCCATTGTATTAGTCATAATAATTGGAATGTAAGACATACAGGTCTGCCACAGTATTAGTTATAATAGTGGGAATGTAAGACATACAGGTCTGCCACAGTATTAGTCATAATAGTGGGAATGTAAGACATACAGGTCTGCCACAGTATTAGTGATAATAGTGGGAATGTAAGACATGCAGATCTGCCATAGTATTAGTTATAATAGTGGGAATGTAAGACATACAGGTCTGCCATTGTATCAGTCATAATAGTGGAAATGTAAGACATACAGGTCTGCCATTGTATCAGTCATAAGAGTGGGAATGTAAGACATACAGGTCTGCCACAGTATTAGTTATAATAGTGGAAATGTAAGACATACAGATCTGCCACAGTATTGGTTATAATAGTGGGAATGTAAGACATACAGGTCTGCCACAGTATTAGTTATAATAGTGGAAATGTAAGACATACAGATCTGCCACAGTATTGGTTATAATAGTGGGAATGTAAGACATACAGGTCTGCCACAGTATTAGTTATAATAGTGGGAATGTAAGACATACAGGTCTGCCACAGTATTAGTTATAATAGTGGGAATGTAAGACATGCAGGTCTGCCATTGTATCAGTCATAATAGTGGGAATGTAAGACATACGGGTCTGCCACAGTATTAGTTATAATTGTGGGAATGTAAGACATGCAGATCTGCCATTGTATCAGTCATAATAGTGGGAATGTAAGACATACAGGTCTGCCATTGTATCAGTCATAATAGCGGGAATGTAAGACATACAGGTCTGCCACAGTATAAGTTATAATAGTTGGAATGTAAGACATGCAGATCTGCCATTGTATCAGTCATAATAGTGGGAATGTAAGACATACAGGTCTGCCACAGTATTAGTTATAATAGTGGGAATGTAAGACATACAGGTCTGCCACAATATTAGTTATAATAGTGGGAATGTAAGACATACAGGTCTGCCATTGTATTAGTCATAATAATTGGAATGTAAGACATACAGGTCTGCCACAGTATTAGTTATAATAGTGGGAATGTAAGACATACAGGTCTGCCACAGTATTAGTCATAATAGTGGGAATGTAAGACATACAGGTCTGCCACAGTATTAGTGATAATAGTGGGAATGTAAGACATGCAGATCTGCCATAGTATTAGTTATAATAGTGGGAATGTAAGACATACAGGTCTGCCATTGTATCAGTCATAATAGTGGAAATGTAAGACATACAGGTCTGCCATTGTATCAGTCATAAGAGTGGGAATGTAAGACATACAGGTCTGCCACAGTATTAGTTATAATAGTGGAAATGTAAGACATACAGATCTGCCACAGTATTGGTTATAATAGTGGGAATGTAAGACATACAGGTCTGCCACAGTATTAGTTATAATAGTGGGAATGTAAGACATACAGGTCTGCCACAGTATTAGTTATAATAGTGGGAATATAAGACATACAGGTCTGCCACAGTATTAGTCATAATAGTGGAAATGTAAGACATACATGTCTGCCACAGTATTAGTTATAATAGTGGAAATGTAAGACATACAGGTCTGCCACAGTATTAGTCATAATAGTGGAAATGTAAGACATACAGGTCTGCCACAGTATTAGTTATAATAGTGGGAATGTAAGACATGCAGGTCTGCCATTGTATCAGTCATAATAGTGGGAATGTAAGACATACAGGTCTGCCACAGTATTAGTTATAATTGTGGGAATGTAAGACATGCAGATCTGCCATTGTATCAGTCATAATAGTGGGAATGTAAGACATACAGGTCTGCCATTGTATCAGTCATAATAGCGGGAATGTAAGACATACAGGTCTGCCACAGTATTAGTTATAATAGTCGGAATGTAAGACATGCAGATCTGCCATTGTATCAGTCATTATAGTGGGAATGTAAGACATACAGGTCTGCCACAGTATTATTCATAATAGTGGGAATGTAAGACATGCAGGTCTGCCATTGTATCAGTCATAATAGTTGAAATGTAAGACATACAGGTCTGCCACAGTATTAGTTATAATAGTGGGAATGTAAGACATACAGGTCTGCCACAGTATTAGTTATAATAGTGGGAATGTAAGACATACAGGTCTGCCATTGTATTAGTCATAATAGTGGGAATGTAAGACATACAGGTCTGCCACAGTATTAGTTATAATAGTGGGAATGTAAGACATACAGGTCTGCCACAGTATTAGTCATAATAGTGGGAATGTAAGACATACAGGTCTGCCACAGTATTAGTGATAATAGTGGGAAAGTAAGACATGCAGATCTGCCACAGTAATAGTTACAATAGTGGGAATGTAAGACATGCAGGTCTGCCATTGTATCAGTCATAATAGTGGGAATGTAAGACATACAGGTCTGCCACAGTATTAGTTATAATAGTGGGAATGTAAGACATGCAGATCTGCCATTGTATCAGTCATAATAGTGGAAATGTAAGACATACAGGTCTGCCATTGTATCAGTCATAATAGTGGGAATGTAAGACATACAGGTCTGCCACAGTATTAGTTATAATAGTGGGAATGTAAGACATGCAGATCTGCCATTGTATCAGTCATAATAGTGGGAATGTAAGACATAAAGGTCTGCCACAGTATCAGTCATAATAGTGGGAATGTAAGACATGCAGGTCTGCCATTGTATCAGTAATAATAATGGAAATGTAAGACATACAGGTCTGCCACAGTATTAGTTATAATAGTGGGAATGTAAGACATACAGGTCTGCCACAGTATCAGTCATAATAATGGGAATGTAAGACATACAGGTCTGCCACAGTATCAGTCATAATAGTGGGAATGTAAGACATACAGGTCTGCCACAGTATCAGTCATAATAGTGGGAATGTAAGACATACAGGTCTGCCACAGTATCAGTCATAATAGTGGGAATGCAAGACATAGAGGTCTGCCACAGTATTAGTCATAATAGTGGGAATGTAAAACATACAGGTCTGTCACAGTATTAGTCATAATAGTGGGAATGTAAGACATACAGGTCTGCCACAGTATTAGTCATAATAGTGGGAATGTAAGACATACAGGTCTGCCACAGTATTAGTCATAATAGTGGGAATGTAAGACATACAGGTCTGCCACAGTATTAGTCATAATAGTGGGAATGTAAGACATACAGGTCTGCCACAGTATTAGTCATAATAGTGGAAATGTAAGACATACAGGTCTGCCACAGTATTAGTCATAATAGTGGGAATGTAAGACATACAGGTCTGCCAGAGTATTAGTCATAATAGTGGAAATGTAAGACATATAGGTCTGCCACAGTATTAGTTATAATAGTGGGAATGTAAGACATGCAGGTCTGCCACAGTATTAGTCATAATAGTGGGAATGTAAGACATGCAGGTCTGCCACAGTATTATTTATAATAGTGGGAATGTAAGACATGCAGGTCTGCCATTGTATCAGTCATAATAGTGGGAATGTAAGACATGCAGGTCTGCCATTGTATCAGTCATAATTGTGGGATTGTAAGACATGCAGGTCTGCCATTGTATCAGTCATAATAGTGGGAATGTAAGACATGCAGGTCTGCCATTGTATCAGTCATAATAGTGGGAATGTAAGACATGCAGGTCTGTCATTGTATCAGTCATAATAGTGGGAATGTAAGACATACAGGTCTGCCATTGTATCAGTCATAATAGTGGGAATGTAAGACACACAGGTCTGCCACAGAATTAGTCATAATAGTGGGAATGTAAGACATACAGGTCTGCCACAGTATTAGTTATAATAGTTGGAATGTAAGACATACAGGTCTGCCACAGTATCAGTTATAATAGTGGGAATGTAAGACATGCAGGTCTGCCATTGTATCAGTCATAATAGTGGGAATGTAAGACATACAGGTCTGCCATAGTATTAGTCATAATAGTAGGAATGTAAGACATACAGGTCTGCCACAGTATTAGTTATAATAGTGGGAATGTAAGACATACAGGTCTGCCACAGTATTAGTTATAATAGTGGGAATGTAAGACATGCAGGGCTGCCATTGTATCAGTCATAATAGTGGGAATGTAAGACATACAGGTCTGCCACAGTATTAGTTATAATAGTGGGAATGTAAGAATACAGGTCTGCCTCAGTATTAGTTATAATAGTGGGAATGTAAGACATGCAGGTCTGCCATTGTATTAGTCATAATAGTTGGAATGTAAGACATACAGGTCTGCCACAGTATTAGTTATAATAGTGGGAATGTAAGACATGCAGGTCTGCCATTGTATCAGTCATAATAGTGGGAATGTAAGACATACAGGTCTGCCACAGTATTAGTTTTAATAGTGGAAATGTAAGACACACAGGTCTGCCACAGTATTAGTTATAATAGTGGGAATGTAAGACATACGGGTCTGCCACAGTATTAGTTATAATAGTGGGAATGTAAGACATGCAGGTCTGCCATTGTATCAGTCATAATAGTGGGAATGTAAGACATACAGGTCTGCCACAGTGTTAGTTATAATAGTGGGAATGTAAGACATGCAGATCTGCCATTGTATCAGTCATAATAGTTGGAATGTAAGACATACAGGTCTGCCACAGTATTAGTTATAATAGTGGGAATGTAAGACATACAGGTCTGCCACAGTATTAGTTATAATAGTGGGAATGTAAGACATACAGGTCTGCCACAGTATTAGTCATAATAGTGGGAATGTAAGACATGCAGGTCTGCCACAGTGTTAGTTATAATAGTGGGAATGTAAGACATGCAGGTCTGCCACAGTGTTAGTTATAATAGTGGGAATGTAAGACATGCGGGTCTGCCAAGGTATTAGTTATAATAGTGGGAATGTAAGACATACAGGTCTGCCACAGTATTAGTCATAATAGTGGGAATGTAAGACATACAGGTCTGCCATTGTATCAGCCATAATAGTAGGAATGTAAGACATACAGGTCTGCCACAGTATTAGTTATAATAGTGGGAATGTAAGACATACAGGTCTGCCACAGTATTAGTTATAATAGTGGGAATGTAAGACATGCAGATCTGCCATAGTATTAGTTATAATTGTGGGAATGTAAGACATGCAGGTCTGCCATTGTATCAGTCATAATAGTTGGAATGTAAGACATACAGGTCTGCCACAGTATTAGTCATAATAGTGGGAATGTAAGACATACAGGTCTGCCACAGTATTAGTTAAAATAGTGGGAATGTAAGACATACAGGTCTGCCACAGTATTAGTTATAATAGTGGGAATTTAAGACATACAGGTCTGCCATTGTATCAGTCATAATAGTGGGAATGTAAGACATACAGGTCTGCCATAGTATTAGTTATAATAGTGGGAATGTAAGACATACAGGTCTGCCACAGTATTAGTTATAATAGTGGGAATGTAAGACATACAGGTCTGCCATTGTATCAGTCATGATAGTGGAAATGTAAGACATACAGGTCTGCCACAGTATTAGTTATAATAGTGGGAATGTAAGACATACAGGTCTGCCACAGTATTAGTTATAATAGTTGGAATGTAAGACATGCAGGTCTGCCATTGTATCAGTCATAATAGTGGGGATGTAAGACATACAGGTCTGCCACAGTATTAGTTATAATAGTTGGAATGTAAGACATGCAGGTATGCCATTGTATCAGTCATAACAGTGGGAATGTAAGACATACAGGTCTGCCGCAGTATTAGTCATAATAGTGGAAATGTAAGACATACAGGTCTGCCACAGTATTAGTCATAATAGTGGGAATGTAAGACATACAGGTCTGCCACAGTATTAGTTGTAATAGTGGGAATGTAAGACGTACAGGTCTGCCAAGGTATTAGTTGTAATAGTGGGAATGTAAGACATGCAGATCTGCCACATTATTGGTTATGATAGTGGGAATGTAGGACATGCAGATCTGCCACAGTATTGGTTATAATATTGGGAATGTAGGGCATTCAGATCTGCCACAGTATTGGTTATAATAGTGGAAATGTAGGACATGCAGGTCTGCCACAGTATTGATTATAATAGTGGGAATGTAAGACATTCAGATCTGCCACAGTATTGATTATAATAGTGGGAATGTAAGACAAACAGGTCTGCCAAGGTATTTGTTATAATAGTGGGAATGTAAGACATGCAGGTTTGCCAAGGTATTAGTTGTAATAGTGGGAATGTAAGACATCCAGGTTCGCCAAGATATTAGTTGTAATAGTGGAAATGAAAAGCATACAGGCTGCCACAGTGTTAGTTATAATAGTGGGAATGTAAGACATACAGGCTGCCAAAGTATTGGTTATGATAGTGGGAATGTAAGACATACAGGTCTGCCACAGTGTTAGTTGTAATAGTGGGAATGTAAGACACACAGGCCTGCCAAGTATTGGTTATAATAGTGGGAATGTAAGATATACAGGTCTGCCACAGTATTAATAATAATAGTGGGAATGTAAAACATACAGGTTTGCCATTGTATTAGTTGTAATAGTTGGAATGTAAGACATTCAGGTCGCCAAAGTATTCGTTTGAATAGTGGGAATGAAAGACATACAGGTCTGCCACAGTGTTAGTTGTAATAGTGGGAATGTAGGACATACAGGCTGCCACAGTATTAGTTATAATAGTGGGAATGTAAGACATACAGGTCTGCCAAGGTGTTTGTTATAATAGTGGGAATATAAGACATTCAGGTTGCCAAAGTATTGGTTTTAATAGTGGGAATGAAAGGTATACAGGCTACCACAGTATTGGATATAATAGTTGGAATGTAAGAGACACAGGCCTGCCACAGTATTGGTTACAATAGTGGGAATGTAGGACATGCAGATCTGCCACAGTATTAGTTATAGTAGTGGGAATGTAAGACATACAGGTCTGCTACAGTATTAATAATAATAGTAGGAATGTAAGACATGCAGGTTTGCCAAGGTATAAGTTGTAATAGTTGAAATGAAAGGCATACAGGCTGCCACAGTATTGGTTATAATAGTGGGAATGTAAGACATACAGGTCTGCCACAGTATTGGTTATAATAATGGGAATGTAGGACATACAGATCTGCCGCAGTGTTAGTTGTAATAGTGGGAATGTAAGACATACAGGCTGCCAAATTATTGGTTATGATAATGGGAATGTAAGACATACAGGCTGCCACAGTGTTAGTTGTAATAGTGGGAATGTAGGACATACAGGCTGCCACAGTGTTAGTTATTATAGTTGGAATGTAAGACATTCAGGTCGCCAAAGTATTGGTTTTAATAGTGGGAATGAAAGACATACAGGCTGCCACAGTATTGGTTATAATAGTGGGAATGTAGGACATACAGGCTGCCACAGTGTTAGTTATAATAGTGGGAATGTAAGACACACAGGCCTGCCAAAGTATTGGTTACAATAGTGGGAATGTAGGACATGCAGATCTGCCACAGTATTAGTTATAGTAGTGGGAATGTAAGACATACAGGTCTGCCACAGTATTAATAATAATAGTGGGAATGTAAGACATACAGGTCTGCCAAGGTATTTGTTATAATAGTGGGAATATAAGACATTCAGGTCGCCAAAGTATTGGTTTTAATAGTGGGAATGAAAGGTATACAGGCTACCACAGTATTGGATATAATAGTTGGAATGTAAGACACACAGGCCTGCCACAGTATTGGTTACAATAGTGGGAATGTAGGACATGCAGATCTGCCACAGTATTAGTTATAGTAGTGGGAATGTAAGACATACAGGTCTGCTACAGTATTAATAATAATAGTAGGAATGTAAGACATGCAGGTTTGCCAAGGTATTAGTTGTAATAGTTGAAATGAAAGGCATAGAGGCTGCCACAGTATTGGTTATAGTAGTGGGAATGTAGGACATACAGATCTGCTACAGTGTTAGTTGTAATAGTGGGAATGTAAGACATACAGGCTGCCACAGTGTTAGTTATAAAAGTGGGAATGTAAGACACACAGGCCTGCCACAGTATTGGTTACAATAGTGGGAATGTAGGACATGCAGATCTGCCACAGTATTAGTTATAGTAGTGGGAATGTAAGACATACAGGTCTGCTACAGTATTAATAATAATAGTGTGAATGTAGGACATACAGGTCTGCCATAGTTTTAGTCGTAATAGTTGAAATGAAAGGCATACAGGCTGCCACAGTATTGGTTATAATAGTGGGAATGTAAGACATACAGGTCTGCCACAGTATTGGTTATAATAGTGGGAATGTAAGACATACAGGTCTGCCACAGTATTGGTTATAATAGTGGGAATGTAAGACATACAGGTCTGCCACAGTATAAGTCATAATAGTGGGAATGTAAGACATACAGGCTGCCAAAGTATTAGTTATATTAGTGGGAATGTAAGACATACAGGTCTGCCACAGTATTGGTTATAATAGTGGAAATGTAAGACATATAGGTCTGCCACAGTATTGGTTATAATAGTGGGAATGTAAAACAAACACGTCTGCCACAGTAATGGTTATAATAGTGGGAATGTAAGACATACAGGTCTGCGTCAGTATTGGTTATAATAGTGGGAATGTAGGACATACAGGTCTGCCACAGTATTGGTTATAATAGTGGGAATGTAAGACATGCAGGTCTGCCACAGTATTAGTTATAATAGTGGGAATGTAAGACATACAGGTCTGCCACAGTATTGATTATAATAGTGGGAATGTAGGACATACAGGCTGCCAAAGTATAAGTTATAATAGTGGGAATGTAAGACACACAGGCCTGCCACAGTATTGGTTACAATAGTGGGAATGTAGGACATGCAGATCTGCCACAGTATTAGTTATAATAGTGGGAATGTAAGACATACAGGTCTGCCACAGTATTAATTATAATAGTGGGAATGTAAGACATGCAGGTTTGCCAAGGTATTGGTTGTAATAATGGAAATGAAAGGCATACAGGCTGTCACAGTATTGGATATAATAGTGGGAATGTAAGACATACAGGCTGCCACAGTATTGGTTATACTAGTGGGAATGTAGGACATACAGGCTGCCACAGTATTAGTTATAATAGTGGGAATGTAAGACATACAGGTCTGCCACAGTATTAGTTATAATAGTGGGAATGTAAGACATACAGGTCTGCCACAGTGTTGGTTATAATAGTTGGAATGTAATACATACAGGTCTGCCACAGTGTTGGTTATAATAGTGGGAATGTAAGACATACAGGTCTGCCACAGTGTTAGTTATAATAGTGGGAATGTAAGACATACAGGTCTGCCACAGTATTAGTTATAATAGAGGGAATGTAAGACATACAGGTCTGCCACAGTATTGGTTATAATAGTGGGAATGTAGGACATACAGGCTGCCACAGTATTAGTTATAATAGTGGGAATGTAAGACATACAGGTCTGCCACAGTGTTAGTTATAATAGTGGGAATGTAAGACATACAGGTCTGCCACAGTGTTAGTTATAATAGTGGGAATGTAATACATACAGGTCTGCCACAGTGTTGGTTATAATAGTGGGAATGTAAGACATACAGGTCTGCCACAGTGTTAGTTATAATAGTGGGAATGTAAGACATACAGGTCTGCCACAGTGTTAGTTATAATAGTGGGAATGTAAGACATACACGTCTGCCACAGTGTAAGTTATAATAGTGGGAATGTAAGACATACAGGTTTGCCAAGGTATTAGTTATAATATTGTGAATGTAAGACTTACTTGTCTGCCGAATAGTGGGAATGTAAGACATACAGGTCTGCCACAGTATTGGTTATGAAAGTGGAAATGAAAGACACACAGGTCTGCCACAGTGTTAGTTATAATAGTTGGAATGTAAGACATACAGGTCTGCCACAGTGTTAGTTATAATAGTGGGAATGTAATACATACAGGTCTGCCACAGTGTTGGTTATAATAGTGGGAATGTAAGACATATAAGTCTGCCACAGTGTTAGTTATAATAGTGGGAATGTAAGAATTACAGGTCTGCCACAGTGTTGGTTATAATAGTGGGAATGTAAGACATACAGGTCTGCCGCAGTGTTAGTTATAATAGTGGGAATGTAAGACATGCAGGTCTGGTTGTAATAGAGAGAATGTAAGCCATACAGGCTCACGACAGTGATGGTTGGAATAGTGGGAATGTAAGACATAACTATCTGCCATAGTGCAGGTTGTAATAGAGAGAATGTAAGACAAGCTCACCACAGTGCTGGTTGTATTAGAGAGAATGTAAGACATACAGGCTCACCACAGTGCTGGTTGTAATAGAGAGAATGTAAGCCATACAAGCTCACCAGTGTTGGTTGTAATAGAGAAAATGTAAAACATATAGATTCGCCACAGTGCTGGTTGTATTAGAGAGAATGTAAACCATACAGGCTCACCACAGTGTTGGTTGTAATAGAGACAATGTAAGCCATACAGGCTCACCACAGTGTTGGTTGTAATAGAGACAATGTAAGCCATACAGGCTCACCAAAGTGCTGGTTGTAAGAGAGAGAATGTAAGCCATACAGGCTCACCAAAGTGGTGGTTGTTATAGAGAGAATGTAAACTGTACAGGCTCACCACAGTGCTGGTTGTATTAGAGAGAATGTAAGACATGCAGGCTCACCACAGTGCTGGTTGTAAAAGAGATAATGTAAGCCATACAGGCTCACCACAGTGGTGGTTGTAATAGAGAGAATGTAAGGTGTACAGGCTCACCACAGTGCTGGTTGTAATAATGGTAATGTAAGATATTACATATCTGCCATAGTGCTGGTTGTAAGAGAGAAAATGTAAGACATACAGGCTCAACACAGTGCTGGTTGTATTAGAGAGGATGTAAGACATACAGGCTCACCACAGTGCTGATTGTAAGAGAGAGAATGAAAACCATACAGGCTCACCACAGTGGTGGTTGTAATAGAGAGAATGTAAGCCATACAGGCTCACCACAGTGTTGGTTGTAATAGAGAGAATGTAAGCCATACAGGCTCACCACAGTGTTGGTTGTAATAGAGAGAATGTAAGCCATACAGGCTCACCACAGTGTTGGTTGTAATAGAGAGAATGTAAGCCATACAGGCTCACCACAGTGTTGGTTGTAATAGAGAGAATGTAAGACATGCAGGCTCACCACAGTGCTGGTTGTAATAGAGAGAATGTAAGCCATACAGGCTCACCACAGTGTTGGTTGTAATAGAGAGAATGTAAGACATGCAGGCTCACCACAGTGCTGGTTGTAATAGAGAGAATGTAAGACATACAAGCTCACCACAGTGTTGGTTGTAATAGAGAGAATGTAAACCATACAGGCTCACCACAGTGTTGGTTGTAATAGAGATAATGTAAGCCATACAGGCTCACCAGTGTTGGTTGTAATAGAGATAATGTAAGCCATACAGGCTCACCACAGTGTTGGTTGTAATAGAGAGAATGTAAGCCATACAGGCTCACTACAGTGTTGGTTGTAATAGAGAGAATGTAAGACATGCAGGCTCACCACAGTGCTGGTTGTAATAGAGAGAATGTAAGACATACAAGCTCACCACAGTGTTGGTTGTAATAGAGAGAATGTAAGCCATACAGGCTCACCACAGTGTTGGTTGTAATAGAGAGAATGTAAGCCATACAGGCTCACCACATTGTTGGTTGTAATAGAGAGAATGTAAGACATGCAGGCTCACCACAGTGCTGGTTGTAATAGAGAGAATGTAAGACATACAAGCTCACCACAGTGTTGGTTGTAATAGAGAGAATGTAAGCCATACAGGCTCACCACAGTGTTGGTTGTAATAGAGAGAATGTAAGCCATACAGGCTCACCACAGTGTTGGTTGTAATAGAGAGAATGTAAGACATACAGGCTCACCACAGTGCTGGTTGTAATAGAGAGAATGTAAGACATACAAGCTCACCACAGTGTTGGTTGTAATAGAGAGAATGTAAGCCATACAGGCTCACCACAGTGTTGGTTGTAATAGAGATAATGTAAGCCATACAGGCTCACCAGTGTTGGTTGTAATAGAGATAATGTAAGCCATACAGGCTCACCACAGTGTTGGTTGTAATAGAGATAATGTAAGCCATACAGGCTCACCACAGTACTGGTTGTAATAGAGAGAATGTAAGACATACAAACACACCACAGTGTTGGTTGTAATAGAGAGAATGTAAGACATGCAGGCTTTCCAAAGTGCTGGTTGTAATAGAGAGAATGTAAGACATATAGTCTTACCACAGTGTTGGTTGTAATAGAGAGAATGTAAGACATGCAGGCTTACCACAGTATTGGTTGTAATAGAGAGAAAATAAGCCATACAGACTCACCAATGTTGGTTGTAATAGAGAGAATATTAGCCATACAGGCTCACCACAGTGTTGGGTGTTATAGAAAGAATGTAAGCCATACAGGCTCACCACAGTGTTGGTTGTAATAGAGAGAATGTAAGACATACAGGCTCACCACAGTGCTGGTTGTAATAGAGACAATGTAAGACATACAGGCTCACCACAGTGTTGGTTGTAATAGAGAGAAAATAAGCCATACAGACTCACCAATGTTGGTTGTAATAGAGAGAATATTAGCCATACAGGCTCACCACAGTGTTGGTTGTAATAGAGAGAATGTAAGCCATACAGGCTCACCACAGTGTTGGTTGTAATAGAGAGAATGTAAGCCATACAGGCTCACCACAGTGTTGGTTGTAATAGAGAGAATGTAAGCCATACAGGCTCACCACAGTGTTGGTTGTAATAGAGAGAATGTAAGCCATACAGGCTCACCACAGTGCTGGTTGTAATAGATAGAATGTAAGACATGCAGGCTCACCACAGTGCTGGTTGTAATAGAGACAATGTAAGACATACAGGCTCACAACAGTGCTGGTTGTAATAGTGGCAATGTAAGACATACAGGCTCACCACAGTGCTGGTTGTAATAGTGGCAATGTAAGACATACAGGCTCACCACAGTGCTGGTTGTAATAGAGACAATGTAAGACATACAGGCTCACCACAGTGCTGGTTGTAATAGTGGCAATGTAAGACATACAGGCTCACCACAGTGCTGGTTGTAATAGTGGCAATGTAAGACATACAGGCTCACCACAGTGCTGGTTGTAATAGAGACAATGTAAGACATACAGGCTCACCACAGTGCTGATTGTAATAGTGGCAATGTAAGATATTACATATCTGCCATAGTGCTGGTTGTAATACAGATTGTAAGAGAGAGAATATAAGCCATACAGGCTCACCAGTGTTGGTTGTAATAGAGAGAATGCAAGACATACAGGCTCACCACGGTGTTGGTTGTAATAGAAATAGTAATAAAACAACAAATTACTATTTTGATAGTATTTAGTTCACACCTTCAATGTAATCCCATTGAAAAGAAATGCACTTTTACAGTCTTTTAAATCACTTTCAGATTATGTCCTTGTAGTCCTGTTTTGTATATAACCTTTAGGCACTGAAGAATAGTTGACCAACTTGCTTGTTTGGGAGTCACTCACAGTGGCCGTTTTCAACATAATGTTCCTTTAATGTTGGAAACATTTTTAGTGGGGTTTAACACCATTTTCAAATTATGGCATTTGTATTTCTGGAAAAAGACCTCAGAATAAAACCACTGTCCTTTTGCAAATAACTGGCAAACTTTCCCACAAAGTTTTTTGTTTTACCAATCTGGACTCAAACTCATGACGTCGACGATGGTATGTAAGTGGCCAAAGGAGTTTATGACGAATTCAAGTTAAATAATTTTCTGAATTGCGTTCTTAATTGCAGGACCTTGGCAAAGAAAAAGGCATACCTCATATATAATTTAACATTTCTGGTGGTGATACAAGAAGGTTTCGGCTGTCCGCCATGAATTTGATTAATTTTATGTAAATTATCTTTACATTGTCATTCCTTGAATCATTTACGATATTGGGTAAAATACTGGCTGTTTTATCTATTTATATGTGTGCCTCAATGACTTCTTGATATGCTTGTTAGCTCACCTACTGAAATATTGCCCTAGATCCATTTTCAAGTCAAAACATTTGATTGTGTGCATATTAGCACCTGCAGTTTTCATTGAATATTCACAAAACTAACACAGATATTTCTGACAAGTTCTTGAACTGACCAAATCTGATAATTATAGTCATATAAAAGGCCCATTTATTGGCAAACATTGCCCTGCTTGACCTTGTGTGTACTTTAGCATTATCCATATTTTTCATTTTGATCTTCACTAAACTTACACAGTAGTTATATATCTATAAGATATTGGACACTTTTTTGAACTGGTCAAGTTAGATGATTATACTGGAGTTATGGCCCTTGCATTATTAAAACTTGCTTTAATTGACCATGTGTGCACTCTAATACCTGCATTTCTCATTTGGTTCTCACCAAACTTGTAACAATAATATCTTGAACAAAAAGCCTGATGTGATCCTTTTCGCACCTACATTATTTCATATTATCATAATTATTCACTTAACCAAACATAATGATAATCTCCCAACAAGTTTTTGATGAAGTTTTGGCTCTTTCATGTCATACATTCCTTTTATTATATGAAGTTCTGCCTTATTTCATTTTGTGTGCACTGTAACATCTAACAGGCCCGGTTACCTCATTCAATAGCACATCTGATTTGAATCCCTGCCCCACCACAGTCTCCATGATGATTGATATACAATATAAGAATCTAACATGGGTTTGAGGTTTCGGATAGAATATATTTGTCCCAAAGTACTGAATTATTTTTCCGAACTGAAAAAGTCATGAATAATTCTTTTTCTTGCATACCAAACACATTGAATAATTATTTTAACTTAATTTATCATTATGATTTTACAAAGGGCGCTTTTAAGATGCTTAATTATATGATTTTTGTCATATGTTTTATATGTTATGTCATCTGGATGGTTTTATCTTGGCCCTAGGGTGAGATAGAAATATCTAACCCCAATATTACATATATCCTTATCTGGTATGCAAGATAGAAATATCTCATACTGGTAAAAATACAGATATCCTTATCCGGTATGCAAGATAGAAATATCTAACCCGGTAAAAATACAGATATCATTATCCGGTATGCAAGATAGAAATATTTAACTCCGGTAAAAATACAGATATCCTTATCTGGTATGCAAGATAGAAATATTTAACCCCGGTAAAAATACCGATATCCTTATCTGGTATGCAAGATAGAAATATCTAACTCCAGTAAAAATACCGATATCCTTATCTGGTATGCAAGATAGAAATATCTAACTCCGGTAAAAATACAGATATCCTTATCTGGTATGCAAGATAGAAATATCTAACCCCTGGTAAAAATACAGATATCCTTATCTGGTATGCAAGATAGAAATATCAAACCCCAGTAAAGTTACAGATATCCTTATCTGGTATGCAAGATAGAAATATCTCATACTGGTAAAAATACAGATATCCTTATCCGGTATGCAAGATAGAAATATCTAACCCTGGTAAAAATACCGATATACTTATCTGGTATGCAGGATAGAAATATCTCACCTGGTAAAAATACAGATATCCTTATCTGGTATGCAAGATAGAAATATCTAACCCCGGTAAAAATACCGATATCCTTATCTTGTATGCAAGATAGAAATATCTAACTCCGGTAAAAATACCGATATCCTTATCTGGTATGCAAGATAGAAATATCTAACTCCGGTAAAAATACAGATATCCTTATCTGGTATGCAAGATAGAAATATCTAACCCCCGGTTAAAATACAGATATCCTTATCTGGTATGCAAGATAGAAATATCAAACCCCAGTAAAGTTACAGATATCCTTATCTGGTATGCAAGATAGAAATATCTAACCCTGGTAAAAATACAGATATCCTTATCCGGTATGTAAGATAGAAATATCTAACCCTGGTAAAAATACCGATATACTTATCTGGTATGCAGGATAGAAATATCTCACCTGGTAAAAATACAGATATCCTTATCTGGTATGCAAGATAGAAATATCTAAACCCCGGTAAAAATACAGATATCTTTATCCAGTATGCAGGATAGAAATTTCTAACCTTGGTAAAATTACAGATAGCCTTATCTGCTATGCAAGATAGCAATTTCTAACCCTGGTAAAAATACAGATATCCTTATTCGGTATGCAAGATAGAAATATCTAACCCAGGTAAAAATACAGATATCCTTATCTGGTATGCAGGATAGAAATTTCTAACCCTGGTAAAATTACAGATATCCTTATCTGGTATGCAAGAATATCACCTCTCATTGTCATTTGTCTCTAACCACTAATTCATGTTGAAAAGTTATAAGTTATTTGCAGAGATGGGTGTGGTTGAGTACTTAGTAACTTCCAGTATCCCAGGAATGAGAAATTATTTAACTGGTTGTCTTGTTAGACCTCATTGGCATCAAGTTGATGCTTAATATTCAAACTAAAACATAATACCATAAGATCTCAGAATAATATTTTGAACAAATATAATTGGATATTAAATGTCTAAGTTGTGGCCCTCCACTGACTAACAATTGCTTAAGTTGGCACAGACTCCCATTCAACAGGTGAGCAATTAAGGTCTATTATATTATTCCTGCTTTGATTGTTTGGAGTTAAGTTATGACAGACTGTCATTCAACAGGTGAACAATTAAGGTCTATTATAGCCCTCCTGCTTCGTTTGTTTGGAGTTTAGTTATGACAGACTGTCATTCAACAGGTGAACAATTAAGGTCTATTATATCTCTCCTGCTTCGATTGTTTGGAGTTTAGTTATGATGGACTGTCATTCAACAGGTGAACAATTAAGGTCTATTATAGCCCTCCTGCTTCGTTTGTTTGGAGTTTAGTTATGACAGACTGTCATTCAACAGGTGAACAATTAAGGTCTATTATAGCCCTCCTGTTTCGTTTGTTTGGAGTTTAGTTATGACAGACTGTCATTCAACAGGTGAACAATTAAGGTCTATTATAGCCCTCCTGCTTCGTTTGTTTGGAGTTAAGTTATGACAGACTGTCATTCAACAGGTGAACAATTAAGGTCTATTATATCCCTCTTGCTTTATTTGTTTGGAGTTCAGTTATGATGGACTGTCATTCAACAGGTGGACAATTAAGGTCTATTATAGCCCTCTTGCTTTATTTGTTTGGTTCAGTAAAAGTTTCATCCTGTTCTACTGCAAGTAGCGTTTAATCTGCTTAACTTTCTGCACTATGTAAAACCTTTACAGTCAGTTATCCAGTATCCTGGTTCTATCCTTGGACCCAGGTGTTTTTACTCACTTAAAGATTCAAGTCCTTTCTCTGGGATATTTTTCCACACAGTCAGTTCAATTATTAGTTGTCTGCTCATTACTTTTATCTCTGTTGTTTGTCTGAAAATTTAGCATCACTTTTAGGTCACAATGGCTAACAGACGATCAATTAGCCTAATCACCCTAGAGGTTAACCGGTACTCAAGTACACCCATCTCTACATCTCATCTCTTTCCAACTTGAATCAGTGATTAAAGATGTATGACAATGAGATGCAATGTCATACAACATTCATCACAGAGACTGTTGCCAGACGGGGATTCAAATTGCTGATCCCTGGGTTGATAGTCAGATGCACTACCGACTGCGCTAATAAGTTCAATTTTCATTAATTTTGTCTCTGTAGTTTAATATTGGTAAATTATCTTGAGAAGTTGAATGAATCCAGGGTCTTATCTTGAAATTACACACAGCAGTTTTGATAAATTTTCATCTAAGTCTATTTCTTAAAACCATTAGAATACTCCTAGTCTAAGCCAGTTGTTAACATCTGCCAAATCTGTTCTGTCATACTCCAATGTAAAAGCAGGGAATTCCATGCTTATCCCACAATTCATAGCACTCCTAACTCCAAACTGTGATTACATTTAATTTCAGCTTAAGCAACTAACCAATCGGTGTGTTCTTATCTCATTGCTATATAAGGGCTCCAAGCCAGGATAACACTAATAATTCATACCGAATAGGTCCATACAACACTGATGATTAGTACCGAATTGGTCCATACAACCTTGATAATTAGTATGGAATTGGTCCATACAACCCTGATTATTAGTACCAAATTGGCCCATACAGCCCTGATAATTAGTACAGAATTGGTCCATACAACCCTGATAATAAGTATAGAATTGGTCCATACAACCCTGATAATTAGTACAGAATTTGTCCATACAACCCTGATAATTAGTACATAATTGGTCCATACAACACTGATAATTAGTACAGAATTGGTCCATAAACCCTTATAATTAATATGGAATTGGTCCATACAGCCCTAATAATCAGTACCAAATTGGTCCATACAACCCTGATTATTAGTACAGAATTGGTCCATAAACCCTTATAATTAATATGGAATTGGTCCATACAGCCCTTATAATCAGTACCAAATTGGTCCATACAACCCTGATTATTAGTATCAAATTGGTCCAAATAACACTGACAATTAGTATGGAATTGGTCCATATAACCCTGATAATTAGTATGGAATAAGTCCATACAACCTTGATAATTAGTACAGAATTTGCCCATACAACCCTGATAATTAGTACAGAATTGGTCCATACAACCCTGGCAATTAGTACAAAACTGGTCCATAAACCCTTATAATTAGTATGGAATTGGTCCATAAACCCTGATAATTAGTACAGAATTAGTCCATACAACCCTGATAATTGTATGGAATTGGTCCAAACAACCTAATAATTAGTATCGAATAATTATATGGACATTACTGATACCCTTAAAAATGCCAAAAATGGAGTTGTGTTGCTGGTGCTTGTAAAGAAGTGTACACCAGGGTTGCATTACTGAACACAAAATGGCAAACATGCCCCGTATATTGCATTGTTGGTACCCTAACAAATGGCTCCCATGAACCAGAATTGCATTGCAGGTACCCTAACAAAATTGCTTGAATGCATAAAAGTTGATTGCCGGTACCATAAAGAATGGATTGCATACACCAGAGATTCGCTGATAGTTAAACACCAGTGTTGCGTTGTTGATTCCTATATAAATGACATGCTGTTACACAAACAGTTAAAATAGCTGCTAACATAGCAGAACATAGCAGAACATAGCAGAACATTGAGTAATTGCGATTAGAAAAAAGAAGAATTAAATGCTTAAAATATTCAGCACTTGCAGGCAGAAATAACCTGCCATATCTACAAGAGGCTTAAAATAGTTTTATTGCTGCTGGTATACTGGGTTTTGATTGAAAGAGGTAGTAAGGTAAATTAAATTTATGGTATTGGGTAATTAAATTTGACAGAAACATAGTTTTTGCCTCTGTTAATTAGGTAGGCTGTTGGTAGAATCATATTCACTGAGGCTAAATGTTTAGAATTTTCAGTCTCAAAATAATTCTACTAATTTGAGAGAGAGAAAATGGTGCGTAAAATTTTTAAAGATCAATTTAAGAATATGTATAGAAATGAAGTATGTTCATTGTTTGATTAGAAATGTAGCTAATATAGTGATAACACATTGGAGATAACAGATTGGAATCAAAAACAAAAGGACAGTACTTTACCTCAGGACTATTTATGAGAGAGAGAGAGTCAAATTCTTAGAATCAAAAACAAAAGGACAGTACTTTACCTCAGGATTATTTTAGAGAAAGAGAGTAAAATCCTTAGAATCATACATAACAGGACTGTTCTTTACCTCAGGACTATTTTAAAGAGAGAGTCAAGTCCTTAGAATTATACATTAAAGGACAGTATTTTACCACAGGACTATTTGCAGAGAGTCAAATCCTTAGAATCACACACAAAAGGACAGTACTTTACCAATGGACTATTTTGCAGAGAAAGTCAGATCCTTAGAATCACACACAAAAGGACAGTTCTTTACAACAGGACTATTTTAGAAAGAGTCAAATCCTTAGAATCATACATAAAAGGACAGTACTTTACCTCAGGACTATTTTAGAGAGAGAGAGAGAGTCAAATCCTTACAATCACACACAAAAGGACAGTTCTTTACCACAGGACCATTTGCAGAGAGTGAAACCTTAGAAACACACATGAAAAGGACAGTACTTTACCTCCAGACTATTTTAGAGAGAGAGTCAAATCCTTAGAATCACACACAGAATGACAGGTTTTTACCTCAGGACTATTTTAGAGAGAGGGAGTCAAATCTTTATAATCACACATAAAAGGACAGTACTTTACCTATGGACTATTTTGCAGAGATTTAAATCCTTAGAATCACACACAAAGGGACAGTACTTTACCTCAAGACTATTTTAGAGAAAGAGAGAAAATTCCTTAGAATCATACATAAAAGGACAGTACTTTACCTATGGACTCTTTTTTAGAGAGAGAGTCAAATCCTTAGAATCACACACAAAAGGACAGTACTTTACCTCAGGATTATTTGAAAGAGAGGGAGTCAATTCCTTATAATCACACATAAAAGGACAGTACTATACCTATGGACTATTTTGCAGAGATTTAAATCCTTAGAATCAAAAACAAAAGGACAGTACTTTACCTCAGGACTATTTTAGAGAAATAGAGTTAAATCCTTAGAATCACACACAAATGTACATGCTCTACCTCAAGACTATTTTTGCGAAAGAGAGTAATATCCATAGAATCATACATAACAGGACTGTTCTTTACCTCAGGACTATTTTAGAGAGAGAGTCAAGTCCTTAGAATTATACATTAGATGACAGTATTTTACCACAAGACTATTTTAGAGAGAGAGAGTCAAATCCTTAAAATAACACACAAAAGGACAGTACTATACCTATGGACTATTTTGCAGAGAGTGCCTAATCCTTGGAATCACACACATAGGACAGTACTTTGCCTCAGGACTATTTTGCAGAGAGAGTCAAATCCTTAGAATCACACACAAAAGTACAGTACTATAGTATTACTTCAGGACTATCTTGCAGAGAGAGTCAAATCGTTAGAATCTCACAAAAGTACAGTACTTTACCTCAGAACTATTTTGGAGAGAGAGTCAAATCCTTGGAATCACACACAAAACGACAGTACTTTACCTCAGGACTATTTTGCAGAGAGAGTCAACTCTTTAGAATCACACACAAAAGTACAGTACTATAGTATTACCTCAGGACTGTTTTGCAGAGATAGTCAAATCCTTAGAATCACACACAAAGGCACAGTACTAAAGTATTACCTCAGGGCTATTTTGCAGAGAGAGTCAAATCCTTGGAATCTAAAAAAAGTACAGTACTTTACCTCAGGACTATTTTGCAGAGAGAGTCAAATCCTTAGAATCACACACAAAAGTATATTGCTTCTATAAAATTCTATACTGTACTTGAAGGGTATTGACTAGGTTGTCCTTTGATGTTTGTGAATGATGGAAGGAGCTAACCCACATAGCAAATCCTTACTCATTGGTAAAGAAAAACATGCAAAGATTTCAATGTAAATTATTGAAGTTGTAGTGTTTCAAAAATTTGAGTAGAGTCGTCATGGCCATGTGTTCTAAGGTGTCATCACAAGATCACTTACCTGTCACCATAAGGGTCGTAGGTTGAAGTCTCGCCACTCCAAAAGCTTTATATAAGTTTGCCAATTGTCCTGCTCAGTCTGATTCAGTCTGAGGTCTTCCTCCACCAATAAAACAGGATATGCCATATATAACCTGAACTGTGTTAAAAATAGCACAAAAAAAATTGAGTTGAGGAAAATGTCAAGCTGAGATGTCTAGTGAAACTGGGGCCTGATATTAATGAAAAATACCTGTAAACCACACTTAACCCTTTACTCCATAGATACGCATTTTCCCGCACCAATCACCGAAGGTCTTTGAAAACAGTGCAGGAAGAGTTAAGATTGCTCGTGATGAGCAATCTGAACTTTTCCTGCACTGTTTTCCACTCTGTCAGTTAATATAAACATAATTCACCCATTGCTGATATGTGGTGAATTAATGCTTTCAATATTAGAGGTGTCCAAATGCGTCTATATGAAGTAAAGGGCAATATTAGAGGTGTCCAAATGCGTATATATGAAGTAAAGGGCAATATAAGAGGTGTCCAAATGCGTCTATATGAAGTAAAGGGTTAAAGGACACAAAACGATTACTTGTTTGACCATTGATTTTACTGATGAAACTATCTTTAAACCTACACAAGTATATTTGGAGATCTTCAGACTAGTGTGAACGTTTTCTGAAACTTAATATTTTAGAAATAGTTTCATTTTTTTTTTAAATCTAGTTGTGTCACATTTATTTTAAATATATTGGAGAAACAGTCTTACAATATAAATATATAAATGTATTTTTTGCCCACCCCTTGAAATGAAAATATTGGAACGTATATGGCATACATTAGTCATACTTAACATAAACTTATACAATTGTTTGGACCACAGCCATTTTTTTTAAAACAGAAACTAAGTTGTTATGGCTTTATAATTACAATGTATTTTAAGATTCTTTTTATGTGAGAAAGTTTGCTAGTTAGTTATGAATAGGTAGTCAAGCAGTATGTACATGATATCTATTTTTAGAAAAAGGAATTTTGTTTCAGTTGTACCAGTCTGGATTTTTGTTATGTTTTTGTGGATTTTAATTTCATATTTATTGCTAAATGATAATGAAATCCTTCAGTATTCACTTTATTTTTGAGACATTTGTAGTGATTTAGAGATTATACTTATTACCTGTACCATTCAGTAATATTTATAGTGATTTAGAGATTATACTTATAACCTGTACCATTCAGTAATATTTATAGTGATTTAGAGATTATACTTATAACCTGTACCATTCAGTAATATTTATAGTGATTTAGAGATTATACTTGTTACCTGTTCCATTCAGTAATATTTAGATAAAAAATTGTGTTGTTAATTAAAAGGCCACGATATTGTATCCCATTTAACGCAATAAAACACAAATTTCAGTATAAAGTTTCCGCAAGTACTCTTCCAATGATCTGAAATTGCTATTTGATGCGCAGTATAACAATCCTTTTTCGTGAGATATTGTGCTTCTGTGGCAACTCTATATAACAGACAATCTGTTTCTGTACATCGTGTTACGGCCTTGTGGGATGTCAATTGTATTACTTGAAAACAAATAACTAAAACATAATTACACTTTCTCACACAATCATATTGTTTAAATAAAATTGTTACATAGCTGCTCTTGCTTGGGGATTTCCAGGCTTGTCAATGATGTATCTACGAAGGAAGTGAAATTTCATTTCAAGGCTCATAAAAACAATAGATATATAGAAACGATCCAGGGAGATGCTTACAGGGTCACACACGATGTATCTTTATGATATATTATATATACATATATAATCAACCCAGGGAGATGCTTATAGGCTCACACATTGTGTATCTTTATGATATATTATAATATACATATATAATCAACCCAGGGAGATGCTAATAGGCTCACACATTGTGTATCTTTATGATATATTATAATATACATATATAATCAATCCAGGGAGATGCTTATAGCCTCACACATTGTGTATCTTTATGATATATTATAATATACATATATAATCAACCCAGGGAGATGCTTATAGCCTCACACATTGTGTATCTTTATGATATATTATATTATAATATACATATATAATCAACCCATGGAGATGCTTATAAGCTCACACATTGTGTATCTTTAGGATATATTATATATACATATATAATCAACCCATGGAGATGCTTATAAGCTCACACATTGTGTATCTTTAGGATATATTATATATACATATATAATCAACCCAAGGAGATGCTTATAGGCTCACACATTGTGTATCTTTATGATAGATTATATATATGTATATTATCAACCCAGGGATATGCTTACAGGCTCACACATTGTGTATCTTTATGATTTATTATATATACCTATATAATCAACCCAAGGAATTGTTTACAGGCTCACACACATATATTTTTATGATATATTATATATACATATAATCAACCAAGGGAGATGCTTACAGGCTCACACACAATGTATTTTTATGATATATTATATATACATATGATTTTTATAATCAACCCAGGGAGATGCTTATAGGCTCACACATTGTGTATCTTTAGGATATATTATATATACGTATATAATCAACCCAAGGAGATGCTTACAGGCTCACACATTGTGTATCTTTAGGATATATTGCATATATGTATATTATCAACCCAGGGAGATGCTTACAGGCTCACACATTGTGTATCTTTAGGATATATTACATATACGTATATAATCAACCCAGGGAGATGCTTACAGGCTCACACATTGTGTATCTTTAGGATATATTACATATACGTATATATAATCAACCCAGGGAGATGCTTACAGGCTCACACATTGTGTATCTTTAGGATATATTACATATACGTATATAATCAACCCAGGGAGATGCTTACAGGCTCACACATTGTGTATCTTTAGGATATATTATATATACGTATATACTCAACCCAGGGAGATGCTTACAGGCTCACACATTGTGTATCTTTAGGATATATTATATTTACGTATATACTCAACCCAGGGAGATGCTTACAGGCTCACACATTGTGTATCTTTATGATATATTATATATACCTATATAATCAACCCAAGGAATTGTTTACAGGCTCACACACATATATTTTTATGATATATTATATATACATATAATCAACCAAAGGAGATGCTTACAGGCTCACACACAATGTATTTTTATGATATATTATATATACATATAATTTTTATAATCAACCCAGGGAGATGCTTATAGGCTCACACATTGTGTATCTTTAGGATATATTATATATACGTATATAATCAACCCAGGGAGATGCTTACAGGCTCACCATTGTGTATCTTTAGGATATATTATATATACGTATATAATCAACCCAAGGGAGATGCTTACAGGCTCACACATTGTGTATCTTTAGGATATATTGCATATACGTATATTATCAACCCAGGGAGATGCTTACAGGCTCACACATTGTGTATCTTTAGGATATATTACATATACGTATATAATCAACCCAGGGAGATGCTTACAGGCTCACACATTGTGTATCTTTAGGATATATTACATATACGTATATAATCAACCCAGGGAGATGCTTACAGGCTCACACATTGTGTATCTTTAGGATATATTACATATACGTATATAATCAACCCAGGGAGATGCTTACAGGCTCACACATTGT
Source organism: Panopea generosa (assembly GCA_029582155.1). Classification (NCBI taxonomy): domain Eukaryota; kingdom Metazoa; phylum Mollusca; class Bivalvia; order Adapedonta; family Hiatellidae; genus Panopea; species Panopea generosa. The sequence goes on from CM055896.1 coordinate 92,577,304, forward strand.
GTATCTTTAGGATATATTACATATACGTATATACTCAACCCAAGGAGATGCTTAGAGGCTCACACATTGTGTATCTTTATGATATATTATATTTACGTATATACTCAACCCAGGGAGATGCTTACAGGCTCACACATTGTGTATCTTTATGATTTATTATATATACCTATATAATCAACCCAAGGAATTGGTTACAGGCTCACACATTATGCATCTTTATGATATATTATATATACGTATATAATCAACCAAAGGAGATGGTTACAGGCTCACACATAATGTATCTTTATGATATATTATATTTACATGTACATATATAATCAACCAAGGAAGAACCAAGTACCAAGGAGTCGCACCTTGGACCTCCCGCTTCCAAGGCAGACGCCTTAACCACTAGGCCACAGAAAACAGTTACTTGCGGAAGAATGCTGGTTCTACTCAGTCTGACTTGGTCTGAGGTGTTCCTCCACCAGTATAACTGGATATGCCATGAAAACGTCGTTAAACCCCATTAAAATATATATATATTTGCATCTGCCCTTGCAACAGAGAATTTAGAAAGACGTATGAACATGTTTTTGCTCAAGCCAAATGACAGAAGTATTTTAGTCGGATTTGCTCAGTATATTAACTCTGAAATAAATAAACAGCATTTTAAAGTTTAATATGAAATGTAAATTTATTGAATATCTTTTATCTGTTTTTTGTAACAATCTCTGACATAGATGCCTAGTATTTATAGTTGGCAATGAAAGAAAATCATTTAATAAATTTGTTCATCGTATCTTTAGGAATTTATGACTTAAAAGAATTTCATGCATTATTTCGATATTGATAATAATAAAAAAAAAAATTTACTTAAAATGTTAATGGAAAATAGTGGTACAAATTATGTATTAATTAACAATATATTTTACGTGATATTGTGTGTTGTAAATATGTTATGATAACCGATGTATTTATGTACAAGTCTGAAATAAAATATCTGTTCCGTTCTCATCTTTGGTTTCTCCTCCACTTTTCTCTACAAATGCCATTAACTGGGCCCGATTAGCTCAGTCGGTTATGCGTCCAGGGGTCGTGAGGTCGAATCCCAGCCCGGTAACAGTCTCCGTGATGTTTGATATACGACATTGTGTCTCATTATCATTTGTCTCTCACCGCTGATTCCATTGGGAAAGTCATTAGTTACTTGCGGAGATGGAGTGTGCTCGGGTACTGGTTAACCTTTCGGGATCCCAGGAAACAGTGGTTAGGTTAACTGATCGTCAGTTAGCCCTCGATGGTATAAAAATGACGCTAAATATTCAAGTAATCAATCAATGGCATTTGTGTTCATGCTTTGCTATATTGTCTGTTTTCAGAAGAAGACAACAGTGCTGTACTTGGAGAAGATATCACTCACCTCGGTCTTTTCTTGAACAGAAGGTCCACATACTCATGTCTCCATGTAGAAGGTATGTTGACATAAACATGAATTGTGTTGTACGCTTTTGTAACAGGAGGTGAAATTTTTTTTATCAAACTTTTGAGGCTAAATCTGAGACTCAAGCTCAGAATTTCCGATTTTTAGCAAAATATTAATTATGAAATGTAATATTTGATTTTTTCTGATAATGTTACAATTTTGTTGGAAATTAAAAAAGTTAAATTTGGAGTTTGAGTCTCAGATTAAGACACAACACTTTGATTGATTTAGGTCGGGGACCTTCAGGGGAATACTCAGCCTATTGAGATATCCAAATTGTTGACATTATATGTTTTGTGGTGATGTAATATTTACTCGTTCTTATATTTGTATACCATCACCAATAAAGATGAGGGGATGTATTCAGTTGAGCTTGTCTATCTGTCTCTCTGTCTGCCCGTCCATCTGTCCGTCCATCATTGTCAGCATTCTTCATTGTCAGCATCTTTGTCAGGATCCTTCATTGTCAGCATTTTTCATTGTCTGCATTCTTCATTGTCAGCATCCTTCATTGTCAACATCCATCTTCGTCAGCATCCTTCATTGTCAACATCTATGTCAGAATCCATCATTGTCTGCTTTCTTTATTGTCAACATCCTTAATTGTCAACATCCTTCATAGTCAGCATTCTTCATTGTCAATATCATTGTCAGTAACCTTTATTATTTTTGAATATCCTTCATTGTCAGCATCTTTTATGGTTAGTTTCTTTCATTTTTGACATTATTTATTGTCAGTTTCCTTCATTGTGAGCATCCTTCATTGTCAGTGACCTTCATTATTTTTGTCATCCTTCAATGTCAGTTTCCTTTAATGTCAATATCCATAATTTTAAGCATCCTTCATTGTCAGTGACCTTCATTATTTTTGTCATCCTTCAATGTCAGTTTCCTTTAATGTCAATATCCATAATTTTAAGTATCTTTCATTGTCAGTGACCTTCATCATTTTTGTCATCTTTCAATGTCAGTTTCCTTTAATGTCAATATCCATAATTTTAAGCATCTTTCATTATCAGTTTCCTTCATTTTCAGCATCTTTTATTGTCAGTATCCTTAATTGTGATCATCCTTTATTGTTAGCATTCTTCATTGTCAGCATTCTTCATTGTCAGCAATATTGTCAGCATCCTTCATTGTGAGCATACTTCATTGTTAACATCTCATTGTCAGCATCATTTTCAGCATCTTTTATGGTCAGTTTCCTTCATTTTTGCATTCTTCATTGTCAGCATCCTTGTCAAGATCCTTCATTGTCAGCATCCTTATCAGCATCCTTAATTGTCAATGCCTTTTATTGTCAGCATTCTTCATTGTCAGCATGCTTTATTGTCAGCATTCTTCATTATCAGATTCTACTGACACAATTAGGAAGGGAAGTATTTTAAGTTACTAACAGATACAGCTATAGGGGCGTGACATCCTGTGAGGCTTGTAATGTGGAATTGTTGGTTGATAATGTTGCCATATCAGGGAATGTGTGAGTAAGGTGATATATGTTGCCATATCAGGGAATGTGTGAGTAAGGTGATATATGTTGCAATATCAGGGAATGTGTGAGTTGCCATATCAGGGAATGTGTGAGTAAGGTGATATATGTTGCCATATCAGGGAATGTGTGAGTAAGATGAAATATGTTGCCATTTCAGGGAATGTGTGAGTAAGATGATATATGTTGCCATATCAGGGAAAGTGTGAGTAAGGTGATATATGTTGCCATATCAGGGAATGTGTGAGTAAGGTGATATATGTTGCCATATCAGGGAATGTGGGAGTTAGGTGATATATGTTGCCATATCAGGGAAGGTGCCAGTTAGGTGATATATGTTGCCATATCAGGGAATGTACAAGTTAGGTGATATATGTTGCGATTTCAGAGAATGTGCGAGTTTGGTGATATATGTTGCCATATCAAGGAATGTGCAAGTTAGGTGATATATGTTGCCATATCAGGAATGTGCAAGTTAGGTGATATATAATGCCATTTTAAGGAATGTGCGAGTTAGGTGATATATGTTGATGTGAAGTACAAGCCTGTGTAAGACACCCTCTATAAGCTATGCTGTTGGCCAACCTGTATTAAAGAAAAACATTTATTAAAGATGTGTTTGTAGCCCTATTAAGTGTTTATATAGAGTTTGTAATCCCTAGCTATCGGAAATGCATTTCAGTGTTGTATTTATTGGTGACAATTATAATTGCTTAAGGACAAATTATATACTGTCTGAAGTTTGTCTTCTATTTATCTTATTTATTTAAACTTGTAGTGTTGATATTAAAATCTTTGAAGTCTTAATTCAATTTAAATGAGTGGGCTGATGCACTCACTTTGAAGGTCAAAGTCAGTTCTTTCTGGTTTTTCTTGCTACCAAGTGAATTGAATGCGATAAGGGTCTTTAAAAAATATCCTACCTAAATATATTTATATAATTATATCATTTATATTGGAGCTTATTAACTGTCAAATTCTGTAATAAAATGTTGAAATCTATTTGAGAAAGATAATGTTTTAGTTTTAGGATACAGTGTGAAAGCACATGTCAGTGTGAAAGCAAGTGTCATGGTGAAAGCATGTTTTAATGTGAAAGCACATGTCGGTGTGAAAACATACTTCAGTGTGAAATCATGTGTCAGTGTGACAGCATTTTTCAATGTGAAAGCACATGTCAGCGTGAAAACATATTTCAGTGTGAAAACACGACTGTGTCAGTGTGAAAGCACATTTCAGTGTGAAAGCATGTGTTGGCGTGAAAGCATGTTTCAGTGTGAAAGCACATTTCGGTGTAAAAGCATGTCTCAGTGTGAAAACACCTGTCAGTGTGAAAGCATGTGTCAGTGTGAAGGCATGTGTCAGTGTCAAAGCACATTTCAGTGTGAAAGCATGTGTCTGTGTGAAAGCACCTGTCAGTGTGAAAGCATGTGTCAGTGTGAAAGCACATGTCTCAATGTGAAAGCATGTCTCAGTGTGAAAACATGACTGTGTCAGTGTGAAAGCACATTTCAGTGTGAAAGCTCTTTTCAGTGTGAACGCATGTGTCAGTGTGAAACCTGTGTCATTGTGAAAGCATGTGTCAGTGTGAAACCTGTGACATTGTGAAAGCATGTATTAGTGTATAACCTGTGTCAGTGTGAAAACCTGTGTCAGTGTGAATGTATATGTCAGTGTAAAAGCATGTGTCAGTGTTAAAGCATGTATTAGAGTGAAAACCTGTGTCAGAGTGAAAACCTGTGTCAGTGTGAAAGCATGTCTTAGTTTGAAAACCTGTGTCAGTGTGAAAGCATGTGCCAGTGTGAAAGAATATCTTACAGTGAAAACCTGTGTCAGTGTGAGAGCACCTGTCAGTGTGAAAGTATATATCAATCTAAAAGCATGTTTTAGTGTGAAAACCTGTGTCAGTGTGAAAGCACATGTCAGTGTGAAAGCATGTTTAAGTGTGAAAACATGTGTCAGTGTGAAATCATGTCTCAGTGTGAAAACATGTGTCAGTGTGAAAGCACATATCAGTGTGAAAGCATATGTCAGTGTGAAAGTACATGTCAGTGTAAAAGCATGTCTCAGTGTGAAAGCATGTGTCAGTGTGAATGCATGTATCAGTGTGAAAGCACATTTCAGTGTGAAAGTATATGTCAGTGTGAAAGCATGTTTCAGTGCGAAAGCACATGTCAGTGTAAAAGCATGTGTCAGTGTGAAAGCACCCATGTGTCAGTGTAAAGGCATGTGTCAGTGTGAAAGCATATTTCATTGTGAAAGCATGTGTCTGTGTTTAAGCACATGGCAGTGTGAAAGCATGTGTCAGTTTGAAAACCTGTGTCAGTTTAAAAACATGTGTCAGTGTGAAACACATGTGGGTGTGAAAACATGTGTCAGTGTGAAAGTACATGTCAGTGTGAAAGCATGTGTCAGTGTGAAGGCATGTTTCAAGTGTGAAAGCACCTGTCAGTGTGAAAGCATGTGTCAGTGTGAAAGCACATGTCAGTGTGAAAGCATGTCTCAGTGTGAAAACATGACTGTCAATGTGAAAGCACATTTCAGTGTGAAAGCATATGTCAGTGTGAAAACCTGTGTCATTGTGAAAGCATGTGTCAGTGTGAAAGCATGTCTTACTGTGAAAACCTGTGTCAGTGTGAAAGCATGTGTCAGTGTTAAAGCACGTCTTAGTGTGAAAACCTGTGTCAGTGTGAAAGCATGTCTTACTGTGAAAACCTGTGTCAGTGTGAAAGCATGTGTCAGTGTGAAAGCACGTTTTAGTGTGAAAACCTGTGTCAGTGTGAAAGTATGTGTCAGTGTGAAAGCCTGTCTTAGTGTGAAAACCTGTGTCAGTGTGAAAGCATGTGTCAGTGTGAAAGCATATCTTAGTTTGAAAACCTGTGTCAGTGTGAAAGCACCTGTCATAGTGAAAGTACATGTCAGTGTAAAAGCATGTCTTAGTGTGAAAACCTGTGTCAGTGTGAAAGCATGTTTTAGTGTGAAAACCTGTGTCAGTGTGAAAGCATGTCTTAGTGTGAAAACCTGTGTCAGTGTGAAAGCATGTCTTAGTGTGAAAACTCATGCCAGTGTGAAATCATGTCTCAGTGTGAAAACATGTGTCAGTGTGAAAGCACATTTCAGTGTAAAAGCATATATCGATGTGAAAACATGTGTCACTGTGAAAGCATGTGCCAGTGTGAAGGTATGTGTCAGTTTGAAAGCACATTTCAGTGTGAAAGGATGTATCAATGTGAAAACATGTGTCAGTGTGAAAGCATGTCTTAGTGTGAAAACTCGTGCCAGTGTGAAATCATGTCTCAGTGTGAAAACATGTGTCAGTGTGAAAGCACATTTCAGTGTAAAAGCATGCATCAGTTTGAAAGCACATGTCAGTGTTAAAGCATGTATCGATGTGAAAACATGTGTCACTGTGAAAGCGTGTGCCAGTGTGAAGGTATGTGTCAGTTTGAAAGCACATGTCATTGTTAAAGCATGTATAAATGTGAAAACATGTGTCACTGTGAAAGCATGTGCCAGTGTGAAGGTATGTGTCAGTTTGAAAGCATGTCTTAGTGTGAAAACCTGTGTCAGTGTGAAAGCATGTCTCAGTGTGAAAACATGTGTCAGTGTGAAAGCATGTGTCAGTGTGAAGGCATGTATCAGTGTGAAAGCACATTTCAGTGTGAAAGCATAATATGTCAGTGTGAAAGCATGTTTCAGTGCGAAAGCACATGTCAGTATAAAAGCATGTGTCAGTGTGAAAGCACCCATGTGTCAGTGTAAAGGCATGTGTCAGTGTGAAAGCATATTTCATTGTGAAAGCATTTGTCTGTGTTTAAGCACATTGCAGTGTGAAAGCATGTGTCAGTTTGAAAACCTGTGTCAGTTTAAAAACATGTGTCAGTGTGAAACACATGTGGGTGTGAAAACATGTGTCAGTGTGAAAGTACATGTCAGTGTAAAAACATGTGTCAATGTGAAAGCACATGTCAGTGTGAAAGCATGTGTCAGTGTGAAGGTATGTTTCAAGTGTGAAAGCACATGTCAGTGTGAAAGCATGTGTCAGTGTGAAAGCACATGTCAGTGTGAAAGCATGTCTCAGTGTGAAAACATGACTGTCAATGTGAAAGCACATTTCAGTGTGAAAGTATATGTCAGTATGAAAGCTCATTTCAGTGTGAAAGCACAGGTCAGTGTGAAAACCTGTGTCATTGTGAAAGCATGTGTCAGTGTGAAAACCTGTGTCATTGTGAAAGCATGAGTGTCATGTCTTACTGTGAAAACCTGTGTCAGTGTGAAAGCATGTGTCAGTGTGAAAGCATGTCTTACGGTGAAAACCTGTGTCAGTGTGAAAGCATGTGTCAGTGTTAAAGCACGTCTTAGTGTGAAAACCTGTGTAAGTGTGAAAGCATGTCTTAGTGTGAAAACCTGTGTCAGTGTGAAAGCATGTGTCAGTGTGAAAGCACGTCTTAGTGTGAAAACCTGTGTCAGTGTGAAAGTATGTGTCAGTGTGAAAGTCTGTCTTAGTGTGAAAACCTGTGTCAGTGTGAAAGCATGTGTCAGTGTGAAAGCATATCTTAGTTTGAAAACCTGTGTCAGTGTGAAAGCACCTGTCATAGTGAAAGTACATGTCAGTGTAAAAGCATGTCTTAGTGTGAAAACCTGTGTCAGTGTGAAAGCATGTTTTAGTGTGAAAACCTGTGTCAGTGTGAAAGCATGTCTTAGTGTGAAAACCTGTGTCAGTGTGAAAGCATGTCTTAGTGTGAAAACTCGTGCCAGTGTGAAATCATGTCTCAGTGTGAAAACGTGTGTCAGTTTGAAAGCACATGTCAGTGTTAAAGCATGTATCGATGTGAAAACATGTGTCACTGTGAAAGCATGTGCCAGTGTGAAGGTATGTGTCAGTTTGAAAGCATGTCTTAGTGTGAAAACCTGTGTCAGTGTGAAAGCATGTCTTAGTGTAAAAACCTGTGTCAGTGTGAAAGCATGTCTTAGTGTGAAAACCTGTGTCAGTGTGAAAGCATGTCTAAGTGTGAAAACCTGTGTCAGTGTGAAAGCATGTCTTAGTGTGAAAACATGTGTCAGTGTGAAAGCATGTTTTAGTGTAAAGGCATGTGTCAGTGTGAAAGCACATGTGGGTGTGAAAACATGTGTCAGTGTGAAAGCACATGTCAGTGTGAAAACATGTGTCAGTGAAAAAGCATGTCCGTGTGATAGCATGTGTAGAAAACACTAACATGACAAAACTGTTGGAATCAGTGCTTTAGCACAGTACATCACCAATCCTATTGTAATTTAATGAAACATTATTCAAATCAGACCTTGCAGTAAAACTGTAATTGGTCGCACTTTACTTCTGTGATTGTTTTCTGAATGATCTCAAAATGACAATCATATAATCCTTGCAAGCAAAATTGTGGTCTGTTTCATGCATTGATAGAAAATTGTTAAATTTTTTTATAATTTTGCAAAACAAAACTATGGTCTTGTTAAGATTTAAAAAATTTCAAAGTGGTTTTGAAACTATTTCTTTTATTACAAATTATTTTATAAAATTGATTAACTCTGCTTTCAGGACAAATATTTTTTGAAAAATTGAAGTATAACTTTTTTTTATAAATGTAATTAAATGTGACATAAAATTATTCGATGAGTTTCGACAGATTGCTTGTTAGTCTCATTTGAGGTAACAATAATAGCGGCAGTGTATTCTTGTATCACGGCAGTGTATTCTTGTATCACAATTACCATATTACTTCAGCTTGAGTGATGAAATTATAATAATTGGTAGTATTGGTTGATTTGTTTTTAGCTATAGCCAAATTAGATTAAATCTTGGCTTGTTTTTTATGGCACTGTTTTCAAACAAGGTAAAATAAGATCTGCCTGTGAGTGAATTACAGAGTCTATATAGCTTGGCTCTCATTCAGGCGAGTGCTGAGTGAAGGAGATTAAATTCTATTTTCGTATTCAGGATATTCTGATTATTCTGATTATTATCATTAAGATCATACTAATTTATTTAAGCTTGATGGCAAAGTAATCTTAGAGCTTATATATATAAACTGCTCTCGAGTAGTAGAACCAGCAGTGAGTGTTGTTTATAAACTGCTCTCGAGTAGTAGAACCAGCAGTGAGTGTTGTTTATAAACTGCTCTCGAGTAGTAGAACCAGCAGTGAGTGTTGTTTATAATCTGCTCTCGAGTAGTAGAACCAGCAGTGAGTGTTGTTTATAAACTGCTCTCGGGTAGTAGAACCAGCAGTGAGTGTTGTTTATAAACTGCTCTCGAGTAGTAGAACCAGCAGTGAGTGTTGTTTATAAACTGCTCTCGAGTAGTAGAACCAGCAGTGAGTGTTGTTTATAATCTGCTCTCGAGTAGTAGAACCAGCAGTGAGTGTTGTTTATAAACTGCTCTCGAGTAGTAGAACCAGCAGTGAGTGTTGTTTATAAACTGCTCTCGAGTAGTAGAACCAGCAGTGAGTGTTGTTTATAAACTGCTCTCGAGTAGTAGAACCAGCAGTGAGTGTTGTTTATAAACTGCTCTCGAGTAGTAGAACCAGCAGTGAGTGTTGTTTATAAACTGCTCTCGAGTAGTAGAACCAGCAGTGAGTGTTGTTTATAATCTGCTCTCGAGTAGTAGAACCAGCAGTGAGTGTTGTTTATAATCTGCTCTCCAGTAGTAGAACCAGCAGTGAGTTGTTTATAAACTGCTCTCGAGTAGTAGAACCAGCAGTGAGTGTTGTTTATAAACTGCTCTCGAGTAGTAGAACCAGCAGTGAGTGTTGTTTATAATCTGCTCTCAAGTAGTAGAACCAGCAGTGAGTTGTTTATAAACTGCTCTCGAGTAGTAGAACCAGCAGTGAGTGTTGTTTATAATCTGCTCTCGAGTAGAAGAACCAGCAGTGAGTGTTGTTTATAATCTGCTCTCGAGTAGTAGAACCAGCAGTGAGTGTTGTTTATAAACTGCTCTCGAGTAGTAGAACCAGCAGTGAGTGTTGTTTATAAACTGCTCTCAAGTAGTAGAACCAGCAGTGAGTGTTGTTTATAAACTGCTCTCGAGTAGTAGAACCAGCAGTGAGTGTTGTTTATAATCTGCTCTCGAGTAGTAGAACCAGCAGTGAGTGTTGTTTATAAACTGCTCTCGAGTAGTAGAACCAGCAGTGAGTGTTGTTTATAAACTGCTCTCGAGTAGTAGAACCAGCAGTGAGTGTTGTTTATAATCTGCTCTCGAGTAGTAGAACCAGCAGTGAGTGTTGTTTATAAACTGCTCTCGAGTAGTAGAACCAGCAGTTAGTGTTGTTTATAAACTGCTCTCGAGTAGTAGAACTAGCAGTGAGTGTTGTTTTCGAGAAGCCACACTCAACCTGGTGATGAAACATGCATACTCTAGCATGGTTGGCCAACACTATCCACTGCACTACTGCCCAGCTAAAATGTCATTCCTTAATGTAAATGGACCGATTCCATCACATAGAAGAATTATGTCTTACTCTTAGGCCATTATAAATATATTGCTAGAGCATCATCCAAATTTTTTTTAAAAGGGGGAGCAGGGGAGAATTTTATTTTTTTATTTTTAATTTGTTTTAAATTTTTTATTTGAAAAAAAACAACAAACAAACACTCCCCCCCCCCCTCCCCCCTGATAAAAATAAATATATATATAATTATGTCATGTTGGAAAAGTTGTGTTGTCAACATATGTGCATGCATTCTTATGGTGACTTGTGGAAAACTTATATTTGTGACAAGATGTTGTCACGCAAGCAAAAACTTGTGGCACCAATATGATATTAAATGGGCACTTTTTAACTCTGCCCAGCTACAACTATAACTGGTTTATATAGTTCATTTGAGATGAATGAAAATATCTCATTTGAAATAGTTTACAATCTAAGCAAGGGGTTATGAACTTCCATCAGTAGTCTGATTGTAAGAAAATATCCTTCAGCAAATAATCTCTCGCAGCAGTTGACTGGTTCTAAGAAAATATGCTTCAGCAAATAATCTCTCTCAGCAGTAGACTGGTTGTAAGAAAATTTGCTTCAGCAAATAATCTCTCTCAGCAGTAAACTGGTTGTAAGAAAATATAATTTAGCAAATAATCTCTCTCAGTAGTAGACTAGTTGTAAGTAAATATCCTTCAGCAAATAATCTCTCGTAGCAGTTGACTGGTTCTAAGAAAATATGCTTTAGCAAATAATCTCTCTCAGCGGTAAACTGGTTGTAAAAAAATATGCTTTAGCAAATAATATCTCTCAGCAGTAAACTGGTTGTAAGAAAATATAATTTAGCAAATAATCTCTCTCAGTAGTAGACTGGTTGTAAGAAAATATGCTTCAGCAAATAATCTCTTAACCTGCATACAGTAGCCAGTCTATATACCTTAACTGTGACTCCTGCTGCAATTGGCATCCATTTCTGTTGGGGCACATTATAATATTTGATGCACGTATTAATCTTTTAGCACATTTTTAAAATTTTTTAATGTTTGTCTTATTTTTTAAAAATACTTTAATAAAAAAATGTAATTTATTTAAGAATGTCAATATTTGGACCGGAAATTCAGCCTGTATAAATTTCATTGGCAACATCCGGGCGTTCAAGATAGAGGTTAGCTCAGTCTTGCATAAACACTTTCCATGCATAAATAAACATTGATGTCTGAACAAACATTTTGATACCATACAGATATGTATACAATGTTAAATTCTGGTGCAGGAAATACCTGCCAGAATGGGACTGGGCGTGAGATTCTTCTCCTCTTGTTCATAAGCAATCGGAATTCCTCTGTAATGTTCGCAGATTTACATTGCATTTGTGACTGCATATTATACCCGGCAATCAATGTAAGATTGACACAGAGCTTGCAACCAGGAATCCATTTACTCAGTAACAAATTAAACAAAATGGTAGTCAAATGCAGGAGTGTTCACTTTCTCCAAACCGGAAGTAGAGTGAACCAGTCTGTGGAGTTTGATAATCTCTCTCAGCAGTAGACTGGTTGTAAGAAAATACCATTCATCAAATAATCTCTCTCAGTAGCAGGTTGGTTGTAAGAAACTATACTTCAGCAAATAATCTGTCAGCAGTTGACTGGTTGTAAGAAAATACCATTCAGCAAATAATCTCTCTCAGCAGTTTTCTCTCAGCAGTTGACTGGTTTTAAGAAATTACCCTTCAGCAAATAATCTTTCTCAGCAGTTAACTGGTTGTAAGAAAATATCATTCAGCAAATAATCTCTCTAAGCAATTGAACAAGATAATTGTCAGCCCGGAACATTGATATCTGCCATGCGGATTCCCCATTACTTTTGTCATTGTCAGTAACTGGCTACTTGCACTTGCACATCCTGTCAGTCAATATCACATGACCTGTCACTTAATGTGACTTCAAGTTGGTTTCTTGATATTGCGACTTTGCATTAGGACTGCACACTGCGTGATGATAAGTCGTTATTCTAATGCTGCAAGTGTCCTCTATGTAAATTTTCTTGTAAACAAATTATTTGAGATTTTTAGATCTGTGTAAATAAAAGTGTTTTTCAGTGCATGTAATTCAGTTGTACACAGAAGTAATTAAACTATCCCCAGGCATTATTTCATGTGGTAAAGGGGTGACCAAATAATTTTTTGTTATTAAGCTGGTACCAAAATATACATTTATTCAGTTTACTTAGATTTTTTACTTTGAATTAGTTTCCAAGATATTGCAATTGAAACCTATTGTAATCGTATGCTTAAAGAAATAAAATAGAATACTAAAGAAGGACACATTTTCAGCTAATAAACTTTTCCGAAACATTTCCGAAGAATTCTTCTGAATTATGGCCCTTAAAACATCACAATTTGCATCTATTTTCAGAAATCTTTAAACTCTCCTCATGCTTATAAGATAATTATGGGTAATGGTAAGCACTTTTTTCTCAGAACTAATAAAACTGATTTAATTGAATTCTCTTGTTTAAGATATATTTAGGCTCTACAGCTTGCAGGATTATGGTAATTTGAATATAGCTCCTGTTTTAAAGAATTGTTTTAGATTAAATTTGTTTATTTTATGTTGATTGTGAAGCAATTGCTTACAACTTGCACAAAGCTCAATTGACATCTTCCTAAAAAGATAAAGTCAGGGAACCAACCAAAACATGAACATAGAATTGACCTGACATGGACTGTCAGGGAACCAATACATGAACATAGAATTGACCTGACATGGACTGTCAGGGAAACAACACATGAACATAGAACTGACCTGACATGGACTGTCAGGGAACCAATACATGAACATAGAATTGATCTGACATGGACTGTCAGGGAACCGCTACATGAACATAGAATGGACCTGACATGGACTGTCAGGGAACCAATACATGAACATAGAACTGACCTGACATGGATTGTCAGGGAACCACTACATGAACATAGAATGGACCTGACATGGACTGTCAGGGACCAATACATGAACATAGAATTGACCTGACATGGACTGTCAGGGAACCAATACATGAACATAGAATTGACCTGACATGGATTGTCAGGGAACCAATACATGAACATAGAACTGACCTGACATGGACTGTTAGGGAACCAATACATGAACATAGAATTGACCTGGCATGGACTGTCAGGGAACCAATACATGAACATAGAATTGACCTGACATGGACTGTCAGGGAACCAATACATGAACATAGAATTGACCTGGCATGGACTGTCAGGGAACCAATACATGAACATAGAATTGACCTGACATGGATTGTCAGGGAACCAATACATGAACATAGAACTGACCTGACATGGACTGTCAGGGAACCAATACATGAACATAGAATTGACCTGGCATGGACTGTCAGGGAACCAATACATGAACATAGAATTGACCTGGCATGGACTGTCAGGGAACCAATACATGAACATAGAACTGACCTGACATGGACTGTCAGGGAACCACTACATGAACATAGAATGGACCTGACATGGACTGTCAATTAAACAAGTTGATAATCCAATCAGCCAATGCTATTGATAACTATATCACAATTTCCCTTATACAAGCTATATAAAAAGAATGCTAAATTATATTTACTTAGACAAATAATGCCACATGGTGCAATAGATGTTCTCACATCAGGTCAATTTTTTTATATTATTTTCAGTTTGTTTAAGGTAATGAGTACATACATTTGAGTGTTAGGTGTGCTTGTTCTAAACCATATATATATATATGGTAATAGCCCCAATCAGTGTTTGTCATTGGTATCTTGGACAAAATATATTTATATATATGAAACTTAACATTTGTGTCAACTCATGTCATTGGTACTATTGACAAACAATTTAGTCACATATCTTTCTTACTAATTTGGTATAAAATATAAAATCTCACAATATCAAACTGATTATACCATAGATTATTATTTACTTGAGTGTATCTATCAATAGTTATATCTACCAATATAATATCTACCAATTTATCAATAGTAATATCTACCAATCTATAATATCTACCAATCTATCAATAGTTATATCTGCCAATCTATCAATAGTTATATCTTCCAATCTATCAATAGTAATATCAACCAATCTATCAATTGTAATATCTACCAATATAATATCTACCAATCTATCAATAGTAATATCTACCAATCTATAATATCTACCAATCTATCTATAGTAAAGCCTACCAATCTATCAATAGTTATATCTACCAATCTATCAATAGTAATATCTACCAATCAATAAATAGTAATATCAACCAATTTATCAATTGTAATATCTACCAATATAATATCTTTCAATCTATCAATATAATATCTATCAATTTATCAAAAGTAATATCTACCAATAGTAATATATACCAATCTATCAATAGTAATATCAACCAATTTATCAATTGTAATATCTACCAATATAATATCTATCAATCTATCAATATAATATCTACCAATCTATCAATAGTTACATCAACCAATATATCAATAGTAATATCAACCAATATAATATCTATCAATCTGTCAATATACTATATATTAATTTATCAAAAGTAGTATCTACCATTCTATCAATAATGATATCTACCAATCTATCACTAGTAATATCTATCAATCTATCAAAAGTAATATCTACCAATCTATCAATAGTAATATCAACCAATCTATCAATTGTAATATCTACCAATATAATATCTATCAGTATAATATCTACCAATCTATCAATAGTAACATCAACCAATCTGTCAATAGTAATATCTACCAATATAATATCTATCAATCTGTCAATATAATATCTATCAATCTATCTATAGTAATATCTCCCAATATAATATCAATCAATCTGTTAATTTAATATCTATTAATCTATATATAGTAATATCTACCAATATAATATATATCAATCTATCAATTTACTATCTATCAATATAATATCTATTACTCTGTCAATAGTAATATCTATCAATTTATCAATATATTATATATCAATATAATTTATGTTACTCTTATCAATAGTAATATCTACCGATATAATATCTATCAATCTATCAATATAATATATATATCAATATCAATATAATATATATCATTCTGTTGATATAATGTCTATTAATATATTATCTGTCAATATAATATCTATCAATAATTATGTTAACATAATATTTATCAATATAATATCTATCAATAGAAATAGTAATATCTATTGATAGTAATATCTATCATTAGTAATATCTGATGATAGTTATATCTGTCAGTTGTAATATATGTTGATAGTAAGATCTGTTTATACTAATATATATCAATAGTATTTTATATCGATAGTATTATATATCAATAGTATCATTCTGTCAATAGTAATATCTATTGAAAAAAACATATGTCTATAGTAATATCTGTCGATAGTAATAGTAATAACTATTGATAGTAATATCTATTGATAGTTATATCTGTTGGTAGTAATATCTGTTGATAGTTATATCTATTGATAATAATATTTGTTGATAGTAATGTATATTGATAGTTACATCTATTGATAGTAATATCTATTGATAGTACTATATATTGATAGTAAGTTTATAACTGATGATGATGTAGGTTGTGGGTTTAACCAAGATTGATAAAAAAACGTTAATGTATGAAGGTTTGTCAGTTACATGTGGATAGAGGGTTGTACTCAGAATCATGCATGCCAGGTACATGACATTGTGAAAAAACTGTTGTTCTACTCAGAATCATGAATGCCTGTTACCTGTGGAAAGAGGGTTGTTCTACTCAGAATCATGTTTGCCAGTTACCTATGAAAAGAGGGTGGTTTTACTCAGAATCATGCATGCCTGTTACCTGTGTAAAGAGGGTTGTTCTACTCAGAATCATGAATGCCAGGTACCTGTGAAAAGAGGGTGGTTTTACTCAGAATCATGCATGCCTGTTACCTGTGGAAAGAGGGTTGTTCTACTCAGAATCATGTATGCCAGTTACTTGTGGAAAGAGGATGGTTCTGATTTGAGTCATGCATGCCAGCTACCCGTGCAAAGAGGATGGTTCCACTCTGGGTCATGCATGCCAGTTACCTGTGGAAAGATGGTGGTTCTACTCAGAATCATGCATGCCAGTTACTTGTGGAATGAAGTTGGTTCTACTCAGAATCATGCATGCCTGTTACCAGTTGTAAGGGGGTGGTTCTACTCAGAACCATGCATGCAAGTTAATTGTGGAATGAAGTTGGTTCTACTCAGAATCGTGCTTGTCTGTTACCAGTTGTAAGGGAGTGGTTCTTCTCAGAACCATGCATGCAAGTTAATTGTGGAATGAAGTTGGTTCTACTCAGAATCGTGCTTGCCTGTTACCAGTTGTAAGGGAGTGGTTCTACTCAGAATCATGCATGCCTGTTACCAGTTGTAAGAGGGTGGTTCTACTCAGAACCATGCATGCCATTTACTTGTGGAATGAAGTTGGTTCTACTCAGAATCGTGCTTGTCTGTTACTGGTTGTAAGAGGGTGGTTCTACTGACAAGTTGTAAGATAATAAAAATGATGTTAATTCTATCTTTAAGGGCCATGCTGCGATGTTGAAACTGACTTTAACTAATTTACATACATTTAACATCAAGGTGATGTATGCACATGTGAATGTTTAACCATACAAAGATATAAATCTTCAAGTATTACTATCTCAAACTTCCTTATTTAAGAAATTATTAACAATTTTTTCAAAATTAGTGGTGTCGCGCAAGTTTTGAAAATAGTAGTTAAGATTTTCTTTTATACCAACAAATGCTGCCGTTAATAGAATATTTGTTATTTTTTTGCAGAATTAAGGATCTGCACTCAAACAAATACTGAGGTTTTCTAATTTAACATATTGTTATGTGTCTCTTTTAAAAAAACAGTGATTGTTACTTGTGTGGTCTGACTATGTACTCGGAGATCTGTTACAGGGATAGAAATCTGTTCATAATACCAGTTAGATTTACGGTCAACATTTATCAATGATCTTACAAACACTGAAGATGCCCCAGTCAGTCATTTGTGTTTGTCATAAGTGAGTCTGTCATATATTTGACATAACTAAAAATAAATGGACATTTAGTTGATTGGTGATAATTAAATGAGGTCTCATTTCACCTGCTTGCCTGTGTGTAGATACTAGACTATGTGTTAATCCATATAGGTAACATTTAGGCGGTTGTGCAGGTAGTGTAACATGGAATGGTACTTGACATTGTATGTCAGAAGTCACTGGAGGGGAACATGTAAACAATATTGACGGCAGTTGGTTAGTCCATTGTCTTCATATCACTTACAGCACACTGGTTCTCAATAACCCACGATACTAGACCGCGCTTTTATTGGCAAATCATTTCTGTCACAGTTATGTAACTATTTTGGAGGGAAAAAATAGTGAAATGTTAGTCAGAAGATGTATGTGGTTCAGTATAACACGCTTTGTGTGGAAGGGCCTGAATGTTGCTCTTGTTTTTTTTTATTCTTGTGAGTTTTTTAAATCAGGCAGAAAATATGTTAATCTGGCAGTGATTGAGTTAACCAGGCAGTGATTAGGTTTATCTGGCAGATATTATCTATGAATAACTGCGATGTTTTAAACAATTATTTTATAAATAATAAGGCAAGATTTTACACAACTTAATAAATCGTATCGGTTCTGCTTTATTGACGTTTCAAGAAGAGGAGGATTTGTTATTTTGGATTTCCACAGATGTAAATATTAAATTGGGACTTCAATTCATTATATTTGAAATTGTATTGAATATTATATTCTGTCAAGTATGGTACTTCATGTTCCACCATGTATAATCTTGGATATTAAATTCTGTCTACAATGGTACAACATGTTACACCAACTGTACTAGCAATCTGTTATAGATAAGCCTTCAGAGTCACTTTGATCACATTAGAGAATAAAGGTAAGATATATTTTTGTAATTTGTTATTTTAGATATTTTTTTTAAAGTAAATGAAAAGATTGTAGGATTAAATTTTAATATATAGAGTTGGTAATCATTGGTTGGTTCCTCGGTTGCAATTTGGTCTAAGTCCCTACCGTCTAATGACCTCTTACCTCTCAATGTTGAGGTTGTGGGTTCGAGCCTTGCTCGTCTCACAAAAATTTTCTGGGAATTCAGTGTTCCTATTATTCCATAAACTCAGACATTTGTTTAAGATTAAGGTGCTGTTGTCTAATGACTATTTGGCTCCACCGGTGAGATGGGTTCTATCCCAGCTGAGTCCAAAATCTTTATCTTCGCTAGTTAACCATCTACTTGCCGAGGAATGGTGGTTCTACTCAGATTCATTCTGATGTAGGGGTCCTCCCTGGGCCATCTCAAGGTCACTTACCTCTCATTGCTAAGATCATAAGTTTGAGTCTCGATCAAAAAAACATTATGTGAGAAAATTTGGCTGTTACTTGCAGAAGGATGGTGATTCTAGTCAGATATATTTTGAGGTTTTCCTCCACCAATAAAACTGGATATGCCATATATAACCTGAAATGTGTTGAAAAGTGTTTAATCTCATTAAAAAAAATATTCTGAGGTTTTCATCTGTCAATAAAACTGCATAATTATGCTAATATAACCAGCCATGTGTTGAAAATAATGTTAAACCACCTTAAAAAAATAAATATATATAAATAAAAAATATGTATTTTTTAAAGTGGTCATATATGACCACAATGAACAGTAGAGAGATACAAGCCTTGTTAGGTCTCTTGTTGTAAAGGTACAACATTTTACATAGAACCTGGGGGTATCTGCTTCATGGGCAAAACATCATGAATTATTTATTATGACTGAGCAAAAAGGTCACACTGCTGTCATTTGATATGTGTATAACTGATTGCGTCTTTCCCAATGACTTGTTTAATGGAATGTCTTTCTCCGCATTGTCACTGACATAATGATTACTACTTATTCTGTACAATATAATCATGTTGCTAGTAACTATCCTTATTTCCACGTGGTAAATGTGTCCATTGTCCGTTATTAACCTTTACATTTTATACACAATATCGTAATTTTTCATAAAAGAGAAGAGAAAAAAAACAGAAAAATTATTTTCACATTTTTCCTTATACATGAGGAAGGACATTAGACTTGGCACCATGTGGTTAACTGAAATTCTCCTAATTATGACAACTGGCCTCTGGCTTACTCTAACAACCATAATTTGTCTTTAATACAAAACTGTAATATCTTCATATAAATTAAGTAAGAGATACAAGAGTTTTGCGTTCTACTTTCGATTGATCAACAGATTTTTTTTCTCACAGTTGTTATGTCTTCATTAGGTCTGTAAAGAACTGGAAGGAAGAATTTTCATTTTTACTCGTCTTTTTGAAGAAGACAAAATGATGAGTTTTCATGACGTTGTCATGACCCTGACGTTGTCATAGTGATTGTTGGTTTTGTAATGACCCTGACGTTGTCATAGTGATTGTTGGTTTTGTAATGGCCCTGATGTTGTCATAGTGGTTGTTGATTTTGTAATGGCCCTGATGTCTCATAGTGATTGTTGATTTTGTAGTTGCCCTGACGTTGTTATAGTGATTGTTGATTTTGTAATGGCCCTGATGTCTCATAGTGATTGTTGATTTTGTAGTTGCCCTGACGTTGTTATAGTGATTGTTGATTTTGTAATGGCATTTTGAATAAATAGGCAAAATTTATGAAAAAAACTATTTTTGTAAGAGCTATTTATAATTTCTTAAATATGAAGATTGAAATATGATTATGCAGTAACATTTGGAGATATATATTTCCACATGGTAATACAACAAGTGGTGTAGAGATAAGTTAGATAAGTGAACATGCCATAATTATGTCCCTTTAACAAGTTATGGCGGTGTGCTCGAGTACTGGTGGGATCCTTATCCTTCCAGGATCCCAGTAAACAGTGGTTAGGTTAACTGATCGTCTGTTAGCCCTAGATAGCATGAAAATGTAACTAAATATTTCAACAATCATCTTCGTAATTTGAATCTTTTTACAAACGACAAGCATGTTAAAAACTTTATTCACTACAGAAATTAGAAAGAAAATCAATGGTAGTTTTACACTGGCCAAGAACTATCCTTAAAAGCAAATGAGCCACAAGTACAGATTTCTAAATGTTTGATTTGAGCCGATTGGGGATCCTGCAGCAACCATTGCTTGTCAACCATTATAGCTAACCAGCAAAATAATAGTTAAAGTTACTTTTTCACAAAAACGTGTTTATTACCAATTTTCTCTGTCCTCTGATTTGTATCTAATATTCAGCGAAACTCGAGATTATAAATATGATTTAGTCAGTTGTCCTGAGGTCAACTAAAGGTCAAATTGACCAATATGTGTCCTCTGATTTGTAAATAGTATTCAGCGAAATACAAGTTATAAATAAGTTATAAATATGATTTAGATAGTTGCCCATTGGTCAACTAAGGTCTTGGTGGACAAAATGTTACTTTGGTATTAGCCTGTTAAAGATTTATAGCAGTTACATAATATAAGGAAAAATCACTTTAAATGTCTAAAAAGTAAAATTATTTTTAAAATGAAAACAAATGTCTCAATGAATGACTTGGTATTTTAACTGTGCTGAAATTTAACAAAAAATATATTTTAGTTGTAGTGGTAAATTTGAAAAAAAAATCCCATTTTAAAAATAAATATAACGCAAACATAGCTTGATATACCATTGGGTCCCATTATAATGCGGTAGCCGGGATCCATGGAATGAAACTGTGATATACACAGATCTGCTTTATAAATATTCTAAGGTGCACTGCGCTATATTATTTGGCAATACTGTTTGCGGTCAATGTACTGTAAACAAACAGGTGATTATGTGTGATAAATATGACAGACCATTGTTTGTCAGTGTAAATCAATTAAAAGCGATGTTGTTTATGACAATGAGAACTTGTTATCATTTCAGTCTGAATTATCAAGGTGTAATTGATGCAAAAGTACATTGTCACACTTTGAAAAAATATAATGAGCTCAATAAACACTTAGACCCGAGTGTGTTATAATGGGACCTGAGTGTATGTAACTTCTATGACAGATTAACTTGAAATCAAAATGAAATCAGTAGACCCTGATGCCCACTGGCCACGTCGCATTGTTTGTCCAAGTAAATACACTAGTGTTTACTTATACCTCATTTGCTTGTCTAAGGACAATGGTACATTGGCAACCAATATCGATCACTGACTGGATTATAGATTAGTTTGATTGACAACCAGTGTCAGGTTAATTGCTGACTCCAATGGTTGGCAACCTTATAATACCTCATGACATCTTTTAAACCCCCCTTCCCCTCCCCCCCTAGGCTAGCCTATTGGAAAGTGTTCAGTAATGATGGGAAGCCATTATATTCTTATTTTATACTCATCCATATTAATTGCTGGCAGTTTGCACTGACTATGTTACCAGATAACAGAGCATTTCTATGTCTTCAATCTGATGGTGATCTTTGATCCATACATCTGGCTGTTGATTTGTCGGCTGTCAGTCTGTCAGGCCATAACCAGCCAGTTTTTCAGCTGTTGGTCTGTTAGTCCATCAATCTGTCTGTCAGTCTGGCAATTAGTTAGTCCATAAGTCTGTCTGTCAGTTGGCAGTTAGTTAGTCCTTCAGTCTGTCAGTCCATTGGTATGTACAGCATAACCAGCTTGTTTTCAGTTGTTTGTCCGTCAGCGTGTCTGTCAGTCAGTTAGTCCTTCAGTCTGTCAGTCCATTGGTATGTTAGGCATAACCAGCCTGTTTTCAGATGTTGGTCCGTCATTCAGTTAGTCCGTCAGTCTGTCATGCCATAACAAGCCAGTTTATCAGCTGTTAGTCTGCCAGTCTGTCCGTCCGTCAGCATGTCTGTCAGTCAGTTAGTCTGTCAGTCTGGCAGTTAGTTAGTCCTTCAGTCTATCAGTCCTTCGGTCTGTTAGGCATAACCAGCCTGTTTTTCAGTTGTTGGTCCGTCATTCAGTTAGCTTGTCAGTCTGTTTGGTCATAAAAACCTGTTTTTCAGCTGTTTGTCCATCATTCAGTTAGTCCGTCAGTCTGTCAGGTCAGAATCAACCTGTTTTTCAGCTGTTGGTCCGTCATTCAGTTAGTCTGTCAGTCTATCAGGTCATAATAAGCCTGTTTTTCAGTTGTTGGTCTGTCATTCAGTTAGTCCGTCAGTCTGTCAGGTCATAACAAACCTGTTTTTCAGTTGTTGGTCCGTCATTCAGTTAGTCCTTCAGTCTGTCAGGTCATAATCAACCTGTTTTTCAGCTGTTGGTCCATCATTCAGTTAGTCCGTCAGTCTGTCAGGTCATAATCAACCTGGTTTTCAGCTGTTGGTCTGTCATTCAGTTAGTCCGTCAGTCTGTCAGGTCATAATCAACCTGTTTTTCAGCTGTTTGTCCGTCATTCAGTTAGTCCGTCAGTCTGTCAGGTCATAATCAACCTGTTTTTCAGCTGTTGGTCCGTCATTCAGTTAGTCTGTCAGTCTATCAGGTCATAATAAGCCTGTTTTTCAGTTGTTGGTCTGTCATTCAGTTAGTCCGTCAGTCTGTCAGGTCATAACAAACCTGTTTTTCAGTTGTTGGTCCATCATTCAGTTAGTCCTTCAGTCTGTCAGGTCATAATCAACCTGTTTTTCAGCTGTTGGTCCATCATTCAGTTAGTCCGTCAGTCTGTCAGGTCAAAATCAACCTGGTTTTCAGCTGTTGGTCCGTCATTCAGTTAGTCGGTCAGTCTGTCAGGTCATAATAAACCTGTTTTTCAGCTGTTGGTCCATCATTTAGTTAGTCCGTCAGTCTATCAGGTCATAATAAACCTGTTTTTCAGTTGTTGATCCATTATTCAGTTAGTCCGTCAGTCTATCAGGTCATAATAAGCCTGTTTTTCAGCTGTTGGTCCGTCATTCAGTTAGTCCGTCAGTCTGTCAGGTCATAATAAGCCTGTTTTTCAGCTGTTGGTCCGTCATTCACTTAGTCCGTCAGTCTGTCAGGTCATAATAAGCCTGTTTTTCAGCTGTTGGTCCATCATTCAGTTAGTCCTGCAGTCTGTCAGTTCATAATAAACCTGTTTTTCAGCTGTTGGTCCGTCATTCAGTTAGTTCTTCAATCTGTCAGGCCATAATAAACCTGTTTTTCAGCTGTTGGTCTGTCATTCAGTTAGTCCATCAGTCTATTAGGTCATAATAAGCCTGTTTTTCAGCTGTTGGTCCGTCATTCAATTAGTCCATCAGTCTATCAGGTCATAATAAGCCTGTTTTTCAACTGTTTGTCCATCATTCAGTTAGTCCGTCAGTCTGTCAGGTCATAATAAACCTGTTTTTCAACTGTTTGTCCATCATTCAGTTAGTCCGTCAGTCTGTCAGGTCATAATAAACCTGTTTTTCAGCTGTTGGTCCATCATTCAGTTAGTCCGTCAATCTGTCAGGTCATAATAAGCCTGTTTTTCAGCTGTTGGTCCGTCATTCAGTTAGTCCATCAGTCTGTCAGGTCATAATAAGCCTGTTTTTCAACTGTTTGTCCATCATTCAGTTAGTCCGTCAGTCTGTCAGGTCATAACCAGCCTGTTTTTCAGCCGTTGGTCCGTCATTCAGTTAGTCCGTCAGTCTGTCAGGTCATAATAAGCCTGTTTTTCAACTGTTTGTCCATCATTCAGTTAGTCCGTCAGTCTGTCAGGTCATAATAAACCTGTTTTTCAGCTGTTGGTCCATCATTCAGTTAGTCCGTCAATCTGTCAGGTCATAATAAGCCTGTTTTTCAGCTGTTGGTCCGTCATTCAGTTAGTCCATCAGTCTATCAGGTCATAATAAGCCTGTTTTTCAGCTGTTGGTCGGTCATTCAGTTAGTCCGTCAGTCTGTCAGGCCATAATAAGCCTGTTTTCAGCTGTTGGTCCATCATTCAGTTAGTCCGTCAGTCTGTCAGGTCATAATTAGCCTTTTTTTTCAGCTATTGGTCCGTCATTCAGTTAGTCCGTCAGTCTGTCAGGTCATAATAAGCCTGTTTTTCAGCTATTGGTCCATCATTCAGTTAGTCTGTCAGTCTGTCAGGTCATAATAAGCCTTTTTTTCAGTTGTTGGTCCATCATTCAGTTAGTCCGTCAATCTGTCAGGTCATAATAAGCCTGTTTTTTAGCTGTTGGTCCGTCATTCAGTTAGTCCGTCAGTCTGTCAGGCCATAATAAGCCTGTTTTCAGCTGTTGGTCCATCATTCAGTTAGTTCTTCAGTCTATCAGGTCATAATAAGCCTGTTTTTCAGCTGTTGGTCTGTCATTCAGTTAGTCCGTCAGTCTATCAGGTCATAATAAGCCTGTTTTTCAGCTGTTGGTCCGTCATTCAGTTAGTCCGTCAATCTGTCAAGCCATAATCAGCCAATTTCTCAGTTGTTGTTCCGTCAATCTGTCAGTAAGTTACTTTGTCAGTCTGTCCGTTGGTCTGTCAGACCATAGCCAGCCAGTTTCTCAGCTGTTGATCTGTCAGTCTGTCAGTCAGTTAGTTCATCAGTATGTTAGTCTGTCAGTCTGTCTGCCCGTCAGTCAGTCAGTCTGGCCATAGTGAGCCAGTTTCTCAGCTGTTGAATTGTCAGTTGGTCGGCCAGTTGGTCGGTCGGTCGGTTGCTCAGCTGTTGATTTGTCAGTCTGTCAGTCCATCAGTATGTCAGTCTATTAGTCTGTGAGTCTGTCTGTGAGTCAGTCAGGCAATAGCCAGCCAGAAAAAAACACCCAATAAATATATTAGATGTTTAAGCAATTTCTTACTTTTTTTTCTTCAATTTAGCATCTTTATTTTTTATTTACTGTATCATTCTCATTTACTTGTGTTAGTTATCTATTGCTCTCAATGCTGTTATTGACATAAGTATTTATTTACCATGATGAGTCAGAAAAAAAAACAAAAAAAGTTTTATTAAAACTTAATTTTAACAGCGGTTGTAGCAGTTCTTTTACATATGCTGCTTGCCAAAATGTTTCAAGGAGAAATTAAATTTTTTGCCCCCAAACAAATTATTTTGATTCAAAACATTACACTGCTTCTGTATACTATACAAGAATGCGTGTCAAATATGCGCCACATGATTGTAAAAACTCCACATTGCAGCTGCTAAGGAAACCTGACCTTGTTCTCTGTGCTGTTCATGCATGCAGTGAAAAATCAGGTAAAACGGGAAGAAATGTGGAGTTTTTTTAAGTGCATGGTGTTCCTTAAATTTTAATTTTACCCATTTCTCAAATTTTATGTGATAATAATTATATAATATTGCATAACTTTATTGATATCGTGCTGTGATAGTCGCCATACTGGCTTACATAATGAGAGTCATAAAGATCTATAATTCTTGTACACACTCAATTGGCCAAATTGCCACATTTTACATATTCAAAATTATTAAAAAAAATGTACTACATGACGTGTACCAGATCAACATTGGTAGTTTAGGAACAAAATCATTTGAAAATAATGGTTCTTGACAAGCACTGTTAGCATCGTTAAAAGTAACGTGTCTTACTGTCACTTAGTAACGCATTCGACTGTCACTTAGTAACTCATCTGACTGCCACTAATTAACTTGTCTGAATGTCACTAGTAATGCATCTGGCTGTCACCTAGTCAGTAACGTGTCTGACTATCACTTAGTAACACATCTGACTGTCACTTAGTAACACATCTGACTGTCACTTAGTAACACATCTGACTGTCACTTAGTAAGTAATACATCTAACTTTCACTTAGTAACACGTCTGACTGTCACTTAGTAACACATCTGACTGTCACTTAGTAAGAAACACGTCTAACTTTCACTTAGTAACACATCTGACTGTCACTTAGTAACACATCTGACTGTCTCTTAGTTATTCATGTGACTGTCACTTAGTAACGCATCTGGCTGTCAACTTGTCAGTAATGTGTCTGACTTTCACTTAGTAACTCATCTGACTCACTTAGTAATGCATCTGGCTGTCACCTAGTTAGTAACGTGTCTGACTATCACTTAGTAACTTATCTGACTGTCACTTAGTAATGCATCTGGCTGTCACTTAGTCAGTAATGTGTCTGACAATCACTTAGTAACACATCTGACTGTCACTTAGTAAGTTACATGTCTAGCTTTCGCTTAGTAACACATCTGACTGTCACTTAGTAACACATCTGAATGTCACATAGTAACTCATCTGACTGTCACTTAGTAATGCATCTGGCTGTTACTTAGTAGTACATTTGACTGTCACTTAGGCCATTATAAATTAATTGCTAGATTATCATCCAAATTTTGATGAGGGTCGCGGCAGCATGAAAATTAGGGGGCAGGCGGAGATGATAATCTAGCAATTAATTAATTAATTGGCCTAAGTAACACATCTGACTGTCACTTAGTAATGCATCTGACTGTCACTTAGTCAGGTAACATATCTGACTGTCAGTCCAGCTGTTGGAATCCTATCCACAGTCTCTGTTATGATTGGTCATGGACTTATTTCTAGGTGTCATGAATTTCCCACAACTGAATATGTGGGGAAGTAGTCAATGACATGTGTCAGGTGTGTCTGGTACTGGTTAACCACTATTGGATCCCTGGAATAATCTGAAATACTTTGTCTGCATTCTGTATTTTTCAGCCATCAATCTTTATGTCAAGTATTTTTATTACCTCCTTGTCAATTTCTCATTATTTTATAGTAACTTGGTTTCCATTCATGGCTTAACTTTCACTTGTGTATCTGATATAACTAATGGTGCTATTAATATGTGGAAATTTTCACTCTTTTTGTTACTCCATTTATTATCATGAATTCAAAAAGGAGGAAAGCCATATATCAAAACAACAAACAACAGCATCTTTGTTCTTTTGTGCAAAAAAGAATTATTTTGTAGATGCGGTATTAAAAACTACCACCTCTAAATTGTATAGATATACACAGAGATTCTAGACCAGTAAGCAGGATGTAGATGGCGCAACTGTGTAGTATTTTGAAGTATTATTTAAATGTTTTGTATTTTAATAGATTTATTGGTTTTGAATAACTGTTGCAGAGATAAGGTTGTGGTCGAGGTTTATTGTGCATTTAACAACAAAAACATTTCTCGTAAATGAACTTAACATTTACATCCCCAATCATTGTTTCATGTCATTATGTTTTAAGTGCCAGTAATGGAAGACAATGTCTAATGCATTGTCTATTAGCAAGCATGCATTCTAAATCTCTGTAGGGCAATGACATCAATTATCATTTCAATAAGGTTTGTGTTTACTGCAACTTTATCCATAGCAGGAACAATTATTTCTGTAATGGAATCAAAATAGTCATCTGTACATTGTAGGAATTAAATATGTGAATATTTTCATTTTAAATACAAATTGATTTCTTTTTGAAAACAAGCGGGAAAGGAAGGAAGCTTCTTTGTTTTGTACTTCGTTTCCTCATGATTGAAGATAATTGACCTGCCTCGAGAGCGTCTATCGCTCGCCCACTCGCCATGAATTGTTGCGTTCATATAAATATAATTTGTAGAGTTTACTGAAAATACAGTCAATCATTGATTGGGTTATCAGTTTGTTTGATTGACAGCCCACGTAAGGTCAATTGTATGCTTGTACTCTGAGTATACTAAAGAGGGGACCTTGTGGTAGAACATCCACCTTGCATGCTGAAGGTCGGTGGTTCAATCCCTGGCTGCGTTATACCAAAGACTTCCTAGATTGGCTCTCAGTATTAGGAGAATAGTTTTCTCTCTGGTTGATCTGGTGTCAGTATAATGTGACTGGACCAGGGTGGGGTATCATACCATGTGCCTGCGGCAATATACAGAATAACTCCAGTGTGGCAGTGCTTAGAATTCTCTTCCGAGTAGACACCATCGCGATATGAATGAAAAATGGTTGAAACACCATACAACAACAACAACAACTGAACTCTACAATGTATTCATTGTTTTGGGGTTTAGATGTTTGAGATGTTAAATATGCCCCTGCTGTATGAAAAATGGTGATGGGACATGTTACCCCTGTGTCAAATTGGTTTTCAATCAATATATTTTGAAAGGGTATATAATTATGTATTTAATTAAGATAAGATTGTATCTGTACAAGGGAGGATCAGAAAGTTCATAAACTTTTGCCATAACTAATTTATGTCAATTATACAATGAACAATAGTGTTATTGTATTTGAAATAAATGTATATGGGACATATTTTGAAAATTTTAGCATGATACGTCAACTATTAAGAAAATAAGGCACTATTCAAAGCAAAGCAGTTAAATATGTCTGGGCAAAAAGATGACATTGTATTCAACAAAAAAAAACGATGTCAATATTTTAAACAGGTGCTTTTGTATCAAATTTACTGAGTCGCTTCTTCTCAAAATACTCTCCTCCATGGTCTGTACATTTTTGCCACCATTTACACCATTCAGTGAACATGTTAATAAAATCAGAAGATGGTATACTGGACACAAAATTCTGTAAAACATGCTTTGATTCCAATATGTTTTCAAATTGACTTCCCATTTGCTCATTTTTAATGACAAAAACAAAAACATTAATTTTGTAACATTTAAACACTAAGAGCCTTGAAACATTAGATTAACCATATATACTTTTGTTTCTTTCTAAGAGCAGGTGTATTACCTAACATGGAGCAGAACTTAATGAAACTGCGGTATTTCGATTGCTTATCCATTTTCAAGTGCCCCGATGTCATTTTGTTTCAAACAAAATGGCATACCATAACATCATAATATTGACGTCATTTTGAGATGAGCATAGTTGGTGTAATTTTTTTAAAGGATGTAAACAAGCATACAATACAGCACACATTGATATTTTTTATTTAAAAATAAAACGTGTTTTTGCAACGCTACGCTGGTTTGAATAGTAGTGGTAGGAAAAAAGCAAAAACTGCCCCGACAACGTAAATCGACGTTTCCATAGTTACTATAGAATATAAACTAATGATGTAAAATTATCAATTTTTTGCAAAATTACTGCAAATATATAGCGGCACATGCTATAGAATTTTTAGAATACAATGATAAATAAAAAAGTAACGGCAAAAGTCTACAAACTTTCTGATCCCCCCTTGTATGTTGATAAGATACAGGTCCAATTATGTATTTAACTAAGTCAAGATTGTATCTGTATGTTGATAAGATACAGGTCAATTATGTATTTAATTAAGTCAAGATTGTATCTGTATGTTGATAAGATACAGGTCCAATTATGTATTTAATTAAGTCAAGATTGTATCTGTATGTTGATAAGATACAGGTCCAATTATGTATTTAATTAAGTCAAGATTGTATCTGTATGTTGATAAGATACAGGTCCAATTATGTATTTAACTAAGTCAAGATTGTATCTGTATGTATTTAACTAATTCAAGATTGTATCTGTATGTTGATAAGATACAGGTCCAATTATGTATTTAACTAAGTCAAGATTGTATCTGTGTGTTGATAAGATACAGGTCCAATTATGTATTTAATTAAGTCAAGATTGTATCTGTATGTTGATAAGATACAGGTCCAATTATGTATTTAATTAAGTCAAGATTGTATCTGTATGTTGATAAGATACAGGTCCAATTATGTATTTAATTAAGTCAAGATTGTATCAGTATGTATTTAACTAATTCAAGATTGTATCTGTATGTTGATAAGATACAGGTCCAATTATGTATTTAACTAAGTCAATATTGTATCTGTATTAGATTGTATCCATATGTTGATAAGATACAGGTCCAATTATGTATTTAACTAAGTCAAGATTGTATCTGTATGTATTTAACTAAGTCAAGATTGTATCTGTATTAGATTGTATCCATATGTTGATAAGATACAGGTCCAATTATGTATTTAACTAAGTCAATATTGTATCTGTATTAGATTGTATCCATATGTTGATAAGATACAGGTCCAATTATGTATTTAACTAAGTCAATATTGTATCTGTATTAGATTGTATCTGTATGTTGATAAGATACAGGTCCAATTATGTATTTAACTAAGTCAAGATTGTATCTGTATGTATTTAACTAAGTCAAGATTGTATCTGTATGTTGATAAGATACAGGTCCAATTATGTATTTAATTAAGTCAAGATTGTATCTGTATGTTGATAAGATACAGGTCCAATTATGTTTTTAATTAAGTCAAGATTGTATCTGTATGTTGATAAGATACAGGTCCAATTATGTTTTTAATTAAGTCAAGATTGTATCTGTATGTTGATAAGATACAGGTCCAATTATGTATTTAATTAAGTCAAGATTGTATCTGTATGTTGATAAGATACAGGTCCAATTATGTATTTAATTAAGTCAAGATTGTATCTGTATGTTGATAAGATACAGGTCCAATTATGTTTTTAATTAAGTCAAGATTGTATCTGTATGTTGATAAGATACAGGTCCAATTATGTATTTAAATAAGTCAAGATTGTATCTGTATGTTGATAAGATACAGGTCCAATTATGTATTTAACTAAGTCAAGATTGTATCTGTATGTATTTAACTAAATGAAGATTCTATCTGTATGTTGATAAGATACAGGTCCAATGATGTATTTAATTAAGTCAAGATTGTATCTGTATGTATTTAACTAAGTCAAGATTGTATCTGTATGTTGATAAGATACAGGTCCAATTATGTATTTAATTAAGTCAAGATTGTATCTGTATGTTGATAAGTTACAGGTCCAATTTTGCAGGAGTTATGGCCCACTTTTATGAATTTATTTCAACCCTAGTGAGGGTTCCCAATGGCCGAGTGGTCTAAGGCGCCGTCTTAAGATCACTTACCTCTCA
Source organism: Panopea generosa (assembly GCA_029582155.1). NCBI lineage: Eukaryota > Metazoa > Mollusca > Bivalvia > Adapedonta > Hiatellidae > Panopea > Panopea generosa. Next base: position 92,608,536 of record CM055896.1, read on the forward strand.
CTGCTTAGGTCATAGGTTCCAGTCACGCTCGCTATAAAATCTTTATGTGAGAAAATTTACCAGTTACTTGCGGAAGGACATTGGTTCAACTCAGTCTGACTCAGTCTGACTGTCTTAGGTCTTCCTCCACCAGTAAAACTGGATATGCCATATATAAGGCCATAATAATTTAACTGTTATATTATCATCCTGCCCGCCCCCTAATTTTCATGCTTCGACGACCTTTTTTAATCAGGTTATTCAAAGTTGAAAACCTGGTTATTTGATTGGCAAAGTCGGTTGGTGGGCAGGCGGATGGGCGGCGTCAAGTTTTTCGTTTCCCTTCAATAACTAGAGAATTTTTCATCCGAACTGAACCAAACTTACACAAAGTGTGTACCTCTATCAAATCTAGGCCAAGTTCAATAACCATCCAATACGGACTATTATCTTTAGAGTTATGGCCCTTTAATGAGTAAAAAATACTAAAATTGCCTGTTTCCACTCAATAACTAGAGTATTCTTTATTCGAACTGAACCAAACTTACACAAAGTGTGTACCTCTATAAAATCTAGGCCAAAATTCGATAACCATCCAATACGGACTATTATCTTTAGTTATGGCCCTTTAATGAGTAATAAATACTAAAATTGCCTGTTTCCACTCAATAACTGGAGTATTCTTTATTAGAACTGATGCAAACTTACACAAAGTGTGAATCTCTATTAAATCTAGGCTAAGTATGATAACCAGCCAATTCAGACTATTATCTTTAGAGTTACGGCCCTTTAATTAGTCAAAAATGCTAAAATTTACCATTTCTGCTCAATAACTAGATTATTCTTTATCAGAACTGAAGCAAACTTACATAAAGTGTGCATCTCTATAAAATCTAGGCTAAGTTTGATAACCAGCCAATACAGAATATTATCTTTAGAGTTATGGTCCTTTAATTAGTCAAAAATGCGAAAAATGCCCGTTTCCGCTCAAAAACTAGAGTATTCTTTATCAGAACTGAAGCAAACTTACACAAAGTGTGATCTCTATACAATCTGGGCCAAGTTCAAAAACCAGCCAATTCAGACTATTATCTTTAGAGTTATGGCCCTTTAATTAGTCAAAAGTGCAAAAAATTACCGTTTCCACTCAATAACTTGAGTATTCTTTATCTGAACTGAAGCCAACTTACACAAAGTGTGTATATCTATAAATCTGAGCCAACTTCAATAACCAACCAATTCTGACCATTATAAATCCTATTAATTAGTCAAAAATGTTAAAATTGATTGTTTCCACAACCAAACTTATACAATTTTTCTAGTGGTAAAGTAAATATAATCTTTTTCTTTTGTTATTTTGATGACGATACTAAAAAAGTTTGGATTGATGTATTGATAAATATTAAAATGAAACTCTATTGACATGCACATTTTTATCTTGAAAATGGTTTGCGGTGCCTTTGCTCAGTTGATAGCCATGAGACAAAAAATATTACAAAAAATACAAATGATTTATTAGAGAAATGTACAGGTCCGTTTAAAATTTTTACAACACAGCTGAATTTCTAATAATGTTTGATGCATTTTGTAATATATTTGTAGAATCAAACATCATGTTTAAGAAATTGTTGCTATCAGTTGAGCATGTGTGATTTACCTCCTATCGGTGGGCACCACCACTTAAGCCTCAATGCAAAATGTGAAAATATTGATGTATTATTTTATGAATATGCATGTTTGTTTCCGAGTATAACCACATTACATCTGTCATAATGTGAATTACGGAAGTAATATTTTAGCCAAACAACCAGTGAATAGCACAGAAACAAGAGAAAAACTTTATTTCATGCTTTTTTAACAAAACTATTGCATCAATGTTTTACAAGTAAAATACCAAAATTTGAATTGTATGCTTTTTTATTTTTTGCTTCAATGTACATAAAATTCTGGCATGAAATAAAGTTATAGTTACAGAATAGTTAAAATGTTTGAAAAACATGGTTTTCGGGGAATTTCCACGTTTTGCATTAAATTAAAAAAACATCGACAATTTTAAAAATGAAAATAAAAAATAAAATCCTCCCGCCCTCCCCGTTTTTAAGAAAAATTTAGATGATAATCTAGCAATTACTTTATGATGACCTAACCTGAAATGTGTTTAAAATGGCATAAAACCCAATTCAACCCTAGTGTGTGATAAATAACTCTCATGCAGAACATGAGAAACTATAAAATAGGATTCACATTCAATGCCCTCAGAGCACTCTCCTATTTTTAGGTCATAATCCCTCTTTATTTTATCTGGTTTAGTGTTGAATTACAACAACTGATGAGACCATAATTGAGAAATGAGGTGACTATTTTTCTGGGTCACATTATGTAATACATGTATGTAAACAGGTGACAAGTGTCTTCATGACTCTACTTATTTCTAAACCTGAATATACCAGTAGCTGATTTAAGCCTAGTTTGCTGGTCATGTCAGTTTAAAAATGGCTGGTTTGCTGGTCATGTCAGTTTAAAAATGGCTGGTTTGCTGGTCATGTCAGTGTAAACAATGCCTGGTTTGCTGGTTATGTCAGTGTAAACAAAACCTGGTTTGTTGGTCATGTCAGTGTAAACAATGACTGGTTTGCTGGTCATGTCAGTGTAAACAATGCTTTGTTTGCTGGTCATGTCAGTGTAAACAAAGCCTAGTTTGCTGGTCATGTCAGTGTAAACAATGCCTAGTTTGATGGTCATGTCAATGTAAACAATGCCTGGTTTGCTGGTTATGTCAATGTAAACAATGCCTAGTTTGCTGTTTATGTCAGTGTAAACAATGCCTCATTTGCTGGTCATGTCAATATAAACAATGCCTGGTTTGTTGGACATGTCATTGTAAACAAAGCCTGGTTTGCTAGTCATGTCAGTGTAAACAATGCTTGGTTTGCTTGTCATGTCAGTGTAAACAATGCCTGATTTGCTGGTCATGTCAATATAAACAATGACCTGTTTGTTGGACATGTCAGTGTAAACAAAGCCTAGTTTTCTGGTTATGTCAGTGTAAACAAAGCCTAGTTTGCTGGTTATGTCAGTGTAAACAATGCCTCGTTTGCTAGTCATGTCATTATAAACAATGCCTGCTTTGCTCGTCATATCAGTGTAAACAATGCCTGGTTTGCTGGTCATGTCAGTGTAAACAATGCCTGGTTTGCTGGTCATGTCATTATAAACAATGCCTGGTTTGTTGGTCATGTCAGTGTAAACAATGCCTGGTTTGCTGGTCATGTCAGTGTAAACAATGTCTGGTTTGCTGGTCATGCCATGGTAAACAATGCCTGGTTTGCTGGTCATGTCAGTGTAAACAATGTCTGGTTTGCTGGTCATGCCATGGTAAACAATGCCTGGTTTGCTGGTAATGTCATTGTAAACAATGCCTGGTTTGCTGGTCATGCCATGGTAAACAATGCCTGGTTTGCTGGTCATGTCATTGTAAACAATGCCTGGTTTGCTGGTAATGTCATTGTAAACAATGCCTGGTTTGCTGGTCATGTCATTGTAAACAATGCCTGGTTTGCTGGTAATGTCAGTGTAAACAATGCCTGGTTTGCTGGTCATGTCATTGTAAACAATGCCTGGTTTGCTGGTCATGTCATGGTAAACAATGCCTGGTTTGCTGGTCATGTCATTGTAAACAATGCCTGGTTTGCTGGTAATGTCATTGTAAACAATGCCTGGTTTGCTGGTCATGTCATGGTAAACAATGCCTGGTTTGCTGGTCATGCCATGGTAAACAATGCCTGGTTTGCTGGTCATGTCATTGTAAACAATGCCTGGTTTGCTGGTAATGTCATTGTAAACAATGCCTGGTTTGCTGGTCATGTCATGGTAAACAATGCCTGGTTTGCTGGTCATGTCATTGTAATCAATGCTTTGTTTGCTGGTCATGTCAGTGTAAACAATACCTGGTTTGCTGGTCATGTCATTGTAAACAATGCCTGGTTTGCTGGTCATGTCATGGTAAACAATGCCTGGTTTGCTGGTCATGTCAGTGTAATCAATGCTTTGTTTGCTGGTCATGTCAGTGTAATCAATGCCTGGTTTGCTGGTCATGTCATGGTAAACAATGCCTGGTTTGCTGATCATGTCATGGTAAACAATGCCTGGTTTGCTGGTCATGTCATTGTAAACAATGCAGATCCAGAATGACCAGCCAGTATATCATTTGGTCTCATAAACATTGTATGGCTTAGTAGACACATTATACTGACATTAAGCCAATCAATCCTGGAACTAATCTCTTCATGCTGACTGGCTGGGTATAAGTAGAGCTGTGTGACATAGCAGGTTTGTCAGTATATCCTGGTTTTCTCATTAGAAGAGCTGTGTGGTATAGCAGGTTTGTCAGTATATCCTGGTTTTCTCATTAGAAGAGCTGTGTGGTATAACAGGTTTGTCAGTATGTCCTGGTTGTGTCATTTGTATGCGGAAGCAGATACATCTCTGTGACAATATTTAGAATACCAAAATGGGGAAGCAAAATATATCAGGTCAGATCACTTAATGATGTTGCCACAAACTGAGAAACTGATACTGACTACATCATTGTTGTATATGATACCAAAAAATATATCAGATCAGATCACATAATGATGTTGCCACAAACTGAGAAACTGATACTGACTACAGCATTGTTAAATGTGATGCCAAATAATATATCAGATCAGATCACATAATGATGTTGCCACAAACTGAGAAACTAATACTGACTACAGTATTGTTGTTTATGATACCAAATAATATATCAGATCAGATCACATAATGATGTTGCCACAAACTGAGAAACAGATATTGACTACCGCATTGTTGTATATGATACCAAATAATATATCAGATCAGATCACATAATGATGTTGCCACAAACTGAGAAACTAATACTGACTACAGCATTGTTAAATGTGATGCCAAATAATATATCAGATCAGATCACATAATGATGTTGCCACAAACTGAGAAACTGATATTGACTACGGTATTGTTAAATGTGATGCCAAGCATACAATCAAACGCAGTTTCTACGTTTTTTTATATTATTTACAAAGGCAAGACTATAAACTTAAGGGATGTTTGATGTGTCAGGTAATTATAATAAATACAGTGATGAATGCCTGTTTTTGTCTGGTTAAATAGCTTAAAGCACAACAGTGTGACCGTGATTAGCTTTATAGCTCTACTGGCAACTCTGGCAGCTGGTTGTGTACTGTTGTATTTGTCCACTGTTATATTGTCCACTGTTATATTGTCTGATGTAAAATTGTTCGCTGTTAAATTGTCCGCTGTTATATTGTCCACTGATATATTGTCCACTGTTATATTGTCCAATGTTATATTGTCAGATGTTAAATTGTCCCCTGTTATATTGTCCGATGTTATATTGTCCGCTGTTATATTGTTCACTGATGTATTGTCCACTGTAATATTGTTCACTGTTATATTTGTCCACTGTTATATTATCCACTGTAAAATTGTCCTATGTTATATTTGTCCACTGTTATATTGTCCACTGTTATATTTGTCCACTGTTATATTATCCTGTTATATTGTCCACTGTTATATTTGTCCACAGTTATGTTGTCCACAGTTATATTGTCCACTGCTATATTGTCCGCTATTATATTTGTCCACTGTTATATTATCCACTGTTATATTGTCCCATGTTATATTAAATTTGTCCACTGTTATATTGTCTGCTGTTATATTATCCACTGTTATATTTGCCCACTGTTATATTTGTCCACTGTTATATTATCCACTGTTATATTGTCCCATGTTATATTTGTCCACTGTTATATTGTCCGCTGTTATATTGTTCACTGTTATATTGTCCCATGTTATATTTGCCCACTGTTATATTGTCCACTGTTATATTTGCCCAGTGTTATATTTGTCCACTGTTATATTATCCACTGTTATATTGTCTCATGTTGTATTTGTCTACTGCTATATTGTCCTTTGTTATATTGTCCACTGTTATATTTGTCCAGTTATATTGTCTACTGTTATATTGTCCGCTGTTATATTGTCTGCTGTTATATTTGCCCACTGTTATATTTGTCCACTGTTATATTATCCACTGTTATTTTGTCCCATGTTGTATTTGTCTACTGCTATATTGTCTGTTGTTATATTGTCCACTGTAATTTTTGTCCACTGTTATATTATCCACTGTTGTATTGTCCCATGTTATATTTGTCCACTGTTATATTATTCACTGTTATATTGTTCACTGTTATATTTGTCCACTGTTATATTGTCCACTGTTATATTATTCACTGTTATATTCATCCACTGTTATATTGTCCACTGTTATATTTGTCCACAGTTATGTTGTCCACTTTTATATTTGTCCAGTTATATTGTCTACTGTAATATTGTCCACAGTTATGTTGTTCACTGTTATATTTGTCCAGTTATATTGTCCACTGTTATATTTGTCCACTGTTATATTTGTCCACAGTTATGTTGTCCTCTGTTATATTTGTCCAGTTAGATTGGCCACTGTAATATTGTCCACTGTTATATTTGTCCACAGTTATGTTGTCCACTGTTATATTTGTCCAGTTATATTGTCCACTGTTATAATTGTCCACTGTTATATTGTCCACTGTTATGTTGTCCACTGTTATATTTGTTCAGTTATATTGTCCACTGTTATATTTGTCCACAGTTATGTTGTCCACTGTTATATTGTCCCATGTTATATTTATCCACTGTTATATTAGTCCACTGTTATATTATTCACTGTTATATTGTTCACTGTTCTATTTGTCTACTGTTATATTTGTCCACTGTTATATTGTCCACTGTAATATTGTCCGTAGAACAGAAGTTGTTGTTTTTTTGCTTGTTTATAACCAGAAGCCATTGGACAAGTGTAAATACAGTCTGATTCATCTTTTATAGGCTGAGTTATCTGCCTTGGAATCCTAAAACTAGTCCTCTTTTCAATTTGTTTATCAAATAAAAGCTTAGTTTTGGAATTTAATCAAATTTTGATACAAAGGACCTCATACCAGCTGGAAAATGTGTCAGTTTTGGTTGGAATTTAATCAAACTTTGATACAAAGGACTTCATACCAGTTTGAAACGTGTCAGTTTTGGTTGGAATTTAATCAAACTTTGATACAAAGGACTTCATACCAGTTTGAAACGTGTCAGTTTTGGTTGGAATTTAATCAAACTTTGATACATTAGACCTCATACCAGCTGGAAAACATGTCAGTTTTCGTTGAAATTTGATCAAGCTTTGATACATAAGACCTGATACCAGCTGGAAAACCTGTCAGTTTTGGTTGGAATTTGATCAAGCTTTGATACATAAGACCTTATACCAGCTGGAAAAAGTGTCAGTTTTGGTTGGAATTTGATCAAGCTTTGATGCATAAGACCTGATACCAGCTGGAAAATGTGTCAGTTTTGGTTGGAATTTAATCAAGCTTTGATACATAGGACCTGATACCAGCTGGAAAACGTGTCAGTTTTGTTGGAATTTGATCAAGCTTTGATACATAGGACCTTATACCAGCTGGAAAATGTGTCAGTTTTGGTTGGAATTTAATCAAGCTTTGATGCATAAGACCTGATTCCAGCTGGAAAACGTGTCAGTTTTGGTTGGAATTTAATCAAGCTTTGATACATAGGACCTGATACCAGTTGGAAAATGTGTCAGTTTTGGTTGGAATTTAATCAAGCTTTGATACATAGGACCTTATACCAGCTTGAAAACGTGTCAGTTTTGGTTGGAATTTGATCAAGCTTTGATGCATAAGACCTGATACCAGCTGGAAAACGTGTCAGTTTTGGTTGGAATTTAATCAAGCTTTGATACATAGGACCTTATACCAGCTGGAAAAATTGTCAGTTTTGTTGGAATTTGATCAGTGGTTGTACTCAGCTTCATTTAGAAGCTTGACCACTTGATTTGCAGGAGGGCAGTGGTTATACTCAGGTTCATTTAGAAGCCTGACCTCTAGACTTGCAAGAGGACAGTGGTTATACTCAGATTCATTTAGAAGCCTGACCACTAGACTTGCAGGAGGACAGTGGTTATACTCAGATTCATTTAGAAGCCTGACCACTAGACTTGCAGGAGGACAGTGGTTATACTCAGGTTCATTTAGAAGCCTGACCACTAGACTTGCAGGAGGGCAGTGGTTATACTCAGGTTCATTTAGAAGCCTGACCACTAGACTTGCAAGAGGGCAGTGGTTATACTCAGGTTCATTTAGAAGCCTGACCACTAGACTTGCAGGAGGACAGTGGTTATACTCATGTTCATTTAGAAGCTTGACCACTTGATTTGCAGGAGGGCAGTGGTTATACTCAGGTTCATTTAGAAGCTTGACCACTAGATTTGCAGGAGGACGGTGGTTATACTCAGGTTCGTTTAGAAGCTCGACCACTAGACTTGCAGGAGGGCGAAGGTGATACTCAGGTTCATTTAGAAGCTTGACCACTAGACTTGCAGGGGGACAGTGGTTATACTCAGGTTCATTTAGAAGCTTGACCACTAGACTTGCAGGAGGGCAGTGGTTATACTCAGGTTAATTTAGAAGCTCGACCACTAGACTTGCAGGAAGACAGTGGTTATACTCAGGTTCATTTAGAAGCTTGACCACTAGACTTGCAGGAGGACGGTGGTTATACTCAGGTTCGTTTAGAAGCCTGACCACTAGACTTGCAGGAGGACAGTGGTTATATTCAGGTCCCTTTAGAAGCTCGATCACTAGACTTGCAGGAGGACAGTGGTTATACTCAGGTTCATTTAGAAGCCTGACCACTAGACTTGCAGGAGGACAGTGGTTATATTCAGGTCCCTTTAGAAGCTTGACCACTAGACCAGCAGGAGTATGGTGGTTATACGCAGGTTCATGTTAGGCCAGGTTAACTTTGTCATATCTGACTTTCAATCCAGGGGTAGTGAGTTTGAATCCCTGACTGACCACAATCTTAGTGATGATTGATATACGACATTAAATCTGGTTGTCATTTGTCTCACACTTGGGAAAGTTATCAATAACTTGTGGAAATGGGTGTGCTAGAGTACTGGTTTACCTTCCCATCAGAAATGGGTGTGTTAGAGTACTGGTTAACCTTCCCATCAGAAATGGGTGTGTTAGAGTACTGATTAACTTCCCGTCAGAAATAGGTGTGCTAGAGTACTGGTAAATCTTCCCGTAAGAATTGGGTGTGCTAGAGTACTTGTTAACCTTCCCGTCAGAAATGGGTGTGCTAGAGTACTGGTTAACCTTCCCGTCAGAAATGGGTGTGCTATGGTACTGGTTACCCTTCCCTTCAGAAAAGAGTTGTTAGGTTAACTGATCATCTGTTAGCCCTCGGTGGTAGAGAAATGATGCTAAATGTCAAACAAAATTTGTGAAAATAGTCGATAAAGAGCAATATTTCCCCTATTTATACCAAGTTTTAGTCAATAAAATGACACTAACAAGATAAATATTGTAGCTTGTTTTATATATCATCCAGTTTTATATGTGGACTAAAATCACCGAATAAATTTGAGTAGAACCACAGTCCTTTTGCAAGTAAGCAGAATATTTTATCTTGTAAAATACATGGGCTGATTGCGCTTTCCTCAAACTCGCAGATTATGCTTGGCTCAAACTGGCAGATTGTGCTTGGCTCGAACCTGCACATCATGCTTGGCTTGAACCTACAACTGTAGGGATGAGAGGTAAGCGGTTAGGTGGTCATCAGATAGAGATCACAAAGCCATGTAAGACTCGTATTGAAGTGAAGTTATCTATGTTTGTTTTAGAAAGTTGTGCATAAAGAATATAAAGTGTAAATATAATTATATAGAGGGATTCATAATTGATAGATATATACAGATTTCTTGACATTAATAGTCTACTGAATGAATTAAAAAGTAATAAACGAATTAGCAATGGGACATTACCATGCAGGACGTGTAGTAGAAAACTGTATAATAAATCTAAAAAAAACTTTAAAGCAGTTGTATGCATGACCTTTACAGTTAATGATAATTTATTACTTTCTTTGCATTAAATGACTGTTTTGTTTCTATTAAGTTAAACAAAATATTTTAAGTTCCTGCTCAGAGGTATCTCTCCTCTCTCTCTCTCTCTCTCTCTCTCTCTCTCTCTCTCTCTCTCTCTCTCTCTCTCTCTCTCTCTCTTTATCTCTTTCAGTTTCCTCTCTCTCTCTCTCTCTTTTCTCTCTCAGTCTTTATCTCTTTCAGTTTCTTCTCTCTCTCTCTCTCTCTCTCTCTCTCTCTCTCTCTCTCTCTCTCTCTCTCAGTTTCTTCCCTCTCTCTCTCTCTTTCTCATTCTCTCCTCCTCCTCCAGCCCTCCTCCTCCTCCTCATTTTGAGAGATGTAAGTCTGCCTTGTACTTATCTGATAATGACATTTGAAATCACTTTAACCACAATCAGTGTAGTGGTAAACCACTACTATTTTATAGTTATACACCAATCCGGATGAATTATTTGTTGCAAAGTTATTTATTGTATAAACTATTTTTAATTGGAACTTATGCTGTGTTACTTAAAATTAAAAGTATGTATCTGCATTTTAGCTCACCTGAGCAAAGCTTGTCCATCCCTTTCGTTAACTTTTTTGTTGTGTGCACTCTAGCACCCGCAGTTTTTAATTAGATCTTCACTAAACTAAAGTATATAGTAGTTATATAACTATAAGATATCTATGCAACCACTCATTCAGTTTGAATGACACTTCACATGTGTATCCAGAATCATCAATGAAACACACAGAGACAAGAACCATAACTCTGGGTTACATTTTGGCACAGTTACGGCCCTTTTTGGACTTAATTTTTCAAGTTAAAGTTTTTTACAGGTAAAATATCTATGCAACCTATCATTTGATATAAATGAAACTTCACATGTGTATTCAATATCATCAACAAAACGCACCAAGATGAAAACCATAACTCTAGGTTGCATTTTAACAGAGTTATGGCCCTTTCAGACTTAGAAATTTTGTTTATTAGCAGGTTAAAGTTTGTAGTACTGGGCGTTGAGCTTAGATGTTTGACAAATAGGGTCAGTTTTTCAGGTTTTATTTTTTTATTTATTTTTTTTTTAACATTTATTTTTTTGATTTTCATGAAAGTTTAATTTTCTGTAAATGATTTCTTCATTTTCATGAAAGGGTATGCATGCTGGTACAATATTATTTCAACTTTAGAACTTGTACAGAAATATTGCCCTCTGATGTGAATTTAGTGACCTATTTTGTATATATATTATATATGTATAAAACTAAACAACTTAGAATGTAGAAGGATATCCTGCATTGATAAACTGTATGTGTTGGTACAAGACTATAGATCCATTTACAAGAACTGGTATTTTTACCATATGATTTGAGGGTAGAGCATAATTGTTTGGCATATGTAAAACATTCTTGAAACAGAAGATCATCTCAACTATAGCTTACACTATATTTTAAATTCTTGCTGGAATTATTTCTGGTAATGTTTAATTTGTATATTAGTATTGCTTGACCAAATAATATTATTCTAGTTGAAGTATTATTATACGTACATGATGTGCCTTAAGTAAGGTATTGGTACACCTATTGGGGTTATTTGTCAGCATTCGTTAATGAATTTATATAGCAATTTTAAAGTTTGAAACGCAAATATAACAAATGCCAGTTTAAATAATATTAAGGCAATATGAGCCATCCATTCATTTTGTTTTCAAAAGATCATAACTATTGATAATGAAAATAAAAAATATTGGTGAATTATTTTGCTATTTTATTTTTAACAGACATGCAATAATGATAGCTTAATTTTATCAACCCTGGGTTTTAATTGTCTTCCATTTATTTCCTGAAAAAGCTGTTGTTTTACAACAGGATCGAAATAGTCGAGTGCATTGTCCCTCCGACAGTTCTTGTTATTTGATTCTCACCAAACTTACAAAGTAGATATATAACCAAAATATCTAGAAAAAATTCTTGAACTGGCCAAATAGGACTATTAATGTTGGAGTTATGGCCCATTAAACATTTAAAAATGCACTATTTGACCGTATGTGCACTCTAGCACCCGCATTTTTCATTTTTAACTCATCCAACTTACACAGTAGTTATATAACCATAATATCTTTGAACAAGTTTTTGAACTGGTAAAATTGGATTATTAATGTCAGAGTTATGGCCCTTGAAACATTAAAAATGCATTTACCATGTGTGCACTCTAGCAAGCACATTTTTCATTTGATTCTCACCAAACTTACACAGTAGTTATAAATCAATAATATCTTGGACAAAATTGGGTAGTTAATGTCTAAGTTATGGCTCTTGAATGGTCAAAAGTTGCATTATTTGACCTTGTGTGCAAAAATTGCCTTCCTAAACATTGTCTCCTCTGCCACAGGTGAGTGATTTAGGGCCATTGTGGCCCTCTTGTTTTGGGATATTAATACACCTAAGCCAAAGGCTCATAGGCAAGCTTTTGTAATAGCCTTGTATCTGTCGTCTGTATGTCTGTTGTTAATGTTTGATTCAATTAACATCTTCTCTGAAACCTCTTGACAGATTTTTACTAAATTTGGTAGGAAGTATTGTAACATTAAGCTCTCTCCAGTTTGTTCAAATCATGAGCCTGGGGTCAAATGTGGCCCCGTCCTGAGACATCTTTTTTGTGTGTAAATTTCAAAACTCTACTTCTCTGAATGTATAAATCCTGGAGCTTTGATATTTGGTATGTAGTATCATCTAATAAGTTTATCTCAGGAAATTCAAACCATGACCTTAGAGTCAAAATTGGCCCCGTCCATGAACAGTTTTACATATGAAATTTTCCTTTAAAAATTGTGAAATTTCAAAACTTTTCTTCTCAAGAACCAACCAGCCGAATTTGTGTATATTTGTTTTAAATGATCCCTATGAGAAGTGGTTTCAAGTTTGCTTAGGTTCATTGGAATCAAGTGGTAGGTTTTGATTTTTACATAGAATACTATGGAAAAACAGGAAATTAGTATGTTTTTCTCATACATTTTTGGTGATATTCAAATCATATTAATATCTGAAGCATTGTTTAATCATTACACACACTCTTTTGTTCATAAAAGACACTTGTCGTAAGACTGGTAGACTAAGTTCTGTTGTTGGGGGAAAAAGATGTATTCTTCAGCCACTTCCTCATCCTGGTAGAAAGACAAATCTGGTCTAAATCACTGATGCTGCTTAACAACTGGAAAAATACAAATTATCATAAATCATGCAAATGTTTTGATTAATGTACAAGTTTTTAATCAGTGGTTTTACTTCAATGATACATTACAGTTAATATAGATTGTTTTCATTAGTTATCATTGATAGGTCTAATATTAAATTGCAATAATTTTAAATATTTAATTTTCATTTTATTATTTTCATGTTTTACCAATTCTAGCATCCACCTCAATGTCAGTGCTATTCATTCTCATGTCAATAAAAAAATATTCATACCGTCACAAACAGACAACTTCTTATATATGAGGAATATTTATCTTTAATTACAGATGATACCAAACAAAAACAATTGAGCTGTTTTAGATTAAGTTCACATAATCTTGCGATTGAATCCGGAAGGTATACTGGTGTCAAAAGACAGAATAGAATTTGCCAAATGTGTACAAGTAATAATATAGAGTCTGAATACCATTTTTTTACTAATATGTCCAAGATACTGCGATATACATTGTAAATATATTCCACAGGTAGCATGGCCCATGTGTAATAAATTTGTTAATTTATTATCCACAAAAATACTTGTTAATATTTCTAAACTATATATGAAGCATTTAAGGTTCGTAACCAACTGATTTATACCTAATTTCATATTTCTTTCTCTGTTTTAAAACTTAGAAAAAAGTGACAATATGGTCGTGCGGCAGTGTGCATTTTTGTGATTTACATTTTTTTTTTTTAATGTTTTTCATTTATATATACTATGATACTTTAACAATTCAAAATGTATTGATTGTAATATGTTATTGTCATGTCTTTGCCATATGATATAACAATAGTGTAAATGGCCAAAGGCGTATGTTTGCTGACAGTTTGCCAATAGAATTGAATTGAATTGTCTAGTCTAAGAACCCCAAGGATAAAAAAACACCATCCATGTAGTCATCTTTTCAACTGAACAGCCTGGTAAAATATAACAATATGGTAAAATTAGAGTAAATGCAATTAAAAATATGAACACATTCCCAAAACAAAGACAGACTAACCTTGGAAAAGCAAAACTTGATCAATTATCGATAAATTAAAAGCTTTTATCTTTAAAAAGAAATCCATTAACTTACCAAACATTCTCAATGTGAGATTAAATTGCAGTTACTGTATTTTATTTACTGACCAAGGAAGTTTTTTTATTGCCTATTTTCCATTGGCGACTCCCATCTACCAAACATTTGTTTTCCGTATGATAAGTTGAGATAATCTTGTTTGCTTTATGTCACAAACACACTTCAAACAACCCAATTGTAGTCCTTCAATTACATCATCAATTAAGGCCTGAAGTTATCACCAGCTTGTGTATTGTGAAATGTTAAGGTGAAATATTTTGGTTTGCTTGGTTTTGTTGCCTAAAAAGATAAGCATAAGCTAGATGGCCATTGCTGTAAAAGAATAAAGTCATCATTTTTATTTTTATTCCGATTTTGAACACAACTGTGAGGCCATGACTTAGTTTTTGTCTCATGCCGTGATGTGTCACATGTGTGCTAATAGGAATTCTATGGGAAAACAGGAAATTATGTTTTTCTTATCTATTTTAGGAATTATTCCATAATGGGCCTAAAAAAAAGGGATCATATTGTGAATTTTCAAAAATCTTCTTCTCAGGAATTGACAATAGAATATGTTTACAATTTTGGTTTAAAATGATCCCAATGAATAAGGTTTTCAAGTTTGTTTAAGGAAAGGGTCTAGGGTCCATTAGGATCCAGTAAGAGGACTTTGATTTTTACACATAGGGATCAACAGGGCCCAAAAAGGGACAAAAATGATAATTTCTAAGAACAAATCAGCCAAATTGGTATAAAAGGTCCCAATGAGTAGGGGTTCCTAGTTTGTTCATATTTGGTGTAAATGGTCCCTATGAGTAGGTGTTTCTAGTTTGTTCATATGTTCATATTTGGTATAAACTGTCCCTATCAGTAGGGATTTCTAGTTTGTTCATATTTGGTGTAAATGGTCCCTATCAGTAGGGATTTCTAGTTTGTTCACATTTGGTGTAAACGGTCCCTATCAGTAGGGATTTCTTGTTTGTTCATATTTGGTATAAACTGTCCCTAACAGTAGGGATTTCTATTTTGTTCATATTTGGTGTAAATGGTCCCTATCAGTAGGGATTTCTTGTTTGTTCATATTTGGTGTAAACGGTCGCTATCAGTAGGGATTTCTTGTTTGTTCATATTTGGTGTTAATGGTCCCTATGAGTAGGTGTTTCTAGTTTGTTCATATTTGGTATAAACTGTCCCTATCAGTAGGGATTTCTAGTTTGTTCATATTTGGTGTAAATGGTCCCTATCAGTAGGGATTTCTAGTTTGTTCATATTTGGTATAAACGATATAAACTGTCCCTATGGGTAGGTGTTTCTAGTTTGTTCATATTTGGTATAAACTGTCCCTATGAGTAGAGGTTTCTAGTTTGTTCATATTTGGTATAAACAGTCCCTAGTGGAAGGGTTTCTAGTTTGTTCATATTTGGTATAAACGATCCCTTTGGGTAGGTGTTTCTGGTTTGTTCATATTTGGTATAAACGGTCCCTATGGGTAGGTGTTTCTAGTTTGTTCATATTTGGTATAAACTGTCCCTATGAGTAGGTGTTTCTAGTTTGTTCATATTTGGTATAAACGGTCCATATTAGTAAGGGTTTCTTGTTTGTTCATATTTGGTATAAACTGTTCCTATGAGTAAGTGTTTCTAGTTTGTTCATATTTGGTATAAACGATATAAACTGTCCCTATGGGTAGGTATTTCTAGTTTGTTCATATTTGGTATAAACTGTCCCTATGAGTAGAGGTTTCTAGTTTGTTCATGTTTGGTATAAACAGTCCCTAGTGGTAGGGATTTCTTGTTTGTTCATATTTGGTGTAAATGGTCCCTATCAGTAGGGATTTCTAGTTTGTTCAAATTTGGTATAAACGGTCCCTATGGGTAGGTGTTTCTAGTTTGTTCATATTTGGTATAAACGGTCCCTATGGGTAGGTGTTTCTAGTTTGTTCATATTTGGTATAAACTGTCCCTATGAGTAGGTGTTTCTAGTTTGTTCATATTTGGTATAAACGGTCTCTATTAGTAAGGGTTTCTTGTTTGTTCATATTTGGTATAAACGGTTCCTATGAGTAAGTGTTTCTAGTTTGTTCATATTTGGTATAAACGATATAAACTGTCCCTATGGGTAGGTGTTTCTAGTTTGTTCATATTTGGTATAAACTGTCCCTATGAGTAGAGGTTTCTAGTTTGTTCATATTTGGTATAAACAGTCCCTAGTGGTAGGGGTTTCTAGTTTGTTCATATTTGGTATAAATGGTCCCTATGGGTAGGTGTTTCTGGTTTGTTCATATTTGGTATAAACGGTCCCTATGGGTAGGTGTTTCTAGTTTGTTCATATTTGGTATAAACTGTCCCTATGAGTAGGTGTTTCTAGTTTGTTCATATTTGGTATAAACTGTCCCTATGAGTAGAGGTTTCTAGTTTGTTCATATTTGGTATAAACAGTCCGTAGTGGTAGGGGTTTCTAGTTTGTTCATATTTGGTATAAACTGTCCCTATGAGTAAGTGTTTCTGGTTTGTTCATATTTGGTATACCTATCCCTATGAGTAGGGGTTTCTAATTTGTTCATATTTGGTATGAACTGTCCCTATTAGTAGGGGTTTTTAGTTTGTTCATATTTGGTATAAACTGTCCCTATGAGTAGGTGTTTCTGGTTTGTTCATATTTGGTATACCTATCCCTATGAGTAGGGGTTTCTAATTTGTTCATATTTGGTATGAACTGTCCCTATTAGTAGGGGTTTCTAGTTTGTTCATATTTGGTATAAACGGTCCCTATGGGTAGGTGTTTCTAGTTTGTTCATATTTGGTATAAACGGTCCCTATGGGTAGGTGTTTCTTGTTTGTTCATATTTGGTATAAACTGTCCCTATGAGTAGGTGTTTCTAGTTTGTTCATATTTGGTATAAACGGTCCCTATTAGTAAGGGTTTCTTGTTTGTTCATATTTAGTATAAACGGTTCCTATGAGTAAGTGTTTCTAGTTTGTTCATATTTGGTATAAACGATATAAACTGTCCCTATGGGTAGGTGTTTCTAGTTTGTTCATATTTGGTATAAACTGTCCCTATGAGTAGAGGTTTCTAGTTTGTTCATATTTGGTATAAACAGTCCCTAGTGGTAGGGGTTTCTAGTTTGTTCATATTTGGTATAAACGGTCCCTATGGGTAGGTGTTTCTGGTTTGTTCATATTTGGTATAAACGGTCCCTATGGGTAGGTGTTTCTAGTTTGTTCATATTTGGTATAAACTGTCCCTATGAGTAGGTGTTTCTAGTTTGTTCATATTTGGTATAAACGGTTCCTATGAATAAGTATTTCTAGTTTGTTCATATTTGGTATAAACTGTCCCTATGGGTAGGTGTTTCTAGTTTGTTCATATTTGGTATAAACTGTCCCTATGAGTAGAGGTTTCTCGTTTGTTCAAATTTGGTATAAACAGTCCCTAGTGGTAGGGGTTTCTAGTTTGTTCAAATTTGGTATAAACAGTCCCTAGTGGTAGGGGTTTCTAGTTTGTTCATATTTGGTATAAACTGTCCCTATGAGTAGGTGTTTCTGGTTTGTTCATATTTGGTATACCTATCCCTATGAGTAGGGGTTTCTAATTTGTTCATATTTGGTATGAACTGTCCCTATTAGTAGGGGTTTCTAGTTTGTTCATATTTGGTATAAACGGTCCCTATCAGTAGGTGTTTCTGGTTTGTTCATATTTGGTATAAACGGTCCCTATGGGTAGGTGTTTCTTGTTTGTTCATATTTGGTATAAATGGTCCCTATGGGTAGGGGTTTCTAGTTTGTTCATATTTGGTATAAATGGTCCCTATGGGTAGGTGTTTCTTGTTTGTTCATATTTAGTATAAATGGTCCCTATGGGTAGGTGTTTCTAGTTTGTTAATATTTGGTATAAATGGTCCCTATGGGTAGGGGTTTCTAGTTTGTTCATATTTGGTATAAATGGTCCCTATGGGTAGGAGTTTCTTGTTTGCTCAAGTAAAGGAGCCACTTCGTTTTTCTTAGCAAGCTCATGATATACATCCTAGAAATGTATTTTCAGCTGGTCAATTAAAGTGTATGTTTTTTGGCAGTTTACAAATTGTTCTTATATGCTTGTCAATGTAAAAACACGTTGTGGTATGAATGATTTTGTCAGACTTTTTATACTTGGCATCTTAAGTTTCTGGTTAAAAATTCCTTTGAATTAATTATCTAGTTGACTTTTCTGTTCATTTTAAGGTTTTGTATTTTTTTTTTGTAAGCAGTTGTTTTTTAGATTGTTTCTCACCACTGATTGAAGTGGGACAGTTATACTTGTGAAGATGGGTGTGTGCTTGAGTACTGGTTAACCTTTAATGGATCCCAGGGAACAGTGGTATGGTTAACTGATCATCTGTTAGCTCTCGCTACCATAAAAATGAGGCTAAATATTCAATAAATCAATAAGATTGTGTGCATTTGGGTTAAAAATTAGGCGTGCATGTTTGCTGCAAGAAACAGTGCATTTGATTTGTTTAAAGGATTTGTGTGATTCAGAGTCTTGTTGCTCTTTTTGTATCTGTCTATTTCTGGGGCATGCCAATCAATTATATTCATTGGAAAATTAATTAAATTAAAGCAATAAAAGTTGCATTTCATGGCAAAATTTGTTAATAGCTTGGAACATTCTGCTTTTATTGCCAGATGAAGAATTTATCAAGATGAATGAATGAATGAATGAATGAATGAATAGGGTTTTACGGCGTACCAACACATTATAGGTTATTCGACGCCAACAGGAAGGAAGATTCCAGGTTCACTCTACATGTACAAAAGCAACAAATTAACATACAGATTTAAAAAAAATACACTAACAAATGAATAAGCAGAATGAACCTAGAACCTTGATACCTGCAGAACTGCAGAGTTTCAGCAAATTCTATTATCAAGATGAACTGTGAAAATGTTTAGTCAGTACTGTTTGTTTATTTCTAACTGAATTTTAATTTGTAGGTTTTATGTCAGTCTAATTATGCTTGCCTGAAGTCAGTTGTTACATACAACAGTAGCAGGCACACGCTGGCATGCTGATTGCTGAGAACACACCAAGAAGGGCTAAGAAACATTTTTAATAAGAGTTGAAAGAAAATGTCTCACTTTGCAGTATTAAATCATTTCCTTTAGCTATTACAAAACATACTATTATCAAATTAAATTTTCACTGCTTGGAGTTACATACTTAACCAGGTTTTTCAAAGTTGAAAACCTGGTTATTAGATTGGCGAAGTCCGCGGCATTTGGGTGGCGTCAAGTTTTTCATTTCTGTTCAGTAACTAGAGTATTTTTCATTGGAATTAAACCAAACTTACACAAGTGTGTACCTCTATAAAATCTAGGCCAAGTTCCATAACCAGCCAATACGGACCATTATCTTCAGAGTTATGGCCCTTTAATTAGTCAAAAATGCTAAAATTGCCCATTTCCGCACAATAACTAGAGTATTCTTTATCAGAACTGAAGCAAACTTACACAAAGTGTGAATCTCTATAAAATCTAGGCCAAGTTCAATATTCAGCCAATTTAGACTATTATCTTTAGAGTTATGGCCCTTTAATTAGTAAAAAATGCTAAAATTTACCGTTTAACTAGATAATTCTTTATCTGAACTGAAGCAAATTTTCACAAAGTGTGCATCTCTATAAAATCTAGACCAAGTTTGATAACCAGCCAATACAGACCATTAACTTCAGAGTTATGGTCCTCCAAAATTGCCCGCTTCCGCTCAATAACTAGAGCATTTTTTATCAGAACTGAAGTAAACTTACACAAAGTGTGAATCTCTATAAATCTAGACCAAGTTCGATAACCAGCCAATACGGACCATTATCTTCAGAGTTATGACCCTTTAATTAGTCAAAAATGCTAAAATTGCCCATTTCCGGTCAATAACTTGAGTATTCTTTATAAGAACTGAAGCAAACTTACACAAAGTGTGAAACTGTGTGAAATCTAGAATAAGTTCAATAACCAGCCAATACGGACTATTATCTTTAGAGTTATGGCCCTTTAATAAGTCAAAAATGCTAAAATTTACCTTTCCACTCAATAACTAGAGTATTCTTTTTCAGAACTGAAGCCAACTTACCCCATTAACTCCATAAATATGCGTTTTCCCGCACCAATCACAGAAGGCGTTTGAAAACAGTGCAGGAAGATTTCAGATTGCTCCTAATGAGCAATCTGAACACTTCCTGCACTGTTTTCCACTCTCTGACTGTCAGTTAATATAAACATAATTCAACCAGTTATTCAAAAGCGTTCAATATTAGGTGTCCAAAGGCGTCTACATTAGATGTGTCCAAAGGCGTCTACATTAGAGGTGTCCAAAGGCGTCTATATGAAGTAAAGGGTTACACAAAGTGTGCATCTATAAAATCTGAGCCAAGTTTGATAACCAGTGAATTCTGACCATATCTTTATAGTTATGGCACTTTAATTAGTTAAAAATGCTAAAACTGATTGTTTCCGCAACCAAACTTATGCAATTTTTCTAGCAGTAAAGTAAAAATAATCTTTTTCTTTTGTTATTTTGATGAAGATACTAAAAAAGTTTGGATTGATGTATTGATATATATTGATATTGATATATATATATTAAAATGAAACTCCATTAACATGCACATTTTTATCTTGAAAATGGTTTGCAGTGCCCTTGCTCAGAGGCGAAAAATATTATAAAAAATACAAATGAAATATTAGAGAAATGTACAGGTCCATTTAAAATATTAACAACACAGCTGAATTTCTCATAATGTTCGATGCATTTTGTAATATATTTGTAGAATCAAACATCGTGTTTAAGAAATTGTTGCTATCAGTTGAGCATGTGTGACTAACCTCCTATTGGTGGACTGGAAACAATACCACCACTTAAGCCTCAATGCAAAATGTGAAAATTTGATGTATTATTTAATGAATATGCATATGTGTTTCCGAGTATATTCACATTACATCTTTCATAATGTGAATTACGAAAGTAATATTTTAGCCAAACAACCAGTGAATAGCACAGAAACAAGAGAATAACTTTATTTCATGCTTTTTTAACAAAACTATTGCATCAATGTTTTACAAATAAAAAAAAAATTTGAATTGTATGCTTTTTTATTTTCTGCTTCAATGTACATAAAATTCTGGCATGAAATAGAGTTAAAGTTACAGAACAGCTACAATGTTTGAAAAACATGGTTTTCGGGGAATTTCCACTTCTCTTGTTCTAATTTATGTTAAAGTTGGTTTATATTCCACATATGCTAGTAAGACATGTTACTCTAAGGAGACTAAATAATTTACCTGAAAGTTGAGATAAAACATGCGCTAGTTAGAGATTATGTTATTCTTAGGAAACTATTCAATGAATTTGTTCAGAAAAAAATACATATTGGTATACACTAATAAGATTTAATTGAGTCTATACAATTGAGATAAAGAAATTCCACCCCTCATTATTACAAATTGAGATAAAGATATTCTAGCTCTCATAATCACTAATTGAGATAAAGAGATTTCAGCCCTCATTATCACTAATTGAGATAAAAAGAAATTCCACCCCTCGTTATTATTAATTGAGATAAAGATATTCCAGCCCTCATTATCACTAATTGAGATGAAGATATTCCAGCCATCATTATCACTAATTGAGATAAAGAGATTCCAGAAATAATTTTCATTAATTGAGATAAAGATATTGCAACCCTCATTATCAATGCTCAATTTGGTTTTAAAAAGGGGATATCCATCACAGATGCTATATTTATACTCCGATGTATTATCGATAAAGTTCTTAACAATAAAAATCGTCTATATTGCGCTTTTGTTGATCTTAAAAAAGCCTTTGATTCAATTTATAGACACGCAATGTGGTTTAAGTTATTTAAATTAGGCGTTAAGGGGAAAATGCTTAGGATTATTCGATCAATGTATCATTCCGTTAAATCTTGTGTTAAATTAAGCAGATCTTGTTCAGACTTTTTCAATATTTCAGTAGGTTTAAAGCAAGGAGAAATAATGTCGCTGATCTTGTTTGCTCTGTTCATGGAGGACATTGAGCTCTTTTTACAAAAAAAAAGTAAACTGTGGAATGTCTTTGGACGATATTACTTTAATATTATTACTTTTTTCTGATGACATGATTCACATAGGTTCAAGCCCGGAGGATCTGCAAAGAAGTATTGATAGATTACATGATTATTGCGATATTTGGGGTCTCCAAGTAAATACCGAAAAGACAAAAATCATGGTTTTTCGCAAAAGAGGTAGATTAAAAGAATCTGAATGTTTCCACTATAATGAAAAGTTATTGGATATTGTAGATGATTTTAATTATCTAGGTGTTGTTTTTAAATATACGGGTACATTTACATTGAATCAACAATATCTGTGCGGTAAAGCATTAAAAGCAATGAATCTTTTAACTTCAAATATAAGAAAATTTAAAATTCATCCAAAAACATCTTTGCAATTATTTGATGCTTTTGTTACATCTATTCTTAGTTATGGGAGTGAGGTATGGGGATTCACCAAGTCCAAGGATATCGAGAGAATGTATTTAAGTTCTGTCAGAATATTTTAGGGGTTAAGTTAACAATGAGCAATGCAGGTGTCTATGGAGAACTTGGCCGCTATCCGCTTTTTATATCAAGATTTATAAGGATAATCAAATACTTGATAAGGCTATTAAAGTCGGATAATGTGATTTTAAATTGTGTATATAAGAGTACATATGAAGACTGTGAAAATGGGAGAATAAATTGGTTGTCAAATGTAAAATGTATGTTACATAACTATGGGTTTATGTATGTTTGGGATGAACCAACTAATGGTATTAATAATACATTTATTTCAATATTTCGCCAAAGAGGAGTAGATTGTTTTATTCAAAACTGGAATGCAGATCTCTTTTCAAATAGGGTTCTCAACGTTTTATACAGAAATGTAAAACCAACCTTTGGTTATGAAAACTATCTTGATTTATTGTGTACTAAAACCTTACGCAGCTTTTTAACAAAATTACGACTTTCTTCTCATTCACTTAGAAGCGAAACTGATAGATATTCCAGGGACAGATTAGATAGAAACAAACGTAAATGCCAAATTTGTAACAGTAACGATATTGAAGACGAGTTTCATTTTGTTTTATTGTGTTCTATGTATACTGATATTAGAAATAAGTTTATAAAAAAATATTATATTAGAAGACCAAGTATGGTCAAATTTGTAACCTTGCTACAATCTTCAAACAAAATTGGACTTGCTAAACTTAGCAAATACATATCGGAAGCTTTAAAAATTAGACACTCTATTCCAAACTTTATTTTAAATTAATGAATTAATAGTACATTCTCACAAAAGCTATGTCAAATGTTATGTATGTGTTGTTAATAAATAAGCTGAATTACTTATTATAATTGGGGTGGGGGGGGGGGGTAAAATACTAAGATTGTATGGGTAAATCATATGTTTTTTGTTACTAAATATATTAATATATTTTGTTTAACAGACATGTCTATATACTAAACATTTGATACTTTGCAAAATTTAATGTTTATAATGCTTATATCTGTCATGTGCAAAAATATTGTCAATTGTATGTATAATGATGAGAAACTGTAAAGTTTAAGTCAATAAAATATGTCTATGACTGTCTATGTCATTATCATTAATTTGATAAAATAAAACTCAGCTGATCTTGCTTGTGATGAAAACATTAAAAAAGCTGGACAGTAGTGCAGTGGATAGAGTGTTGGCACTCATGTTAGGGGTTACAGGTTTCAGTACTGGTTCTACCTGGGAAACAGACTCGACAGTGATTCATTTATGCTGAGCTTACTTTGCAATCTTAACTGCTGCGTTGGTCTAGAGGTAGAGCATCCGCCTTTCATGTGTAAGGTTGTTGGTTTAATCCCTGGCATGGTCATACCAAAACTTGAAATATGGCACAATAAGTTCCATATCTTGGTGCTAAGCATTTTAGAGGATAGTTCTAGGCCTGGTCAGCTCAGTGTCAGTATAATGTGACTAGGTGGGGTATCATACCATGTGTCTGTGGCATGATACTACAGTGTGGCAGCACTTAGAATACTGTCTCAAGTTGACACCGTCGCAACATGACTGAAAATTTGTTGAAAGCGACGCTAAACATCATACAACACCAACAATACTTTGAAATCAAGCTAAAATAAATTATTATCTATTTAAAAATAAAAATAAACAAAAAAATGAAAACTGGTTTGGAGTTTTTCTCATCTCAACCCAATATTAATAGGAATATTTTGTGTTCTCCCAGCTGAGATAAGTATTCTGCCTGCATACAAGGAACAAACTGTATAGGAAGTACAAACTATACATGTGAATATTTTAGTGATAATTGACATTTGTTCCCCTGTAACTCCACCAAGTTAACATAACTTTATCCCTCAGGATATTCCTTATTTGTTAAAGTTGACTTCTCTAAAAAAAATCCAAAGGAAAGGTGAGCAGATAGTATAATACAATTATCTTGGTTAAATAGATAATGGGTCACCAGGTGTGACCTTTGGAAGCTGAACCTTGAGTTCAGTAAACTTGCTTGCTCATATTAACAAACGGTCGACTAAAATAAACTTTTTATTGTAACAATTTTTTTTCTTTCACAAATAATTTAATTTTTATGCAACTAACATGCTTATCACTCATATAAAATATACACCCAGAATTTACATATAAGATATACACCCAGAATTTACATATAAAATATATATCCAGAATATTACATATAAAATATACACCCAGAATTTACATATAAAATATACACCCAGAATTTACATATAAGATATACACCCAGAATTTACATATAAAATATATATCCAGAATATTACATATAAAATATACACCCAGAATATTACATATAAAATATACATATAAAATATACACCCAGAATATTATATATAGAATATATACCCAGAATATTACATATAAAATATATACCCAGAATAAATATTACATATAAAATATATATCCATATAAAATATATACCCAGAATATTACATATAAAATATACACCCAGGATTTACATACAGAATAAATACCCAGAATATTACTTATAAAATATACACCCAGAATATTACATATAAAATATATACCTAGAATATTACTTAAAGAATATACACCCAGACTATTACATATAAAATATAGACATAGAATATTACATATAAAATATATACCCAAAATATTGTATATAGAATATATATCCAGAATATTACATATAAGATATTCACCAAAAATATTGCATATAAATTATACACCCAGAATATTACATATTAGATATATCTCCAGAACATTACATATAAAACATGTACCCAGAATATAACATATAAAATATATACCCAGAATATTACATATAAAACATGTACCCAGAATATAACATATAAAATATATACCCAGAATATTACATATAAAACATGTACCCAGAATATAACATATTAAATATATACCCAGAATATTACATATAAAACATGTACCCAGAATATAACATATAAAATAAATACCCAGAATATTACATTTATAAATAAACTAGTTGCCAATCTTTAGCTAGAATGTAGTTTGGTTTTAGACGTTTCTGTAGCATAATCTGGGCTGTGCTGTATTTTAATCCACAAGACAAAAACAGAACACTCTAAATGCCCACTCATCCCAGTCAAATACTACTGAACCTTACCAATGATGGCCAGTTTTAGCTCTACTAGCCAAAGGCCAGCAGGGCTTATGTCGTAGTATATTGTCCATTGTTCATTATCCTTTGTCCGTTGTCCTTCCATTGTCCTTCTGTTAACCTTTTTCTTATAGACACGGTAACACCCCCATTTTTCATTGAATCATAACCAAACTTCCACAGCATTTATATAACTACTAGATCTCAGATGAGTTCTTGAACCAACTTGATTCAACCACAAAATTAATGCTCCCACCATAGGACTTATTATAAAGCAAATTTTAATTTAAACTTTAAAAAACATTTTCTCTGAAAGTTCAAGGACAGTAGACCTTAGATATTTCACATGTAACATTGCATTGAGGTTCCCTAAAAGGTTTGATGAGGACGAGTCACTTACCTTGACCTATTTAATGGACTTTCCTGCCAATGCCCAGCCAAGAACCAAACTTGCTGCCCATTTTTTATCTTTTTTTTTTTTTTTTAAAAATTTATTTTGTATAAAATCAAATACTCTGCCCCATTTCAACTTTGTTACAGACCCCATCCCCCACCCCCTCCCCCATTTTTTTTTTTTTTTTTTTTTTTTTTTTTTTTAAATTTTGTATTGCATTAAATGAACTACTCTGCCCCATTTCAACTTTGGTACCCACCCAAAGACCATCACACACACACACACACACACACAAGTTTACATCACTGACCTTGACCTATTTAATAGACTTTCCTGCCCGAGCCCAACAAAGAACCCAACCCTGCTGCCTATTTTTTTTATTTTTTTTTTAAAATTTGTTTTGTTTTAAATCAAATACTCGGCCCCATTTAAACTATGTTACCAACCCAAAGACCCTCACCCCACCCTCACCCCACATCCCCGTCTATTTTTTTTTTTTTAAATTTTGTTTTGTTCAAATACTCTTCCCCATTTGAATGTGCACTGCCTTTTGTTCTAATGAAATTACAACGCTCAAGAAAAACGGATTAACTTTAAAAAAAAAACCCCACCGCACCCACCCCCCACCCAAATCATTTATTTTAATTACAAAATTTAACGTGTTGACCCTGATCTGTATGTGGTTAATCTTTAGTTAAGGTAACCTTATACCAGTAGTTATAAATAGGTAAAGTTGTTTTGATCTATTTATATTGTAATGAAACTATGTAATTATACCAGTCATATTGGGATATGGTTAGCCAACATTATATTTAATAAAGACTTAACCCCTCAAGGGTCATGCTATTATTTTACCTTGTAATGGATTTCAGAAACTTCTGAGTGAAAGTTTATGAGACTTATTTTACATGGATCTCAGTTTTACATTCAAATGGATTGTTATATACTTCTATTGTAACATCTACGAGAGAAACAAGGTAAGATTGGCAATTAAGGATTTTCTTCAGTTGTGGTTTTCTGAAGTAATCTTTTAACTATTTATGAATTATAAAGCACAGAACATTTGTTAAAATATTCTGGTATTGTTTAAGGAAAGTTTTGTTGATGGGTGGGATGGGAATGGAAAACTCATGACATGTCTGATTACTTGTATGGTTCTGAATGTCTGGTTTATGTGTATTCTCCCACAGAATCTTTTATGAGGATGTAGAATCTTCATAGCACTACACATGGTAGCCAGGGTACAAAAATGATATAGCAATGTATAAGGTAGCCGTGGTACAAAAATGATATAGCATTAGACAAAGTAGCCATGATACAAAAATAATAAAGCACTAGACAAGGTAGCCGTGATACAATAACAATATAGCACTATACAAGGTAGCCATGGTACAAAAATGAACTAAGCACTATACAAGGTAGCCATGGTACAAAAATGATATAGCACTATACATGGTAGCCGTGGTACAAAAATGATATAGCACTAACAAGGTAGCCATGATACAAAAATGATATAGCACTAGACAAGGTAGCCATGGTACAAAAATGATATAGCACTATACAAAGTAGCCATTGTACAAAAATGATATAGCACTATACAAGGTAGCCATGGTACAATAACAATATAGCATTATACAAGGTAGCACCATGATACAACAACAATATAGCACTTGACAAGGTAGCCATGGTAAAAAAAGACAAGTTAGCAATGATACAATAACAATATAGCACTAACAAGGTAGCCATGGTACAATAACAATATAGCACTATACAAAGTAGCCATGGTACAAAAATGATAAAGCACTATACAAGGTAGCCATGATACACTAACGATATAGCACTAACAAGGTAGCCATGGTACAATAACAATATAGCACTAAACAAAGTAGCCATGGTACAATAACGATATAGTGTTATACAAAGTAGCGCTATGGTACAATAACAATATAGCACTAGACAAGGTAGCTGTGGCACAATGACAATATAGCATTTTACAGGTAGCCATGGCACAAAAATGATTAAGCACTATACAAGGTAGCCATGGCACAAAAATGATATAGCACTACACAAGGTAGCCATGGTACAAAAATGATATAGCACTATACAAGGTAGCCATGGAACAAAAATGATATAGCACTATACAAAGTAGCCATTGTACAAAACTGATATAGCACTAGACAAGGTAGCCATGGTACAAAAATGATATAGCACTAACAAGGTAGCCATGGTATAAAAATGATATAGCACTAGACAAGGTAGCTGTGGCACAATAACAATATAGCACTATACAAGGTAGCCATGGTACAAAAATGATATAGCACTATACAAGTTAGCTGTGGTACAAAAATGATATAGCACTATACAAAGTAGCCATGGTACAAAATTGATATAGCACTATACGAGGTAGCCATGGTACAGTAATGATATAGCATTATACAAGGTAGCGCCATGGTACAACAATATAGCACTATACAAGGTAGCCATGGCACAAAATTGATATAGCACTACACAAGGTATCCATGGTACTAAAATAATATAGCACTGTACAAGGTAGACATGGCACAAAAATGATAAGTTGCCAGAAGCACTGCTTAGTTCTTTATTTTTATGTTAAACATCTCACGGTTTACATGGTGGACAATTAAGGGGACATTGCATTTGTTGTTTTTAGTGTGGACGACTTCCAAGCAGAAATGTCTCTTGTGGACAATAAAGGGGACATTGCATTCTTGGTTTTTATTGTCGTCTTTTTCTGAAACCACTAGGCCAATTAAACTGAAACTTCACATGGGTGTTTCTATTGCATAGAAGACTATATAGAAGATTTATTTTTTCTATCTAAAATTCAAGATGGCCACCGTTACTAAAAATAATCAAAAACTTAAAAAATCTTCTTCTCATGAACGGTCCAACAGATTTCCAAAATGTTTATGTAGTAATGATGACAAACTATAGTTTTGTTAGATTTGTTCAAATGGTGTCCCTAGAGTTAAAAATGACCCCGCCCCGATGTTTCTGTTGCATGGTAGAATTTCAAAAAGTGCTATGGCCACTATGAGTCAGTAGAGTGTCCTCAGGCCCTCTTGGGCTTCTTGTATTGTAGACGACTTCTAAGGAGAAACGTCTCTTGTGGACAATTAAGGGGACATTGCATTCTTGTTTTTATTGTAGACGACTTCCAAGGAGAAATGTCCCTTTTGATTTATCTTGTGGACAATTAAGGGGACATGGCATTCTTGTTTTTATTGTGGACAAGTCGTCCACAATAAAAACAAGAATGCCATGTCCCCTTAATTGTTAAATGTCTCTTGTGGACAATAAAGGGGACCACATTCTTGGTTTTTATTGTGAATCACTAAGGGGACATGTCCATCTTGGTTTATCTTGTGGACAATGAGGCATGTTGGAGGTGTCTTTATATTGTGAATATGATGTAGGTGTCATTGTCCTCTTGATTTTTTATTTTTGACATCAGTCCATTTAAGGGGACATGTCAGTGTGACTCAATCAGTGAACAAAGCCGTGATAAGAGTGTGATATGTGTGGAGTGCGTGCCCATTTAAACATAAGCTAATATAGTTATTGACATAATGGCTAGATCACAGGGGTCATTGAGAATGTAAGGTTTGTAGAAAATCAATGCTTTCTGTTGTAAAGACTGAAATATTATATGCAATACTAGTGTTTGTCTTTTGTTCGCTTTGTTCATGCATTTTGTAATAGCCACTCATATCGTTTTACAAGACGTGTTTTTTATTGACAACATTAAATATGGGTTAGATTGTATGGATTTACAGTGTAGTCGCTTGGGTATTTGTTTATTATAATTAATCAGCCATGATCTGGCTTCTGCTTTCCAATAGAGAGAAACCATAGTAATCTTTAAACTTAGTAAGCTTACTGTCATGTGAGAAATACTGTAATTATGTAGACTAAATGTGTGTGTGTGTGTGTGTGTGTGTGTGTGTGTGTGTGTGTGTGTGTGTGTATTTTTGGCTGGACCCGATTAGCTCAGTTTGTAGTGCATCTGACAATCAATTCAGAGGTCTTAAGTTTGAATCCCCTACTTGCCTCATTCTCTGTGTTGATTGATATACAAAATTGTGTCTCATTGTCAGTTGTCTCTTAGCCTGATTCAAGTTATCAGTTACTTGCAGAGATGGGTGTACTAGAGTACTGGTTAACCTACCAGGATCCAAAGAAAGTTGTTGTTGTTGTATGGTGTTTAGCGTCGCTTTCAACAATTTTTCAGTCATATCACAACGGTGTCTACTTGAGACAGTATTCTAAGCGCTGTCACACTGGAGTATCATGCCGCAGACACATGGTATGATACCCCACCCAGTCACATTATACTGACACCGGGCCGACCAGACCTAGAACTCTCCTCTAAATGCTGAGTGCAAGCAAGGAAGCTTTTAGCACCATTTTTAAAGTCTTTGGTATGACCCGGCTGGGGATAGAACGACCTTCCGCATGCGAGGCGGACACTATATCACTGACCACGCCGCGGTCTCCCAAGAAAGAGTTGTTAGGTTAACAGATTGTCTGTACTCTATCAATGGCATAAAAATGATGCTAAATATTCAACTAAAATGACTGAGTGACCTAAGGAGGTGTCTGAGAATTGATTACTTATCAGTGCTGATGGGGGCAAGTCCATTACTTATCAGTGGTTAGGTCATGGGTGCAAGTCCATTTCTTATCAGTGCTCAGGTCATGTGTGCAAGTCCATTACTTAACAGTGCTCAGGTCATGGGTGCAAGTCCATTACTTATTAGTGCTCATGTAATAGGTGCAAGTCCATTACTTATCAGTGCTCTTGTAATGGGTGCTCATGTAATGGGTGCAAGTCCATTACTTATCAGTGCTCAGGTCATGGGTGCAAGTCCAGTGCTCAGGTAATGGGTACAAGTCCAGTGCTCAGGTAATGGGTGCAAGTCCATATCTCAGGTAATGAGTGCAAGTCTATTACTTCTCAGTGCTCAGGTCATGGGTGCAAGTCCAGTGCTCATGTAATGGGTATCAGTTCAGTGCTCAGGTAACAGGTGCAAGTCCATTACTTATAAGTGCTCAGGTCATAGGTGCAAGTCCATTACTTATCAGTGCTCATGTAATGGGTGCAAGTCCATAACTTATCAGTGCTCATGTAATGGGTGCAAGTCCATTACTTTTCAGTGCTCAGGGCATAGGTGCAAGTCCATTACTTATCAGTAATCAGGTAATGGGTGCAAGTCCATTACTTATCAGTGCTCAGGTCATAGGTGCAAGTCCATTACTTATCAGTGCTCAGGTCATGGGTGCAAGTCCATTACTTATCAGTGCTCAGGTCATGGGTATAAGTCCATTACTTATCAGTTCTCAGGTCATGGGTGCAAGTCCATTACTTATCAGTGCTCAGGTCATGGGTATAAGTCCATTACTTATCAGTTCTCAGGTCATGGGTGCAAGTCCATTACTTATCAGTGCTCAGGTCATGGGTATAAGTCCATTACTTATCAGTTCTCAGGTCATGGGTGCAAGTCCATTACTTATCAGCACTCAGATCATGGGTATAAGTCCATTTCTTATCAGTGCTCAGGTCATAGGTGCAAGTCCATTACTTATCAGTGATCAGGTCATGTGTGCAAGTCCATTACTTATCAGTGCTCATGTAATGGGTGCAAGTCCATTACTTATCAGTGCTCAGGTCATGGGTGCAAGTCCATTACTTATCAGTGCTCATGTAATGGGTGCAAGTCCATTACTTATCAGTGCTCAGGTCATGGGTGCAAGTCCATTACTTTTCAGTGCTCAGGTCATGGGTGCAAGTCCATTACTTATCAGTGCTCAGGTCATGGGTGCAAGTCCATTACTTTTCAGCGCTCAGGTCATGGGTGCAAGTCCGTTACTTATCAGTGCTCAGGTCATGGGTGCAAGTCCATTACTTATCAGTACTCATGTAATGGGTGCAAGTCCATTACTTATCTGTGCTCATGTAATGGGTGCAAGTCCATTACTTTTCAGCGCTCAGGTCATGGGTGCAAGTCCATTACTTATCAGTGCTCATGTAATGGGTGCAAGTCCATTACTTATCAGTGCTCAGGTCATGGGTGCAAGTCCAGTGCTCATGTAATGGGTACAAGTCAAGTGCTTATGTAATGGATAAAAGTCCAGTGCTCAGGTAATTGATGCAAGTCCATTACTCAGGTAATGGGTGCAAGTCCATTACTTTTTAATGCTCAGGTCATGGGTGCAAGTCCAGTGCTCATGTAATGGATGCAAGTCCATTACTCATCAGTGCTCTGTAATGGGTGCAAGTCCATTACTTATCAGTGCTCAGGTCATGGGTGCAAGTCCATTACTTATCAGTGCTCATGTAATCGGTGCAAGTCCATTACTTATCAGTGCTCAGGTCATGGGTGCAAGTCCATTACTTATCAGTGCTCATGTAATGGGTGCAAGTCCATTACTTATCAGTGCTCATGTAATGGGTACAAGTCCATTACTTATCAGTGCTCAGGTCATTGGTGCAAGTCTATTACTTATCAGTGCTCATGTTGGTCATTTTTAGATATGGGCATCTTTTGGGATTAAAACGTTATCCAAAATAATATAGGATAGATTACATTGTCAGAAATGACTGATTAACATGAATAAAATAGTGTAAGACTTTTGCTGTTATGATAACTAACTCAAACCTATGTTTGTTAACAATAATGTATTGTCTGGTATGATGATGCTGGATAAATTAAGCCATAACATGTGTGAACTGAACTTAGCCTCCACGTCCAGATTAAACAATAAGAAATTTCCCTTTCATTTTGATTTTGATTTGATCTGCCATATTCGTTGATTTTGAATTTAGTTGCATATTTTTAATTTTGGTAACATATTGGTGATTTTCATTACAAAGTGTCAATTCTGGTTACATATTGGTGATTTTGGTTACATATTGTTAATTTTGGTTACAAATTGGAGATTTTGGTTGCATATTGTTAATTTTGTTTTCATATTGTTGAATTTGGTTCATTTGGAACAGTGAAATAATGAGGTGAAGGTCACATCAAGCAGTATGTGCTGATTTATTTTTAATGCTATTAATGTCAAATTATTATTTTTAAAATGGTTGAAATACATTAACAGAAGTTGGCCCACCATTAATTTCACATAGACCTAATATTAGCACAATAGACTGTCACACTTACTGTTGTACTCCAAACTCATTGAGAATTTCCAGAATTCATATTCAATTCAAGCAGAGCACAAAAAAAAGTAAACATGGGCATTAACTGCTTCCAATTTCACAATTTTGCTCAAAGCGAAAGTAGGTGTCACTAATTCACATACAGGGGTCAAATCAGCCAAATTATGCAAAATTCTTACAGTCTAAGAAATAGTCCCATCTGTGTGTTATAGCTACCAGTCCACTCAATTTTGCACCATTCCCTTGAAAAATATATTCCCTTCAAAAGTTCACATTGCAATGGTACCTGTCAAGTGCATTTTCACACTCACACCATCTTGAACGACCACTGTCAATTTTCTATGGAACTACTTTCGGGTACAACCATTTTGACCCCCTGGTTCCTGGTCTAAGTCCATCTCATTATCATAAATACATATAATCTGAATTGCTTAGTACGCAAAATCTACCAAAATGTGACAATATTGCTATTTAAATCGGAGTGGTAAACTTGAAACAAAATCCCCATTTTGGCAATATGGGGTCAGTGAGTGTATATTATAGGCATGATATATGGGGAAAATGTTTTTTTAGAAATACTCATAAATTCCCTTTGAAGTATGTTTTATTTGTCACATTTAGGCAGATTTGAAATGCCCAATTGTTAGTTTTTATTTATAAATGATAAAAAGATGTTTTATATTCATTTTAAACATAATTTTTTTTTTAGACATTTTTGTTGACACGCTGCCTTTAAAGGCTTTTGGTATGTTACTTGTTTATAAAAGATGTACTAATTTAGTATGGCTGTATAAAGATTAACTTAGCTGATTAATGGAAATAATTATTGGACAAATAGAAATATGGCTGGAAGGTTTAAATTACCCTCATATAAACAACTGTTCAAAATGATGGCTATCATCATTGAATATACTGGTGTTTTCACCAAGCTGGTACCAGCATGTGTAAGTTTTTATCTGACACTCATTAATCTTCACTCATTAATCTTCACTAATATGTTTAGGGGGCATTTAAACACTTTTTCCATACAACTTTTCATGAATGTGGTATGATGCTGATTTGATAATGTATTGATATCTATTTACATTCAGAAACTTAATTTACGGCTATATACTGAATATTCATGAGTGCCAGGTATTGTCATACGAAATAATATTTGTTTTACTCAGTAATTTATCAGAACAATAATCAAAACAGAGTAAATGCTGTGCAGTAAGATCGACATAGTATTGAAGGTTTTGGACTTAATAACAGGTTTTGTTCTTTAGCTCACCAAAGATCAGGATGACTAATGTGATCTACCTTCGTCTGTTGTCGGTCATCCGTCTTTAACTTTTGCTTCAAACGACTTCTTCTCTGAAACCACTTGACAGATTTTCATCAAATTCTTACACAAAGCTCTCTCAAGTTTTTTCAAATGATGACCATTGGGTCGAATTTGGCTCCGCCCCAGGGGTTTACCAGTATTTTTTTTTCAAAATTTCAAAAATCTTCTCCAAATGTGCAAGGCCTGGAGCTTTGATATTTTGCATGAAGTATCATCTAATGAGTTTCTATCAAGTTTGTGCAAGCCATGACCCTAGATATCGTATTTTCACCAGCGGTTGAATTTTTAGGCGGGTGAAAATATAATATGACACTGGCGACATGTCAGGTTGCCATAGGGAAATTTACATATAAAAATCTTCTTCTGAAGAAACATCATATCAAATTCGTTCATATTTGGTATAAATGATCCCTATGAGTAGGAGTTTCAAATTTGTTCAAATAAAGGGGCTAAGATCGATTAGGGCCCAGAACATTTTCACATAGGAATACTATGGGAAAACGAAAGTCTGCTTATCTGATCTATTTTAGGTATCATTTCAATTGTCTTTATGTCTGGAGCATTGCTTAGACATAACAGTTGAGACAGGATCCTTTTAAAGGGATTTGATATAATTTAGGGACCAGCAGGGGCCCAAATAAGGATAAAATTGTGAAATTTGAAAAAATCTCCTTCACAAAAACTGATCGGTCAAATGTGTTAATATTTGGTTTGAATGTTCCCTATGAATAGGGGTTTCAAAGGTGTTCAAATAAAGGGGTTAGGGTATACTGGGGTCCTGTTAGGGAACTTTGATTTTTAAATAGAACTACTATAGAAAAAGATAAGTCTGTCTTTCTCACTTATTAAAATTTAATGTATTATTTCAATTATCTTGAGGTCATGAACATTATTAAGTCATAACAGTTGAGATTTTGTCCATTTAAGAGGATTTAATGTCCATAAGGGGCCAAAAGAGGCCTAAAAAGAGGTTAAACTGTAAATTTTCAAAATATCTTCTCAAGAACTGTCCAGCCAAATTTGTTCATATTTGGTATAAATACTCCCTATGAGTAGGGGTTTCATTTTTGTTAAAATGAAGTGGCTAGGATATATTGGGGTCCAGTAAGGGGACTTAATGCTATGAGAAAGCAGATAATTCTAATTTTTCTCAACTGTAACTGTAAGCTTGGTCTATTCAAAATTGAAAGGAAGTGAAGTGAAACAAGATGAGTGACTTAGGCCCATCTTGGGGCTCTTGTTTAAATTTATTATTAATAGCATTAAACTATCAAATTATGAAACAGTTATTAATTTTGCAATATGATATTGTTATGAATGTGTTTGAATATTTTTTCATGATAAGTATGAAAGGCTTTATTATTGGATTACCAGTATGTTTTTTCAGTCTTGTTTATTATTAACATCTAACTGATCAGTTGTACAAAATCTTTAATGTAAAAATAAATACAAAAACACCTAAAAAATCAACCCTAACATTATTCCCCCCATTTATACTGCTACTGCGAAATGTTACATGTGCTTTATATATGGCCCTCCTGCACTATTTCGTCAGTGCATATCTTGTTATCTGACCCAAGATTATCTGGAGTTATGGTAGCTCACTTCTGAGTCTATACAATGTTTATTTATAAAGCTTGGATCTTATTACTGTAAAACTGGCATCTGTTATACACAATCAATATAGTGCCAGAGTCAAGCTAAAGGAACTATGTTAGTGTTTTTTATCTGCTACAGTTGCTTGAGTTAAAAAGTTAATGTGTGTGTGATTTCATGTGTTTGGCAATATTTACATTGGGTTATGTGGACCTACGTTTAATGTTATCTGACGGAAACTTGTACAGACCTAACTACGTTATACTAACATTTGTAATTTACTTTGTATTCATATATACATTCATGCTTTTTTTTTCTCACAACAATTTAAAACTTTGAGCAGGAAATTGTAAACGTTTACATTAGATACATGTGGAAACTGATGATGGATATTTATGTGTTCTCATCTGCTGGTGTAGGTGAAAAATGTAGGACATTTACAACTACTGCTGTGTCAAACACATGGCCATGTTGTAATGACTTGTTTCTTCTTAATTAGATTGTTTGTTCTGGATGTGACTGGATTGTTAGTTGGTTACAGGTAATATTATTGGCCCTCTTTGTTTACGTATTGTCCCTGTAATCCAGCATGGGTTCTGTAATAGTGTGTTCTTTAGACTGTCCATGGTTCTCTGTGTAGAACCAACCTTATGGTTACGTATTGTTCCTGTAACCCAGCATGGGTTCTGTAATAGTGTGTTCTTTAGACTGTCCACCGTTCTCTGTGTAGAACCAACCTTATGTTTACGTATTGTCCCTGTAACCCAGCATGGGTTCTGTAATAACGTGTTCTTTAGACTGTCCACCGTTCTCTGAGAAGAACCAATCTTATGTTTACGTATTGTTCCTGTAATCCAGCATGGGTTCTGTAATAACGTGTTCTTAAGACTGTCCACCGTTCTCTGAGAAGAACGAACCTTATGTTTACGTATTGTCCCTGTAATCCAGCATGGGTTCTGTAATAGTGTGTTCTTTAGACTATCCACCGTTCTCTGTGTAGAACCAACCTTATGTTTACATATTGTCCCTGTAACCCAGCATGGGTTCAGTAATAGTGTGTTCTTTAGACTGTCCACCTTTTCTCTGAGTAGAACCAACCTTATGTTTACATATTTTTCCTGTAATCCAGCATGGGTTCAGTAATAGTGTGTTCTTTAGACTATCCACCGTTCTCTGAGTAGAACGAACCTTATGTTCAGTATTGTTCCTGTAATCCAGCATGGGTTCTGTAATAGTGTGTTCTTTAGACTCTCCACCTTTTCTCTGAGTAGAACCAACCTTATGTTTACATATTTTTCCTGTAATCCAGCATGGGTTCTGTAATAGTGTGTTCTTTAGACTGTCCGTCGTTCTCTTGGTAGAACCAACCTTATGTTTATGTATTGTTCCTGTAATCCAGGATGGGTTCTGTAATAGCGTGTTCTTTAGACTGTCCACCGTTCTCTGGGTAGAACTGACCTTATGTTTACGTATTGTTCCTGTAATCCAGCATGGGTTCTGTAATAGCGTGTTCTTTAGACTGTCCACCGTTCTCTGGGTAGAACCGACCTGATGTTTACGTATTGTCCCTGTAATCCAGCATGGGTTCTGTAATAGCGTGTTCTTTAGACTGTCCACCATTCTCTGAGTAGAACCAACCTGATGTTTACGTATTGTTCCTGTAATCCAGCATGGGTTCTGTAATAGTGTGTTCTTTAGACTGTCCGTCGTTCTCTTGGTAGAACCAACCTGATGTTTACATATTGTTCCTGTAATCCAGCATGGGTTCTGTAATAGTGTGTTCTTTAGACTGTCCGTGGTTCTCTGAGTAGAACCAACTTGATGTTTACGTACTGTCCCTTTAATCCAGTACGGGTTCTTTAATAGTGTGTTCTTTAGACTGTCCATTGTTCTCTGGGTAGAACCAACCTTATGTTTACGTATTGTTCCTGTAATCCTGCATGGGTTCTGTAATAGTGTGTTCTTTAGACTGTCCACCGTTCTCTGTGTAGAACCAACCTTATGTTTACGTATTGTCCCTGTAACCCAGCATGGGTTCTGTAATAGTGTGTTCTTTAGACTATCCACCGTTCTCTGAGTAGAACCAACCTTATGTTTACGTATTGTCCCTGTAACCCAGCATGGGTTCTGTAATAGTGTGTTCTTTAGACTGTCCATTGTTCTC
Source organism: Panopea generosa (assembly GCA_029582155.1). NCBI lineage: Eukaryota > Metazoa > Mollusca > Bivalvia > Adapedonta > Hiatellidae > Panopea > Panopea generosa. Next base: position 92,647,228 of record CM055896.1, read on the forward strand.
TGGGTAGAACCAACCTTATGTTTACGTATTGTCCCTGTAACCCAGCATGGGTTCTGTAATAGTGTGTTCTTTAGACTGTCCATTGTTCTCTGGGTAGAACCAACCTTATGTTTACGTATTGTCCCTGTAACCCAGCATGGGTTCTGTAATAGTGTGTTCTTTAGACTGTCCACCGTTCTCTGTGTAGAACCAACCTTATGTTTACGTATTGTCCCTGTAACCCAGCATGGGTTCTGTAATAGTGTGTTCTTTAGACTGTCCACCGTTCTCTGAGTAGAACCAACCTTATGTTTACGTATTGTCCCTGTAATCCAGCATGGGTTCTGTAATAGTGTGTTCTTTAGACTATCCACCGTTCTCTGAGTAGAACCAACCTTATGTTTACGTATTGTTCCTGTAATCCAGCATGGGTTCTGTAATAGTGTGTTCTTTAGACTGTCCACCGTTCTCTGTGTAGAACCAACCTTATGTTTATGTATTGTTCCTGTAATCCTGCATGGGTTCTGTAATAGTGTGTTCTTTAGACTGTCCACCTTTCACTGAGTAGAACCAACCTTATGTTTACGTATTGTTCCTGTAATCCAGCATGGGTTCTGTAATAGTGTGTTCTTTAGACTGTCCATCATTCTCTGGGTAGAACCAACCTAATGTTTACGTATTGTTCCTGTAATCCTGCATGGGTTCTGTAATAGTGTGTTCTTTAGACTGTCCACCTTTCACTGAGTAGAACCAACCTTATGTTTACGTATTGTTCCTGTAATCCAGCATGGGTTCTGTAATAGTGTGTTCTTTAGACTGTCCATCATTCTCTGGGTAGAACCAACCTAATGTTTACGTATTGTTCCTGTAATCCAGCATGGGTTCTGTAATAGTGTGTTCTTTAGACTGTCCATCATTCTCTGGGTAGAACCAACCTTATGTTTACGTATTGTTCCTGTAATCCAGCATGGGTTCTGTAATAGTGTGTTCTTTAGACTGTCCACCTTTTCTCTGAGTAGAACCAACCTTATGTTTACGTATTGTTCCTGTAATCCTGCATGGGTTCTGTAATAGTGTGTTCTTTAGACTGTCCACCTTTTCTCTGAGTAGAACCAACCTTATGTTTACGTATTGTTCCTGTAATCCAGCATGGGTTCTGTAATAGTGTGTTCTTTAGACTGTCCACCTTTTCTCTGAGTAGAACCAACCTTATGTTTACGTATTGTTCCTGTAATCCAGCATGGGTTCTGTAATAGTGTGTTCTTTAGACTGTCCATCATTCTCTGAGTAGAACCAACCTAATGTTTACGTATTGTTCCTGTAATCCAGCATGGGTTCTGTAATAGTGTGTTCTTTAGACTGTCCATCATTCTCTGGGTAGAACCAACCTTATGTTTACGTATTGTTCCTGTAATCCAGCATGGGTTCTGTAATAGTGTGTTCTTTAGACTGTCCACCTTTTCTCTGAGTAGAACCAACCTTATGTTTACGTATTGTTCCTGTAATCCTGCATGGGTTCTGTAATAGTGTGTTCTTTAGACTGTCCACCTTTTCTCTGAGTAGAACCAACCTTATGTTTACGTATTGTTCCTGTAATCCAGCATGGGTTCTGTAATAGTGTGTTCTTTAGACTGTCCACCTTTTCTCTGAGTAGAACCAACCTTATGTTTACGTATTGTTCCTGTAATCCAGCATGGGTTCTGTAATAGTGTGTTCTTTAGACTATCCACCGTTCTCTGAGTAGAACCAACCTTATGTTTACGTATTGTCCCTGTAACCCAGCATGGGTTCTGTAATAGTGTGTTCTTTAGACTGTCCATCATTCTCTGGGTAGAACCAACCTTATGTTTACGTATTGTCCCTGTAACCCAGCATGGGTTCTGTAATAGTGTGTTCTTTAGACTGTCCATTGTTTTCTGGGTAGAACCAACCTTATGTTTACGTATTGTTCCTGTAATCCAGCATGGGTTCTGTAATAGTGTGTTCTTTAGACTGTCCACCTTTCACTGAGTAGAACCCTCCTTATGTTTCATGACCTTTTAATATAATAAACTTGGTTATCTTAAGTAAGATTGTATTTTTCAAATACGGATATATAGATCTGATGGTAACAGCTTTACCAAATTTTGTCATTTATATTGTCATCCAGTTCCGCCGTTAGTTACAGTCAGTCATTTTCTTGACTTTAGGCTTTTCCATTACTCTTTTCTTGTGTATACATAAGTGAGACGTCTCATGTGTGCTCACTGTCATTAAATGGACTCAAGAGGACAATTGAGGAAACACTGATTTAACTTTATAATGCAGAATTTGTCCTGTTTAATACTTAAAAAGTTTTGTTAATACTTTATTGCAAGCTCATATCTCAGAAACTACACATAATATATCTCAGAAACTACACATAATATATCTCAGAAACTACACTCCACATAATATATCTCAGAAACTACACATAACATATCAATGAAACTCCACTTGACACTGTATTTCATAAGGGGGGGGGGGGAGGGGGGGTTCAGGACAATCGGGTGAATTTTTCATAAAGGCATGACATGAATTGATATTCCAGGAGGACATAACACAATCATATTTTTTTACTTGGGTAATTTGAAATGTTTAGATTTATTTTTCAAAAGGGTATGACAGCAGTGTTTTTTTTACTTTTAGGAGAAGTTGGTTGGTGCCTTTTGAAGGGGGAAAAATGAGGGAGGAAAAGAAATCATATTTAGTGTGTATGTTTAAAACAGTTAACAGGTCAACATCCCTGTTATTCATTGTTTTAAACTGTTAAACTGGCATTAAACCCCAGTTAAAAAAAACATTTTTTTTTGGGGAATTTTTCTGACATTAGTGGGAAAAAACATACTATTTTAAGTGGGGAATGGGGCCGGATTTTGCTGAATATATTTGGTAAAACAAACCCACTGAACATATATATGTTTTCTCAGGCAATTCGATATGTTTGAATTTATATTTCAGGAAAGTATGATGCATTTGTATTTTAAAATGCTTGAATTTATCTTTCAGGAGAGTACCACCGTAACAATGACAACATGGATTATTTTTACCAGCTAGAACTCTGGAAAGGGAACATCAATGGGGTACTACGTGTTGCCAGGCAACGGGATGAACTGTCTGACTGGCTAGTTGCCATGGCACCAATGGGTAGGTTTTGTTGCTAGGTTGTTTAGGCAAGACATTACAAGAAGGCATAACATAACAATATGGAAAGTAACATAATATTAAGAGACATAACGTAATGTCGCCGTCCTGTCACATCATGTCCCATTGACATACTATGTATTTTAAGCTCACCTGCACTTTTTGACCTTGTGTGCACTCTAGCCCCCACATTTTTCATTTGATCCTCACCAAACTTGCACATTAGCTATATAAGCATAATATCAAGGACAAGTTTTTGAACTTGCCAAATCGGACAGTGATGGAGTTACGACCCTTGAATTGTCAAATATTGTGATATTTGACCTTGTGTTAATATTTGACAGACTTACACAGTTATTATGTAACCATGATATATTGAACAAGTTCTTGAACTGGCCAAATATTGTCCGAGTTATAGCCCTTGAATTGTCAAAAATTATGTATATTTCATGTTGTGGGCACCAGCACTCACATTTTATATTTCTTGAACTGGTTTATTTGAATAATTAATGTTGGGTGTTATGGTCCTTAAATCAACAAAAATTGCATTATAAGAATATTTGTGCACTCTCGCACCTGCAAAAATTTTACATTGTCTTCTTTGCCACTGGTGAACGATTTAGGGTCAATCTTGCCCTCTTTTTTTTTAGTATTTTTTATGTCAAAATTAATGTTCATGATTGTGTTTTAGGTTGTATTTTGTACTGATGCCTGTAGAAATATATGATATTTCTTCATTCATGTGTCACATGATCATTATGTTGGCTGACTGCTTTAGATTTTCACAGGAAATTGGGTCCATGTATAAAGTTCAATGCTGATTCCCAACAATGATAATGTCTCTGTATTTTTGTTTCCCACAGTTGTGTTTTGTTGTCTGTCAGCACCCAATTAACTTACCAGAGATAGTCTTGTGTATAATTATTGCTATATGTGAAATATTTCCTTTTTCATGAAAAGTTAACCAAGTTCATTTATTGCATCAACAAATGTTTTGAAATGTTTTTAACTCATTGAAGTCAATTTATTCCCACTTCAACCAAAACAAACTGTGTATAAGACCCTTTCACAAAGTTTAAGTTAGTAAAGCGATCATGGTCACCTGGGAGGACGTTTATTTTCAGTTATCATCTCCATAACCATTATGGAATGTTTTGCATTCTGATCCAGATGTGACCATAGTTTTACAAGATGTTATTTACAGAAATACTTGATAAGCATTTTATTTCTTGGACCATGAGTTTTAATCCATATTAAATGACCCAAGGGCCTTTGCATTTTGCAAATTGGGGAGGGGCTTTATAAAACAAAAAATGTACTTAACAGTCTGTATTTTTTTTATTATTATTGACATCTGAATTCACCCATTTAGTAAAATATGATTGTGATTAAATCAATTCATCTTATTTTTGATGGATTGTGTTCCATATTCTTGTGGAAGGACAGTCAGGTTCTACTCAGATCCATTCTTAGGTCTTCTTCCAGCATTAAAACTGGATATACCATATATAACCTGAAATGTGTTGAAAAGGTGTTAAACCCCATTAACCCTTTACTCCATAGATACGCATTTTCCCGCACCAATCACAGAAGGCCTTTGAAAACAGTGCAGGAAGAGTTCAGATTGCTCGTAACGAGCAATCTGAACACTTCCTGCACTGTTTTCCACTCTGTCAGTTAATATAAACATAATTCACCCATTACTGATATGTGGTAAATAAATGCTTTCAATACTAGAGGTGTGCAAAGGTGTCTTTATGAAGTAAAGGGTTAAAACACATCAATGAATTAAACAGACTAAGTAGGATATGTCAAGTTTTTATTGTGATTTTGGTAAAAAAAACAGCAATATTATTTTGAAGAAGCTTAAACTAGTCAAATTCTGGAAACAATTCCGCTTGTTTAATTTGTCTGTTGTACTTTTTTAAAATATTCTTTGATTGTTTATCACACTCGCCTGTGGTGTGTCATATCTGAAACATTAACAACAATACTGATAGTGTCTTGGATCAACTCTCTAGTCAGGTCAACGGCTGGCTGGTACAGATGTAGAGTGTGACTGCTTCTAATAATATCTGATGTACTTTATTTAAAAGTCCTGATGTTTCTGTTGATTTTTATACAGCATCTACAATTACCAAAATACATATGGCAGACTATGTGCTCCTCTTACAAGATTTATAAATATTATAGATTTGTGACAGCAGTTTTAGGAGTTAAATATGGACAAGGCTCAGTCAGTGAGCTCCAACATACAGTATATACATTGTCATGTTGATAACAGACAAAAATTAGATACAGTTTCATGTTGATGAAAAATATAAGTTATATATTAACATAATAACAAACATAAATTAGACACATTTTCATGTTTATAACAGACAATAATTAGATAGAATTTCATGTGGATTACAGATATAAGTTAAAAACATGTTTCAGGCATGCCAAAAATTTAATTATTCTGCATAACTGATACCACAGTAGTGCTCTGGTGGTAGATCATCTGCCTTGCATGTGAAAAGTTGTGGGTTCGATACCAGGCTGAGTCATAACAAAAACTTCAAAAATGGTACTAGAAGCTTCCTCGCTTGGCAATCAGCATTTAGAGGATATTTCTTGGTCTGGTTGGCCTGATGTCAGTATAATGTGACTGAGGGTGGGGTATCATACCATGTGTCTGCGGCATGATACTCCAGTGTGTCAGTATAATGTAACTGAGGGTGGGGTATCATACCATGTGTCTGTGGCATGATACTCCAGTGTGTCAGTATAATGTGTCTGCGGCATGATACTCCAGTGTGTCAGTACCATGTGTCTTCGGCATGATACTCCAGTGTGTCAGTATAATGTGACTTGGGGTGGGGTATCATACCATGTGTCTGCCGCATGATACTCCAGTGTGTCAGTATAATGTGACTGAGGGTGGGGTTTCATACCATGTGTCTGCGGCATGATACTCCAGTGTGTCAGTATAATGAGACTGAGGGTGGGGTATCATACCATGTGTCTGCGGCATGATACTCCAGTGTGACAGTATAATGTTACTCACGGTGGGGTATCATACCATGTGTCTGCTGCATGATACACCAGTGTGACAGTATAATGTGACTTGGGGTGGGGTATCATACCATGTGTCTGCGGAATGATACTCCAGTGTGTCAGTATAATGTGACTCGGGGTGGGGTATCTTACCATGTGTCTGCAGCATGATACTCCAGTGTGTCAGTATAATGTGACTCGGGGTGGGGTATCATACCATGTGTCTGCGGCATGATACTCCAGTGTGACAGTATAATGTGACTTGGGGTGGGGTATCATACCATGTGTCTGCGGCATGATACTCCAGTGTGTCAGTATAATGTGACTGAGGGTGGGGTATCATACCATGTGTCTGCGGCATGATACTCCAGTGTGTCAGTATAATGTGACTGAGGGTGGGGTATCATACAATGTGTCTTCGGCATGATACTCCTGTGTGGCAGTATAATGTGACTGAGGATGGGGTATCATACCATGTGTCTGCGGCATGATACTCCAGTGTGTCAGTATAATGTGACTGAGGGTGGGGTATCATACCATGTGTCTGCGGCATGATACTCCAGTGTGTCAGTATAATGTGACTGAGGGTGGGGTATCATACCATGTGTCTGCGGCATGATACTCCAGTGTGACAGTATAATGTGACTCACGGTGGGGTATCATACCACGTGTCTGCGGCAAGATACTCCAGTGTGTCAGTATAATGTGACTCGGGGTGGGGTATCATATCATGTGTCTGCAGCATGATACTCCAGTGTGTCAGTATAATGTGACTCGGGGTGGGGTATCATACCATGTGTCTGCGGCATGATACTCCAGTGTGTCAGTATAATGTGACTGAGGGTGGGGTATCATACCATGTGTCTGCAGCATGATACTCCAGTGTGTCAGTATAATGTGACTGGGGGTGGGGTACCATGTGTCTGCGGCATGATACTCCAGTGTGTCAGTATAATGTGACTCACGGTGGGGTATCATACCATTTGTCTGCGGCATGATACTCCAGTGTGTCAGTATAATGTGACTGAAGGTGGGGTATCATACCATTTGTCTGCGGCATGATACTCAAGTGTGTCAGTATAATGTGACTGAGGGTGGGGTATCATACCATGTGTCTGCGGCATGATACTCCAGTGTGTCAGTATAATGTGACTGAAGGTGGGGTATCATACCATGTGTCTGCGGCATGATACTCCAGTGTGTCAGTATAATGTGACTGAGGGTGGGGTATCATACCATGTGTCTGCGGCATGATACTCCAGTGTGTCAGTTTAATGTGACTGAGGGTGGGGTATCATACCATATGTCTGCGGCATGATACTCCAGTGTGTCAGTATAATGTGACTGAGGGTGGGGTATCATACCATGTGTCTGCGGCATGATACTCCAGTGTGTCAGTATAATGTGACTGAGGGACGGGTATCATATCATGTGTCTGCGGCATGATACTCCAGTGTGTCAGTATAATGTGACTGAGGGTGGGGTATCATACCATGTGTCTATGGCATGATACTCCAGTGTGACAGTATAATGTGACTCACGGTGGGGTATCATACCATGTGTCTGTGGCATGATACTCCAGTGTGTCAGTATAGTGTGACTGAGGGTTGGGTATCATATCATGTGTCTGGCATGATACTCCAGTGTGTCAGTATAATGTGATTGAGAGTTGGGTATCATACCATGTGTCTGCGGCATGATGCTCCAGTGTGTCAGTATAATGTGATTGAGGGTGGGGTATCATATCATGTGTCTGCGGCATGATACTCCAGTGTGTCAGTATAATGTGACTGAGGGTGGGGTATCATTACCATGTGTCTGTGGCATGATACTCCAGTGTGTCAGTATAATGTGACTCACGGTGGGGTATCATACCATGTGTCTGCGGCATGATACTCCAGTGTGTCAGTATAATGTGACTGAGGGTGGGGTATCATACCATGTGTCTGCGGCATGATACTCCAGTGTGTCAGTCTAATGTGACTGAGGGTGGGTTATCATACCATGTGTCTGCGGCATGATACTCCAGTGTGGCAGTGTTTAGAATTAATTATGGTCTCATGATATGACTGAACAGTTGTTGAAACCACACTTACCACCATATAACATATACACAACTAGTCTCATATCTGACAATGTAAATAAATAGTCGAAAAAATGTGACTGTACACTTCAGATTTTTTTTTTAATTTTTAGATTGTAGTTTTATGTTTTGGGTTATAAATGGGTTTGTATCCAAAATGTCTAGCTCGTAATTCTAATAAAAAAAAGTTTAATCTGACCTTGTGGCTTTACATGTGTATAAGACTGTCTCCAAGGCTGAAAATCTTGAACAAAAAACAGCGGGATTATTTGTCACTGAAATTGCATGAATGGAGCTGGAAGGATAACACCCGTGTGGGAATCTGTTTGTATTTTGTATTGAATGGAGCTGGAAGGATAACAATTGTGTGGGAGTCTGTTTATATTTTATATTGAATGTCTGCATTTAATTGATTCTCCTTTTGTATTATTGATCATGTTTAACCCTAAATCATGCTGGGGAATTTTTATTTTGTCAGGGATTATATCAATTACATATTATGTTTCACTGATAGGGAGTTTTGTCAGGGATTATGTCAGTAATGTATTATGTTTCATTGATAGGTAATAATAATATTATAAAATATGTCATGCACAGAGTCAGGTTATATAACATTATGAAATATGTCATGCACAGGTTCAGATTATATAATGTTATAAAATATGTCATGCACAGGGTCAGGTTATATAATGTTATAGAATATGTCGTGCACAGATTCGGGTTATATAATGTTATAAAATATGTCATGCACAGGTTCAGGTTATATAATGTTATAAAATATGTCATGCACAGGGTCAGGTTATATAACGTTATGAAATATGTCATGCACAGGTTCAGGTTATATAACGTTATAAAATATGTCATGCACAGGGTCAGGTTATATAACGTTATGAAATATGTCATGCACAGGGTCAGGTTGTATAACGTTACGAAATATGTCATGCACAGGGTCAGGTTATATAACGTTACGAAATATGTCATGCACAGGGTCAGGTTATATAACGTTACGAAATATGTCATGCAAACGTTCAGGTTATATAACGTTACGAAATATGTCATGCACAGGTTCAGGTTATATAATGTTATAAAATATGTCATGCACAGGTTCAGGTTATATAATGTTATAAAATATGTCATGCACAGGGTCAGGTTATATAACGTTATGAAATATGTCATGCACAGGTTCAGGTTATATAACGTTATAAAATATGTCATGCACAGGGTCAGGTTATATAACGTTATGAAATATGTCATGCACAGGGTCAGGTTGTATAACGTTACGAAATATGTCATGCACAGGGTCAGGTTATATAACGTTACGAAATATGTCATGCACAGGTTCAGGTTATATAACGTTACGAAATATGTCATGCAAACGTTCAGGTTATATAACGTTACGAAATATGTCATGCACAGGTTCGGGTTATATAACGTTATAAAATATGTCATGCACAGGTTCAGGTTATATAATGTTATAAAATATGTCATGCACAGGTTCAGGTTATATAACGTTAAAAAATATGTCATGCACAGGTTCAGGTTATATAACGTTATAAAATATGTCGTGCACAGGTTCAGGTTATATAACGTTAAAAAAAATGTCATGCACAGGTTCAGGTTATATAACGTTAAAAATATGTCATGCACAGGTTCAGGTTATATAACGTTAAAAAATATGTCATGCACAGGTTCAGGTTATATAATGTTATAGAATATGTCATGCACAGGTTCAGGTTATATAACATTACAAAATATGTCATGCACAGGTTCAGGTTATATAACGTTACAAAATATGTCATGCACAGGTTCAGGTTATATAATGTTACAGAATATGTCATGCACAGGTTCAGGTTATATAATGTTATAAAATATGTCATGCACAGGTTCAGGTTATGTTGACATGATGAGTGTCAAAATTTACTTGTAATTAACTCTTCTTATATGACTGAGATCCAACAAGTCCCACATACAAAGAATCTGAGGTGACGAGGTCATGACCCCTCACGAACTTCACTAGTGTTGTATCTGCACCATGGTCATGCTTGTAATGAAAATTTTTAATATGAACAATTGTAAGTTAATATAACTGCTCACAACACCTGCGGTAGCATTATTCAAACATGGATAAATCGTAATGATAATATTTGGTATGAATAATTGTAGCAAAATATTACTGCTCATAATACCCTCAGTAATGGTATTCAAACATGGATAAATTGTACTGAAAATAGTTAAAATGTGAACAAAGTTCTTAATGATATTGTATTGAAGGTAAGGAACTAAAACTTTTTGGTTTGGGTAAAAAAATATTTCAATAAAAAAAAGTGTACACAATGCCAGTATCCCTATGTGTAATATATACTTGTGTATTTTAGCTTCATTGCTGAACAAGCTGAAAGCTTATATGAACAATTCTCAAGTCCGCTTCTGTAAGGCAATGGATGAGCTGATGACTGAACCCGCAACATTGGCGTGGGCGCCCAATGCTCTATTCCCAACACTACCACCTCACTTTGAATACTTAATTGATACTTACTATATTACTGCCCATGTTGTTAAAAGATCAAAGTATGACAAACATTTAATTTCCTGAATTTTTATTTTAGACTGATTTTTTTAGCATTTCTAATAACTTCTTTCAAAACAGCACATTTTGTAGGTGATGCGTTTAATAGAAAAACATTTTTTTTCAATTTTACAACTTAACAATATTGGGTAAAAATGATTTAAATTTATGAGGATACATGTACATTTAAAGTCATAAAAGACTTTAATTTTTTACTTCACATTTATAAGTTGAGTCTAACATAAGATTGTTATGCAGCGAGGGTGAGGCATATATTAGAGGTTAGGTGTTTATTAGAGGTTAGGTGTTTATTGGGCACAATACAGTATAATGTTTTATATAATGCCAACATGTGGATTATAGTAAAGATAATTATGCAATATTTATACACAGAGAGTCGTTAGTATGCTTAGATGCAAGGCTAGTTTTGACATAATCCCTTCAGTGTATAATTAAACCTCATTACCAGACTTATTGATGTTTAACACTTATTGATTTGTGCTGAAGGAAGAAAGGTACCATACAAAAAAATATCACAGCTATATCTTGGTTGGTAAATGATGAATATATGAGACATATTCTATGAATCTTCAGCATGCGCAGAGAATAAACATCTACACTCTGGGACTTTAAAAATGCACCACATATACACAGGTGCAAAAACTGTTATCCGATTTCAAAGAAAGTGTAAATACATTAAGAGTGTCATCTCTGGTTTCTACTTTCTACATTAAGAGTGTCATCTTTGGTTTCTACTTTCTACATTAAGAGTGTCATCTCTGGTTTCTACTTTCTTCATTTAGAGTGTCATCTCTGGTTTCTACTTTCTACATTAAGAGTGTCATCTCTGGTTTCTACTTTCTACATTAAGAGTGTCATCTCTGGTTTCTACTTTCTACATTAAGAGTGCCATCTCTGGTTTCTACTTTCTTCATTTAGAGTGCCATCTCTGGTATCTACTTTCTACATTAAGAGTGTCATCTCTGGTTTCTACTTTCTACATTAAGTGTATCATCTCTGGTTTCTACTTTCTACATTAAGAGTGTCATCTCTGGTTTGTACTTTCTTCATTTAGAGTGTCATCTCTGGTTTCTACTTTCATTATTTAGAGTGTCATCTCTGGTTTCTACTTTCTACATTAAGAGTGTCATCTCTGGTTTCTACTTTCTTCATTTTGAGTGCCATCTCTGGTTTCTACTTTCTACATTAAGAGTGTCATCTCTGGTTTCTACTTTCTTCATTAAGAGTGTCATCTCTGGTTTCTACTTTCTACATTAAGAGTGCCATCTCTGGTTTCTACTTTCTTCATTAAGAGTGTCATCTCTGGTTTCTACTTTCTACATTAAGAGTGCCATCTCTGGTTTCTACTTTCTACATTAAGAGTGTCATCTCTGGTTTCTACTTTCTTCATTTAGAGTGCCATCTCTTGTATCTACTTTCTACATTAAGAGTGTCATCTCTGGTTTCTACTTTCTACATTAAGAGTGTCATCTCTGGTTTCTACTTTCTACATTAAGAGTATCATCTCTGGTTTCTACTTTCTACATTAAGAGTGTCATCTCTGGTTTCTACTTTCTTCATTTAGAGTGCCATCTCTGGTTTCTACTTTCATTATTTAGAGTGTCATTTCTGGTTTCTACTTTCTACATTAAGAGTGTCATCTCTGGTTTCTACTCTCTTCATTTAGAGTGTCATCTTTCTACATTAAGAGTGCCATCTCTGGTTTCTACTTTCTACATTAAGAGTGTCATCTCTGGTTTCTACTTTCTTCATTTAGAGTGTCATCTCTGGTTTCTACTTTCTACATTAAGAGTGTCATCTCTGGTTTCTACTTTCTTCATTTAGAGTGCCATCTCTGGTTTCTATTTTCTACATTAAGAGTGTCATCACTGGTTTCTACTTTCTTCATTAAGAGTGCCATCTCTGGTTTTTACTTTTTACAATTAGAGTGTCATCTCTGGTTTCTACTTTCTTCATTTAGAGTGTCATCTCTGGTTTGTACTTTCTACATTAAGAGTGTCATCTCTGGTTTCTACTTTCTATATTAAGAGTGTCATCTCTGGTTTCTACTTTCTTCATTAAGAGTGCCATCTCTGGTTTCTACTCTCTTCATTTAGAGTGTCATCTCTGGTTTCTACTCTCTTCATTTAGAGTGTCATCTCTGGTTTCTACTTTCTACATTAAGAGTGTCATCTCTGGTTCCTACTTTCTTCATTTAGAGTGTCATCTCTGGTTTATACTTTCTTCATTTTATAGAGTGTCATCTCTGGTTTCTACTTTCAAAATTTCATAACTAAGATTTGAATTTTTAGGCATATTTTTCAAAGCTTCCCCCAAAATTGAAAATTCACAGGCGTTAACAACGAGTGCATGTATCCGGGTGAATGATTCATACATTCGGTATTGACACCTGTGAGTTTTCACCTTGGAGTAGCTTCGAAAAATAAAAATATATGCATAAAAAACTCAAGTTTCAGTTAAGAAACTGTGAATATAGAAAACAGAAATGGCACTCTTAGCATATGTAAACTTTCTTTGAAATCGGATGACATTTTCTGCACTAAAATAACCTGTATGTAAGTGGTGCATTTTCACAGTCCCTGAGTGTATTAAGGCCTGATAATGACCATCTTAACAGACCACACTACCACTGGTATATGGCTAATATGGCCAGCTGATTAGTTCATTTGGACCTGCTACAAATAGGAATGGCACAGAACTTATCAAGTAATTGATTGGCAATTTAAGAATAAATTGAATATTCCTATGATTATTCAACATGCGTAGAGAACACCTTTTCACATGCCATGGCAGTGCATCACAGTCCAATGGAACTGATGGAATTACAGTACTTGACTCTTGCATGATTAACAAGGACACAATTTTTGTGTCGCTGCGATGAAAGAGGCGTCAAACATTTATATTTAGCTCCAACGTTAAGTTTTCACATTATTTCTCAACAAGTAGAAGTGCTAGGACACTCATACTTGGATCATAGTTACAACTAACACCCTGCATTACATTATATACTGCAGATGCTGAGTGTGACCTACATTTCATGGTCCATTGACATTGATGCTGAATTTTGCATTTTCCTCCAACATTAAGTCATTTTTACACTATTTCTCAATAAGTACTAGTGCTAGGACACTCATACTTAGATCATAGTTAACTAACACCCTGCATTATATAATGCAGATGCTGAATACATTTCTTTATTTTAACTTATTTAAAAAAAAATTATTCTTTTTTTATTTATTTTTTTTTAATTTATTTATTCATTTTTTTTTTGTAAATATGTTTTACTAAGAAAAACTGGTTAAAGTTGTTTTTTTGTTTTTTTTAACTATGTTTTACTTAGAAAAACTGGTTAAACTTTTGTGTGCAACTACCATCAAGTTCATATCTCAAAAATAACTTAATGTATTTTATCGAAATTTCACACACATTTCCTACAATATTTCTTAGTAATTAAACCTACTACATTAACCAAGTTAGACAACTCTTGTATGAATATAATGCAAATTCTTGTGTCATATTTTTGCAAATCGTGGCTGATACTTAATTCATCAAATCAAATAACCACTCGTTAATATATCATGGAAGTTGTTATATCATTTCTCTCTTACCACTCGATTAAAACAATAATTTTTGAGTGTAGAACTGGTACAGAATGTAGAACTGGTACAGAATGTAGAACTGGAACAGAGTGTAGAACTAGTACAGAATGTAGAACTTGTACAGAATGTAGAACTGGTACAGAATGTAGAACTAGTACAGAATGTAGAACTGGTACAGAATGTAGAACTGGTACAGAATGTAGAACTGGTACAGAGTGTAGAACTAGTACAGACTGTAGAACTGGTACAGAATGTAGAACTGGTACAGAGTGTAGAACTAGTACAGAATGTAGAACTGGTACAGAGTGTAGAACTAGTACAGAATGTAGAACTGATACAGAATGTAGAACTGATACAGAGTGTAGAACTAGTACAGAATGTAGAACTGGTACAGAGTGTAGAACTGGTACATAATGTAGAACTGGTACAGAATGTAGAACTAGTACAGAGTGTAGAACTAGTACAGAATGTAGAACTAGTACAAAGTGTAGAACTAGTACAGAATGTAGAACTGGTACAGAGTGTAGAACTGGTACAGAGTGTAAAACTGGTACAGAATGTAGAACTGGTACAGAGTGTAGAACTGGTACAGAGTGTAGAACTAATATAGAATGTAGAACTTGTACATAATGTAGAACTGGTACAGAATGTAGAACTAGTACAGAATGTAGAACTGGTACAGAGTGTAGAACTGGTACAGAATGTAGAACTGGTACAGAGTGTAGAACTAGTACAGAATGTAGAACTGGTACAGAATGTAGAACTGGTACAGGGTGTAGAACTAGTACAGAATGTAGAACTGGTACAGAGTGTAGAACTAGTACAGAATGTAGAACTGGTACAGAATGTAGAACTGGTACAGAATGTAGAACTGGTACAGAATGTAGAACTGGTACAGAGTTTAGAACTAGTACAGAATGTAGAACTGGTACAGAGTGTAGAACTAGTACAGAATGTAGAACTGGTACAGAATGTAGAACTAGTACAGAATGTAGAACTGGTACAGAGTGTAGAACTAGTACAGAATGTAGAACTGGTACAGAATGTAGAACTAGTACAGAATGTTGGTTTCGAAATACATCCTATCAAGCCTGGTATTAAACCCACATTCTATCAACTGCACTGTCTCCCCTAGCTTGATGCAGGGCAATAAAGTTCTAGGAATGAACATACCGGATGTCTGGATAATGTAGCACATTCTATCAACTGCACTGTCTCCCCTAGCATGATGCTTGGCAATAAAGTTCTAGGACTGAACAAATTGGATGTCTGGATAATGTAGCGCATTTTATTAACTGCACTGTATCTCCTAGCTTGATGCTGGGCAATAAAGTTCTAGGACTGAACATACCTGATGTCTGGATAATGTAGCACATTCTATCAACTGCACTGTCTCCCCTAGCTTGATGCTAGGCAATAAAGTTCTAAGACTGAACATACCGGATGTCTGGGTAATGTAGCACATTCTATCAACTGCACTGTCTCCCCTAGCTTGATGCTGGGCAATAAAGTTCTAGGACTGAACATACCGGATGTCTGGATAATGTAGCACATTTTATCAACTGCACTGTCTCCCCTGGCATGATGCTTGGGAATAAAGTTCAAGGACTGAACAAACCGGATGTCTGGATAATGTAGCACATTCTATCGACTGCACTGTCTCTCCTAGCTTGATGCTGGGCAATAAAGTTCTAGGACTGAACATACTGGATGTCTGGACAATGTAGCACATTCTATCAACTGCACTGTCTCCCCTAATTTGATGCTGGGCAATAAATCTAGGAATGAACATACCGGATGTCTGGATAATGTAGCACATTCTATTAAATGCACTGTTTCCCCTAGCATAATGCTAGGCAATAAAGTTCCAGGACTGAACATACCGGATGTCTGGATAATGTAGCACATTCTATCAACAGCACTGTCTTCCCTAGCTTGATGGTGGGCAATAATGTTCTCGGACTGAACATACTGAATGTCTGGATTATGTAGCACATTCTATCAACTGCACTGTCTCCCCTAGCTTGATGCTGGGCAATAAAGTTCTAGGGCGGAACATACCGGATGTCTGGATAATGTAGCACATTCTATCAACTGCACTGTCTCCCCTAGCTTTGTGCTGGGCAATAAAGTTCTAGGACTGAACAAGCCGGATGTTTGGATAATGTAGCACATTCTATCAACTGCACTGTCTCCCCTAGCTTGATGCTGGGCAATAAAGTTCTAGGGCGGAACATACCGGATGTCTGGATAATGTAGCACATTCTATCAACTGCACTGTCTCCCCTAGCTTTGTGCTGGGCAATAAAGTTCAAGGACTGAACAAGCCGGATGTTTGGATAATGTAGCACATTCTATCAACTGCACTGTCTCCCCTAGCTTGATGCTTGGCAATTAAGTTCAAGGACTGAACATACCGGATGTCTGGATAATGTAGCACATTCTATCAACTGCACTGTCTCACCTAGGTTGATGCTTGGCAATAAATCTAGGAATGAACATACCGGATGTCTGGATAAAGTATCACATTCTATCAATTGCACTGTCTCCCCTAGCATAATGCTAGGCAATAAAGTTCCAGGACTGAACATACCGGATGTCTGGATAATGTAGCACATTCTATCAACAGCACTGTCTTCCCTAGCTTGATGCTGGGCAATAATGTTCTCGGACTGAACATACTGGATGTCTGGATAATGTAGCACATTCTATCAACTGCACTGTCTCCCCTAGCTTGATGCTGGGCAATAAAGTTGTAGGGCGGAACATACCGGATGTCTGGATAATGTAGCACATTCTATCAACTGCACTGTCTCCCCTTGCTTGATGCTGGGCAATAAAGTTCTAGGGCTGAACATACTGGATGTCTGGATAATGTAGCACATTCTATCAACTGCACTGTCTCCCCTAGCTTGATGCTGGACAATAAAGTTCTAGGACTGAACATACCAGATGTCTGGATAATGTAGCACATTCTATCAACTGCATTGTCTCCCCTAGCTTGATGCTGGGCAATAAAGTTCTAGGGCGGAACATACCAGATGTCTGGATAATGTAGCACATTCTATCAACTGTATTATCTCCCCTAGCTTGATGCTGGTCAATAAAGTTCTAAGACTGAACAAACCGGATGTCTGGATAATGTAACACATTCTATCAATTGCACTGTCTCCCCTAGCTTGATGCTGGGCAATAAAGTTCTAGGACTGAACATACCGGATGTCTGGATAATGTAGCACATTCTATCAACAGACTGTCTCCCCTAGCTTGATGCTGGTCAATAAAGTTCTAGGACTGAACATACCGGATGTCTGGATAATGTAGCACATTCTATCAACTGCACTGTCTCCCCTAGCTTGATGCTGGGCAATAAAGTTCTAGGACTGAACATACTGGATGTCTGGATAATGTAGCACATTCTATCAACTGCACTGTCTCCCCTAGCATGATGCTTGGCAATAAAGTTCTAGGACTGAACAAATTGGATGTCTGGATAATGTAGCGCATTCTATTAACTGCACCGTCTCCCCTAGCTTGATGCTGGGCAATAAAGTTCTAGGACTGAACATACCTGATGTCTGGATAATGTAGCGCATTCTATTAACTGCACTGTCTCCCCTAGTTTGATGCTGGGCAATAAAGTTCTAGGACTGAACAAACCGGATGTCTGGATAATGTAGCACATTCTATCAATTGCACTGTCTCCCCTAGCTTGATGCTGGGCAATAAAGTTCTAGGACTGAACATACCGGATGTCTG
Organism: Panopea generosa; assembly: GCA_029582155.1. Classification (NCBI taxonomy): domain Eukaryota; kingdom Metazoa; phylum Mollusca; class Bivalvia; order Adapedonta; family Hiatellidae; genus Panopea; species Panopea generosa. The sequence continues at coordinate 92,665,436 of CM055896.1, forward strand.
GATAATGTAGCACATTCTATCAACTGCACTGTCTCCCCTAGCTTGATGCTGGGCAATAAAGTTCTAGGACTGAACATACCGGATGTCTGGATAATGTAACACATTTTATCAACTGCACTGTCTCCCCTAGCATGATGCTTGGCAATAAAGTTCAAGGACTGAACAAACCGGATGTCTGGATAATGTAGCACATTCTGTCAACTGCACTGTCTCCCCTAGCTTGATGCTGGGCAATAAAGTTCTAGGACTGAACATACTGGATGTCTGGATAATGCAGCACATTCTATCAACTGCACTGTCTCCCCTAATTTGATGCTGGGCAATAAATCTAGGAATGAACATACCGGATGTCTGGATAAAGTAGCACATTCTATTAAATGCACTGTCTCCCCTAGCATAATGCTAGGCAATAAAGTTCCAGGACTGAACATACCGGATGTCTGGATAATGTAGCACATTCTATCAACTGCACTGTCTCCCCTAGCTTGATGCTGGGCAATAAAGTTATAGGGCGGAACATACCGGATGTCTGGATAATGTAGCACATTCTATCAACTGCACTGTCTCCCCTAGCTTGATGCTGGGCAATAAAGTTCTAGGGCTGAACATACCGGATGTCTGGATAATGTAGCACATTCTATCAACCGCACTGTCTCCCCTAGCTTGATGCTGGACAATAAAGTTCTAGGACTGAACATACCAGATGTCTGGATAATGTAGCACATTCTATCAACTGCATTGTCTCCCCTAGCTTGATGCTGGGCAATAAAGTTCTAGGGCGGAACATACCAGATGTCTGGATAATGTAGCACATTCTATCAACCGCACTGTCTCACCTAGCTTGATGCTGGGCAATAAAGTTCTAGGACTGAACATACCTGATGTCTGGATAATGTAGCATATTCTATCAACTGCATTGTCTCCCCTAGCTTGATGCTGGGCAATAATGTTCTCGGACAACATACTGGATGTCTGGATAATGTAGCATATTCTATCAACTGCACTGTCTCCCCTAGCTTGATGCTGGGCAATAATGTTCTCGGACAACATACTGGATGTCTGGATAATGTAGCACATTTGATCAACTGCACTGTCTCCCCTAGCTTGTTGCTGGGCAATAAAGTTCTAGGACTGAACATACCAGATGTCTGGATAATGTAGCACATTCTATCAACTGCACTGTCTCCCCTAGCTTGATGCTGGGCAATAAAGTTGTAGGACTGAACATACCAGATGTCTGGATAATGTAGCACATGCTATCAACTGCACTGTCTCCCCTAGCTTGTTGCTGGGCAATAAAGTTCTAGGACTGAACATACCAGATGTCTGGATAATGTAGCACATTCTATCAACTGCACTGTCTCCCCTTGCTTGATACTGGGCAAAAAAGTTCTAGGACTGAACATACAGGATATCTGGATGATAAAGCACATTCTATCAATTCCACTGTCTCCCCTAGCATGATGCTGGGCAATAAAGTTCTAGGACTGAACATACTGTGTAGCAATGTGGAATAGTCTCTGTGTGAGATGTGTTACAACACTTGTAAATATGTTACAACACTTGTAAATGTGTTACAACACAAATAGATGTATTACATCACTTGTAGATACAGCACAACACATAAAGATGTGTTGCATCATTTGTAGATGTGTTACAAGAATTGTAGATGTGTTACCACACTTGTAGATGTGTTATAACAATTGTAGATGTATTACAACACATATAGATGTGTTACATCACTTGTAGATACATCACTACACATAAAGATGTGTTGCACTATTTGTAGATGTGTTACAAGAATTGTAGATGTGTTACAACACTTGTAGATGTGTTACAACGGATGTGTTATATCACTTGTAGATACATCACAGCACATAAAGATGTGTTACATCATTTGTAGATGTGTTACAAAAATTGTAAATGAGTTACATCACCTGTAGATACATCACAACACATAAAGATGTGTTACATCATTTGTAGATGTGTTACAAGAGTATCAGATGTGTTACAAGTATTGTAGATGTGTTACAACAATTGTAGATGTGTTATGACACATATATATGTTCTACATCACTTGTAGAGACATCACAACACATAAAGATGTGTTGCTTCATTTGTAGATGTGTTACAATACATATAGATGTCTTACAATACTTGTAGATGTGTTACATCACTTGTAGATGTGTTACATCACTTGTAGATGTGTTACAACACTTGTAAATGTGTTGCATCATTTGTAGATATGTTTGAACACATATAGATGTGTTACACCACTTGTAGATACATCACAACACATAAAGATGTGTAACATCATTTGTAGATGTGTTACAAAAATGTAGATGTGTTACAACACTAGTAGATGTGTTACAACAATTGTAGATGTGTTACAACACATATAGATGTGTTACGTCACTTGTATATACATTACAACACATATAGATGTGTTACATCATTTGTAGATATGTTATAACACATAAGTATGTTACATCATTTGTAGATATGTTACAACACATTATAGATGTGTTACATCACTTGTAGATACATCACAACACATAAAGATGTGTTCCATCATTTGTAGATGTATTACAAGAATTGTAGATGTGTTACAACACTTGTAGATGTGTTAAAAGAATTGTAGATGTATTACAACACATATAGATGTGTTACATCACTTGTAAATACATTACAACACATATAGATGTGTTACATAATTTGTAGATATGTTAGAACACATATAGATGTGTTACATCACTTGTAAATATGTTACAACACATATAGATGTGTTACATAACTTTTGGATATGTTACAACTCATATAGATGTGTTACATCACTTTTAGATACATTTCAACACATATAGATGTGTTACATCAATTGTAGATATGTTACAACACATATAGATGTGTTTCATAATTTGTAGATATGTTACAACTCATATAGATGTGATACATCACTTGTAGATACATTTCAACACATATAGATGTGTTACATCAATTGTTGATATGTTACAACACATATAGATGTGTTACATAATTTGTAGATATGTTACAATTCATATAGATGTGTTACATCACTTGTAAATACATAACAACACATATAGATGTATTACATCATTTGTAGATATGTAACAGCATATATAGATGTGTTACATCACTTCTAGATATGTTATAGCACATACACATGTGTTACATCATTTGTAGATATGTTAAAATACATATAGATGATGTGTTACATCACTTGTAGGTGTATTTCAACACTTGTAACACTGTCAATATTTGCAGCACTGGTACAAGGAGACACCATTGTGGTACCTCAATAGTAACAATTTATTACTTTGATTAGAGTCAGGTTTTCAACACTGTTGTGAGAACTACATTGCTATGAGAACAACAGCGTGTTCTTCATAACATCAAACAAGATATATCTGGACCAAATGTCAATGATAAGTAATGAATAAATGTTCTGATAGCAAGTGTAGTTTGCACTTGTTACACAGGCATCCGAGTTCAAGGATACAACTACGATATGAAATGTGTGCACACTATGTGTGCATGGCTGAATATCTAGGGAGCATTCATACAGAGCCTTGAACTAAGCTAGGTTTGGGGAAACATCTGTAATGAATATCTACGGACCATTTATACAGAGCCTTGAACTTCAGCCTACACTGTACACAATAATCAGATAGGTTTGGGCAAACATCTGTAACGCTAAGTTAAACATATAAGTTTGGTTTCACAAGAGGTCAAAGAAACAACAACAAAGCTTAACTTGATAATATCTCTTATGTTGCATACCAGAAAAGTTCAAGGAAACAAAATCAGTACTTAATTGCTTCACTTAATATTAATCAAAATAATCTAGAGGTATACAAACACAGCTGTAGCTGATACTTGCTGTTGGTTTCATCATAATGTACTTGACACATATAGTGTGTCACTGATTATTACTGTTGGTTTCATCATAATGTACCTGACACATATAGTGCATCACTGATTATTGCTGTTGGTTTCATCATAATGTACCTGACACATATAGTGTGTCATTGATTATTGCTGTTGGTTTCATCATAATGTACCTGACACATATAGTGCATCACTGATTATTGCTGTTGGTTTCATCATAATGTACCTGACACATATAGTGTGTCATTGATTATTGTTGTTGGTTTCATCATAATGTACCTGACACATATAGTGCATCACTGATTATTGCTGTTGGTTTCATCATAATGTACCTGACACATATAGTGTGTCATTGATTATTGTTGTTGGTTTCATCATAATGTACCTGACACATATAGTGCATCGCTGATTATTACTGTTGGTTTCATCATAATGTACCTGACACATATAGTGTGTCATTGATTATTGTTGTTGGTTTCATCATAATGTACCTGACACATATAGTGCATCGCTAATTATTACTGTTGGTTTCATCATAATGTACCTGACACATATAGTGCATCACTGATTATTACTGTTGGTTTCATCATAATGTACCTGACACGTATAGTGTGTCACTGATTATTGCTGTTGGTTTCATCAAACGACCTGACACATAAAGTGTGTCACTGATTATTGCTGTTGGTTTCATCATAATGTATCTGACACATATAGTGTGTCATTGATTATTGCTGTTGGTTTCATCATAATGTATCTGACACATTTTATAGTGCATCGCTGATTATTAGCTCACCTGAGCTGAAGGCTCACAGGTGAGCTTTTGTGATCGCCTGGTGTCTGTCGTCTGTCGTCCATCATCAGTCATTAACTTTTAGCTTTTAACAGCTTCTTCTCTGAGACTACTTGGCCAATTTTGATATAATTTCACAGAAATGTTTCTTGGGTGACCCTCTACCAGGTTTGTTCAAGCCATCTTGATTCATCAAAAAACATGGCGGCTAGGGGGTGGAGTTAGTTTACTATATAAGCTATAGTAAAAACTTAAAAAATCTTCTTGTCAGAAACTACTGGCTCAATTTCAAAATAATTTCACAGAAATGTTCCTTGGGTGACTCTCTACTAAGTTATCATAAAAAGATAAATGATACAATTATAATAAATGATTGAATATTATTCAGATATCATTAACCATTTTAAAGTAGGTGTTTTTCTGAATATAACAGTCAGAGTTTTTATGATTCAGGCAGTGATGGTTTACTGCTTCATAATAAAGCAATACCATATATTTAGCTAGTTTCTTCACAGCAAGAAGTCTGCTTGAGATTTTCAGTGTCAAAGTGTAATTGAAATCTTGGAGGAGGAGCTAAATTGTTTTTGGGGGAGAGTGCACTGCAACAAAGATTCTTTCAAGTGATATACTTTGGGAAGGCTTGTGTTTGAAACTCATAGGAATATTTATTGCGCTGGAACTGAGGATTGTTTCGTGCACAATAGTTTAGTCTGATGCTTTAGTTTGAAACAGTTCTCAAACATTACAGGTTAGTTTTGTGCTGGAACTGGATATTTATCTTAGTTCGAAGACTTAGCATCTATAGTAAAAACTTCAGAAGCCTTCTTGTAAGAATCTACTGACCTGATTTTGATGTAATTTCACTGACATTTACCATGGGTGAACCTCTACCAAGTTTGAACTCTTCTACACATCTGTTACATCTTCAAAACAAATCAAAATTCTAACTACTTGCCCATCTCGTCTTTCTGAAATTTTGAGTGTACATGTATTATATAATCTACTTATGTTGGGTGACTCAATGTCAGTCAGGTGAGCGATAAAGGGCCATCTTGGCCCTCTTGTTGCTGTTGGTTTCATCATAATGTACCTAACACATATAATGCATCACTGATTATTGCTGTTGGTTTCATCATAATGTACCTGACACATATAGTGTATCACTGATTATTGCTATTGGTTTCATCATAATGTACCTAACACATATGTGTCACTGATTATTGCTGTTGGTTTCATCATAATGTACCAGATACATATAGTGTGTCACTGATAACTGCTATTGGTTTCATCGTAATGTACCTGACACATGTAGTGTGTCACTGATAACTGCTGTTGGTTTCATCGTAATGTACCTGACACATGTAGTGTGTCACTGGTTACTGCTGTTGATTTCATCATAATGTACCTTACACATGTAGTGTGTCACTGGTTACTGCTGTTTGTTTCATCATAATGTACCTGACACATATAGTGCGTCACTGGTTATTGCTGTTTGTTTCATCATAATGTACCTGACACATATAGTGCGTCACTGGTTATTGCTGTTTGTTTCATCATAATGTACCTGACACATATAGTGCGTCACTGGTTATTGCTGTTTGTTTCATCATAATGTACCTGACACATATAGTGCGTCACTGGTTATTGCTGTTTGTTTCATCATAATGTACCTGACACATATAGTGCGTCACTGGTTATTGCTGTTTGTTTCATCATAATGTACCTGACACATTTAGTGCGTCACTGGTTATTGCTGTTTGTTTCATCATAATGTACCTGACACATATAGTGCATCACTGGTTATTGCTGTTTGTTTCATCATAATGTACCTGACACATATAGTGCGTCACTGGTTATTGCTGTTTGTTTCATCATAATGTACCTGACACATTCAGTGCGTCACTGGTTATTGCTGTTTGTTTCATCATAATGTACCTGACACATATAGTGCATCACTGGTTATTGCTGTTTGTTTCATCATAATGTACCTGACACATTCAGTGCATCACTGGTTATTGCTGTTTGTTTCATCATAATGTACCTGACACATATAGTGCATCACTGGTTATTGCTGTTTGTTTCATCATAATGTACCTGACACATATAGTGCGTCACTGGTTATTGCTGTTTGTTTCATCATAATGTACCTGACACATATAGTGCGTCACTGGTTATTGCTGTTTGTTTCATCATAATGTACCTGACACATATAGTGCGTCACTGGTTTTTGCTGTTTGTTTCATCATAATGTACCTGACACATTTAGTGCGTCACTGGTTATTGCTGTTTGTTTCATCATAATGTACCTGACACATATAGTGCGTCACTGGTTATTGCTGTTTGTTTCATCATAATGTACCTGACACATATAGTGCGTCACTGGTTATTGCTGTTTGTTTCATCATAATGTACCTGACACATATAGTGCGTCACTGGTTATTGCTGTTTGTTTCATCATAATGTACCTGACACATATAGTGCGTCACTGGTTATTGCTGTTTGTTTCATCATAATGTACCTGACACATATAGTGCGTCACTGGTTATTGCTGTTTGTTTCATCATAATGTACCTGACACATATAGTGCGTCACTGGTTATTGCTGTTTGTTTCATCATAATGTACCTGACACATATAGTGCGTCACTGGTTATTGCTGTTTGTTTCATCATAATGTACCTGACACATTGAGTGCGTCACTGGTTATTGCTGTTTGTTTCATCATAATGTACCTGACACATATAGTGCGTCACTGGTTATTGCTGTTTGTTTCATCATAATGTACCTGACACATTTAGTGCGTCACTGGTTATTGCTGTTTGTTTCATCATAATGTACCTGACACATATAGTGCGTCACTGGTTATTGCTGTTTGTTTCATCATAATGTACCTGACACATATAGTGCGTCACTGGTTATTGCTGTTTGTTTCATCATAATGTACCTGACACATATAGTGCGTCACTGGTTATTGCTGTTTGTTTCATCATAATGTACCTGACACATTTAGTGCGTCACTGGTTATTGCTGTTTGTTTCATCATAATGTACCTGACACATATAGTGCATCACTGGTTATTGCTGTTTGTTTCATCATAATGTACCTGACACATATAGTGCATCACTGGTTATTGCTGTTTGTTTCATCATAATGTACCTGACACATATAGTGCGTCACTGGTTATTGCTGTTTGTTTCATCATAATGTACCTGACACATATAGTGCGTCACTGGTTATTGCTGTTTGTTTCATCATTATGTACCTGACACATATAGTGCGTCACTGACTTATTTCCATACATATATTGCCCTTGCACTTAATTGTCTTGTTTGGCAAACAGTGACTGGTGCCAGGCTGCCACAAGTATTCAGGGAGTACATGACATACTGCAGCCTCTTTTAAAGGGAATATATCAGGATTTTTCAAAACTTTAAAATTGGCTGAAAACATTTTTTCCAATATAGCATGTCTATATATACTATATTCACTGACCCTGTTTTGCCAAAAGGATATTTATTTTTAGCTCTACTGGCCAAAGGCCAGAAGTGCTTATGCGATGGCGCGTTGTCTGTCGTCCGTCGTCTGTCGTCTGTTAGCAGCACTTTCTCTAAAACCACTAGGCCAATTAAACTGAAACTTCACATGGGTGTTTCTATTGCATAGGAGACTATACCGAAGATTTTTTTTTTTCGGTCTGAAATTCAAGATGGCCGCCATTACTAAAAATAGTCCAAAACTTAAAAAATCTTCTTCTCATGAACGGCCCAACAGATTTTCAAAATGTTTATGTAGTAATGATGACCAACTATAGTTTTGTTAGATTTGTTCAAATGGTGTCCCTAGGGTTAAATATGACCCTGCCCCAAGGGTTCAATTAGGGGACACATGTCATTATAATATATTTATGCCCCCCAAAAATATTTTTGGGGGGCATATAGTAATCGCAGCGTCCGTCTGTCCGGGGGGACAAATGGGTATTGAAGTGTCTAGGGTTTAGGGTTAGTAATTTTTATGGACAGTTGAAAAGTTGTTGAAAAAACATTACGTGGCTGTTCTAGACACTTAAAAAACAGCTCTTAGGTGGCTTTTTTTCTCTTACGTGGCTAAAATTAAGCCACGTAAGTAATACGATTGACGCAAAGAAGCCACTTAAATACCCATTTGTGAGAACGTCCTTCTGTCCGGGCGGACAAATGGGTATTTAAGTGTCTAGGGTTTAGGGTTAGTAATTTTTATGGACAGTTGAAAAGCTGTTGAAAAAACATTAAGTGGCTGTTCTAGACACTTAAAAAACAGCTCTAAGGTGGCTTTTTTTCTCTAACGTGGCAAAAATTTAGCCAGATTGACGCAAAGAAGCCACTTAAATACCCATTTGTGAGAACGACCGTCCGTCCTTCCATCCGGTATTTCGTTTCCGGCCTGTAACTTTGTCATGCATAGATGGATTTTGTTGATACTTGCTACAAATGATCAACATAGTATAACGACGTGTCGCGAGTAAGACCCACACCCGTACCTCTAAGGTCAAAGTCACAATTTGAGTTTGTTTGACAACACTTTGAGTTTGTGTGAGATTTCTTTTCTGGCCTGTAACTTTCTCATGCATAGATGGATTTTGTTGATACTTGCTACAAATGATCAACATAACATGACGACGTGTCGCGGGTAAGACCCACACCCATACCTCAAAGGTCAAGGTCACAATTTGAGTTTGTTTGACAACACTTTGAGTTTGTGTGAGATTTCGTTTCTGGCCTGTAACTTTGTCATGCATTGATGGATTTTGTTGATACTTGCTACAAATGATCAACATAACATATCATATATTTTTATTTTCACAGACCATTTGGGGGGCATGTGACACTTAACAGTGACATTTCTTGTATTATTATTTTTTTTTAAAATTGAAATGATTTTGCTTATATTTTCACTAAAGCATTATTAGGTGAAGGAGGTTAAGATTTGTAAAAATGACTGGGTTCCACTGTCTTAAGGGGTCAGGAGGGGCCCCAAAAGGGTAAAAATTGGGAACTACTAAATTCGTTTTCTTAAGAACCAGTATGTCAGATTTGTTCATATTTTGCATAAATTATCCCTATGTGTAGGGTTTGATTGCAGATAAGAATTTAGGGGCTAAAATTTATAGGGGCCCTGTATGGGGACTTAGAATTTTACATAGGGATACTATGGGAAAACAGAAAATGTTTTTTTTCTTTCATCTGTTCTGAAACCACTAGGCCAGTTAAACTGAAACTTCACATGGGTGTTTTTATTGCATAGGAGACTATACCGAAGATTTTTATTTTTTCGATCTGAAATTCAAGATGGCCGCCATTACTAAAATTAGTCCAAAACTTAAAAAATCTTCTTCTCATGAACGGCCCAACAGATTTTCAAAATGTTTATGTAGTAATGATGACCAACCATAGTTTTGTTAGATTTGTTCAAATGGTGTCGCTAGGGTTAAATATGACCCCGCCCAATGGTTCAGTTAGGGGACACATGTCATTATAATTTTTTTTATTTTCTTTTTTTTAAATGGAAATGGTTGTGCCTATATTTTCACAGAAGCATTGTTTGGTGAAGGAAGTTAAGATTTGTAAAAATGAGTGGGTTCCTATGTCTTAAGGGGTCAGGAGGGGCCCCAAAAGGGTACAAATTGGGAATTAGTAAAATTGTTTTCTTAAGAACCAGTATGTCAGATTTGTACATATTTGATATAAATTATCCCTAAGTGTAGGGGTTTGATTGCAGATAAGAATTTAGGGGTTAAAATATTTAGGGGCCCTGTAAGGGGACTTAGAATTTTACATAGGGATACTGTGGGAAAACAGAAAATTCTCTTTTTTTTTCATTTATTTTGAAACCACTAGGCCAATTAAACTGAAACTTCACATGGATGTTTCTATTGTATAGGAGACTATACAAAAGATTTTTTTTTCTATCTAAAGTTCAAGATGGCCGATGTTTCTATTGCATAGTAGAATTTCAAAAAGTGCTATGGCCACTGAGACAGTAGAGTGTCCTCAGGCCCTCTTGGGCCTCTTGTTATGTTTTTAAATGCCAAAATAATACATGTATATTGAAAAGGGATTTCCTCACTAAGGTTAGACTAAAACAGATTTCCTGTTTAAAATGGCAACATAATTTGTGATGTATTAAAATGATTTCATTTTGATTTTTAATTTAGTTATACAGGTTTACATAAAATATCAATTCTATAATGTTTTGGTGGATTTGACTTACCAAATCATTGGGATTTTATTAGCTAACCTAAGCAAAGGTCAAGGTGAGCCATTCTGATCGCTTGTTGTCCTTAGTCTGTTACTTTTTTTTGCTGTGTGCACTTTAGTATCCCCATTTTTCATTGGATCTTCAAAAAACTTACATAGTAGTTATATAACCATAATATCTCAGACAAATTCTTGAACTGGCTAAATCGGATCATTAATGTTAGAGTTATGGCCCTTGAAACATTAATAAATACACTATTTGATTGTGTGTGCACTCTAGCATCTGCATTTTTCATTTGATTCATTTAATTCTCACCAAATTTAAACAGTAGTTATATAACTATAATATCTTGGACACTATTTTAAATTCGCCAAATCCAATTATTAATGTCAGAGTTATGGTCCTTGAAACATTAAAAACTGCAATATTTGACCTTGTGTGCACCAGTATTTTTTATTTGATTCTCACCAAACTTACACAGTAGTTATATAACCATAATATCTATAACAAGCTCTTGAATTGGCCAAATCCGGTAATTAATGTCTGAGTTATGGCCCTTGTGTCGTCACAAATTTCATTATTTGACCTTATGTGCACTCTAGCAACCTCAATTTTCATTTTGATCCTCATCAAACTTACATAGTAGTTATATTACCATAATATCTTTGACAAATTCTAGAACTGGCCAAATCAGAATATTGATGACAGAGTAATGCCCTTGAATTGTAAACTTAATCAACAGCCCACTTTGTACATGTGGATTAATAGAAAACACAGATCATTACCTCTTCATTTGCTCTTCGTATACGGAGCAGAGAGACATTATGTTACAAAAAATACGAGAATTAAACATACAACCAACTGTAAATACACTTTTGTTTGGAGATCCCTTGTTATCCATTGAAATCAATACAAGCTTATTTCTAATAGTACAAGACTATATAATAGCATCAAAAAGATTCAAGTAGCGCATAAACCACTTAACAGTTAATATTTTCAAATCCTTTCAAATCTTAATTTTAACTAACATTTATCTGAACTTAGTTTCGATATATCTGTACATAACTGACCATACCATTAAGTCCCTCAATGGCTATTCCTATTCCTGTTGAGACGAACAGCAAAATTTCACCCATCTCTCTATCTCTCTCTCTCTCTGTTTGTTACAATATGCAAAGTTTCTTGACATATTCTATTAAGAAATTTATATCTCTATATATAATATGTAGGAACATCTACAGATCCTTCTACTATCATTCATTGATATATATATATATATATAATTGTAATACTGTCACATATTTAATATATTGATTTTGGGAGACAGATTCACAAAAGCTGTAAGCTTTCTTCTGAATCCCTTTCATAATTGTATACACATGTGTTAACTAATATGTGATATTTTCAATGTAATTGTATACTTTTTGTGAATAAAATATGTTTAAACTAATTGTAAAAACTGCACTATTTGACCCAGTGTGCACTCAAGCACTAGCATTTTTCATTTGATTCTCTCCAAACTTACACAGATGCTATATAACCATAATATCTTGGACAAGTTCTTGAACTGGCCAAATTGGGTGGTATGGTCTTTGAATCGACAAGAATTCATTATATGAATCTATGTACAATCTAGCACCTGCAACTATTGCTGTCTTTGACATTGTGTCCACTGCCACAGGTGAGCAATTTAGGGCAAAACTGGCCCTCATGATTATTGGATGCCTTTTATCCAATTTAATAATTTTTTTAAGACATTAATAGCGTTTTTTTTCTGATATACTCCCTTTAAAGGCACAGTGACCTCATCTTTCTATTTTTGTTAATTTTTAATGCAATGATAATTTCCACAGTTAACTTTTAATGGGTGATAACTTTTGCAGTTTGCAGTATATTTTCTATAGCTATCTTGACAACAATCCCAAAACTGTAAACTGAGTGAAATGCTCGTGAAAAATGGCGAAAGGAAAAATGGAGATTAATTTGCAGCTAAATATACCTTACTTCTGTACCACGATGTGATTTCTGAAGGAAACAATTGATTGTGAGATTTCTGTTGTATAAAAAATTTCAATTGTGTGGAGAGTACAAACAAAAGATTTTAAGTCCTGCTGATTTAATTAAATTTGTATGTAAAAAGTATGATAGTTATTTGTTTAGAATCTGTTGAAAATGGTATTAAACCGTTTTGCAGGTTAAGTGTTTTCAAAATAATGTCCTTGTACTGTTTTAATACAGAAGTTTAAAATAAACGATCATCCAATCTATATAAACAAACTAATTTGTGTTCCATGAAGTACCAACACATTATCTGGCCTATAAATTGAAATGAGAAAAAACAAAAAGTGGATAATATACAGAATGAACCAGGAACAAAGCTGCAGAGTTTCTGTATGTTTGATATCTAATACGTCTGGACTGTCTTTAGTGACTATCCAAGGGAATAGGGTAAAATGTCACATAAGACAGGGTGTTGTCATATGCAGCCAATGGAATTAGTTTGTTCCTCATTGATTCAAACATAAATAGATTGTAGGTTAAATAGAACCAGAATTTTATGACATGTTTGTTGGTTTATGATATAAGTCATTGATTATCATATTCATTATGGTATTTGCTACTTTTCACACGTACCCTTCGGACCTATGGCTAGAAGAGCTAATAACTATCCTGTTATTTTGTTTGATTAAGGTATAATTATCCCTTCATGAACCCCAAAGATCAATGGTTACTTTGAAACTTTTAAAAAAAAACTTGTCACTTCAGACAGGCGGATTTAGAAACACTTATTGATTATGGGGAAACAGTTTTATGGGCACTTGTCACTAAGGCCAAATGTTGTCATAGAGTCACATAAGGCCAGATGTTGTCATAGAGTCACATAAGGCCAAATGTTGTCATAGAGTCACATAAGGCCATATGTCATATGGTCACATAAGGTCTGATGTTGTCATAGGGTCACATTAGGCCAGATGTTGTCATACAGTCACTAAGGCCAAATAATGTCATACAATCACATAAGGCCAAATATTGTCATACAGTCACATAAGGCCAAATGTTGTCATACAGTCACAAAAGGCCAAATGTTGTCATACAGTCACACAAAGCCAGATGTTGTCATACAGTCACTAAGGCCTAATGTTGTCATACAGTCACTAAGGCCTAATGTTGTCATACAGTCACTAAGGCAAAATGTTGTCATACAGTCACTAAGGCCTAATGTTGTCATACAGTCACTAAGGCCAAATGTTGTCATACAGTCACATAAGGCCAGATGTTGTCATACAGTCACTAAGGCCAAATGTTGTCATACAGTCACTAAGGCCAAATGTTGTCATACAGTAACATAAGGCCAAATGTTGTCATACAGTCACTAAGGCCAGATGTTGTCATACAGTCACTAAGGCCAAATGTTGTCATACAGTCACATAAGGCCAGATGTTGTCATACAGTCACATAAGGCCAGATGTTGTAAGGTCACGTAAGGCCAGATGTTGTCATACAGTCACATAAGGCCAGATGTTGTAAGGTCACATAAGGCCAGATGTTGTCATACAGTCACATAAGGCCAGATGTTGTAAGGTCACATAAGGCCAGATGTTGCCATATGGTCACAAAAGGCCAGATGTTGTAAGGTCACATAAGACCAGATGTTGTAAGGTCACATAAGGCCAGATGTTGTCATACAGTCACATAAGGCCAGATGTTGTAAGGTCACATAAGGCCAGATGTTGCCATATGGTCACATAAGGCCAGATGTTGTCATACAGCCACATGAGGCCAGATGTTGTCATACAGTCACATAAGGTCAGATGTCATATAGTCACATAAGGTCAGATGTTGTATCATAAGGCCAGATGTCATATGGTCACATAAGGTCAGATGTTGTCATACAGTCACATAAGGCCAGATGTTGTAATACAGTCGCATAAGGCCAGATGGGCCTGTTCAGTCATTTGTTATATAGATGGGGCCAGTTCAGCCAGTTATTATATAGCTGGGACCCTGTTCAGTCAGCTGTTGTATAGCTGGGGCCCCGTTCAGTCAATTGTTTTATAGCTGGGATCCTGTTCAGCCAGCTGTTATATAGCTGGGGCCGGTTTAGCCAGTTGTTATATAGCTAGGGCCCGTTCAGCCAGTCGATATATAGTTTGGGCCTTTTCAGCCAGTTGTTATATAGCTGGGACCCATTCAGCCAGTTGTTATATAGCTGGGACCCATTCAGTCATTTGTTATATAGCTTGGGCCCATTCAGCCAGTTGTTATATAACTGTGGCCTATTCAGCCAGTTGTTATATAACTGGGGCCTATTCAGCCAGTTGTTATATAACTGGGGCCTATTCAGCCAGTTGTTATGTAACTGGGGCCTATTCAGCCAGTTGTTATATAACTGTGGCCTATTCAGCCAGTTGTTATATAGCTGTGGCCTATTCAGCCAGTTGTTATATAGCTGTGGCCTGTTCAGTCAGCCTAGTTTGTTATCATCATTCATGTGGCAGCCAGGAACCACACAAGGGGTGATCATTTATGACAAAACATGAAAATACAGATATGACACATATTTGTAAGATACCCAGCCTTTAGCCTGGTTGAATAAGTCATAGATAACCAGCTTTATATAATCTTATTTTACATATTTTACTCTTACATTTTACTTATAGAAGTCAAAATGTTTTGCCTGAAAATTTACCACTGCTGTACATAATTGATCACAAAGAGATACTAAAAAATTCTGAAAAGATACGAAAAAATAACTGCAAATAATTAGCATAATTCTCTCTTATAAAGTTTTTTTACCAAGCGAGGTTCAAACAGAAGGCCTCAACTGTGGCAAGTAAACTATCTTGAGACAGAACCTTTGCTGCGTGGCATGTTTCCATAAAACCATATCACAGTTATAGAAAATGATAGAAGACAGGTTTTTTTTCCCTTCTATAGGAGACGCTGGTAAACGGTGTCTTCCTCTCACTGATTTTTTCCCCTTATTGCTAAAAAATCACCTCGCCGATCATTTTTCCCTTTAATTAAAAAAAAAACCTTTCCGGTAAAGAGGGCCCTTTTTGCGAAAAACATGCCCGGTTTGCCTATTTATTTTTGTAGAGATCGTAAGTTTATATTCGTGTAGCGTAACAGTTCACAAAGTAAATATGTGCAAGATATCATATGGTTACTAAATTTTAAAGTTTTTATAAAAACAGCATCTATTTGTATATAGTGTCATGTCAGTGACCATGCAAGGTCATAGAATTGACCAGACTTACACAGGAATAACACAAATATCCCCAATTTAAATCGCAAAAGCAACACATTTCAATTTATTTTTTAAGGACCGGATGTTCGCATAGCATTGCATTTCATACAGTTAAATTATGCATGACATAAGAAGTTAGAATTAAATATAGCGTCCAATCGTAAATAGGGTCACGCGAGGTCATCGAATTGTCCAGACTTGCGCGGGAAATAACAAAAATCTCCACATTTTCAATCATAAAAACAATTTATATTTATATATTTAATTTTCCAGAAGACCAGTTGTTTATATTCATGTTGCATTGCAGTTTGCGCAGTAAAATTATGCATGACACCATAGGTTACATTTAAAAATAGCGTCCAATTGTAAATACCCATGCCAGTGATCATGCGAGGTCATGGAATTTTCCAGGAATATCTATTTTCTGAAAATGTACAGCAGTCTATTTTTATTTTTTGAGAAATCATGTGTACTGACTGTGATCATTGATAAGGTAATAATTCAATGTTTGTTTTGATTGTGATAATTGGGATGGGATCTTAATGCTGCGCGCTACCGTGTGCGGCTTACCGGCTTACCGTTATGGTTTTGGGGATTAGAAGTTGGGGAGGGGTGTCTTTGTATTCCTTTGTCATAGAATTATTATTTTTTTATCATCACAAAGATAATTTAATATTCAACAAAGTTTACATTTACAAAAAAAGTGTAAAATAAATATATCTTGCAGAAATATTGACTTTATAAGCAAGAGATATATAAACTAGTGTTGAATTTTAAAAAAAATGGAATGAAACAAAATCTATTTAGTTTCTATCCATATTTTTCATTATTCAATTGCCAAAGAATAATACTTTTTATATCACCAGAAAGAAAAGAGAATTTGCAACAAATTTGAAAACACACACAAAAAATATAAAATCAATATTTATTACTGAAAAAATGACTTAAATGAACTGGGTGTGTAATCAGCATATATTTTTAAATATCCCCTACAGGGATAGTGCAGAAACATTATCAGCTTATTGACATCTGTTTCCTTCTACCTGTATCTGGTAGGATAGGCAATACTGCTATATCTCTATGAACATGAAGTAGAGTTAATGACACTGCCAAATGCATTTACTGAATTTTAGAATGAATAGGGTTTTACGGCATACCAACACATTATAGGTTTTTCGACGCCAACAGGAAGGAAGATTCCAGATTTAGTCTACATGTATAAAAACAACAAATTAACAAACAGATTAAAATAAATAAATCAACAAACGAATATGCAGAATGAACCTAGAACCTTGATACCTGCAGAACTGCAGAGTTTCAGCAAATTCTATTGTATTACTCAATTTGTTGCTTCTTACAACATGCATAAGCCACAGTGATCCTATTCTTGCCATCACTCATGGCTCCCTGGAACCACACAGGGGTTGATAATTTACCCACAATAGTGAACATGAAATAGCTTATAAAATGTCCTCCTAGCCAGACTATGGTCCAAGGTTATACAACTTTAGTCCGTCTGCTGCGGTATGCCCCTGCTTATGAAATGTCCTCCTAATCAGACTATGGTCCGAGGTTATACAACTTTGTTTCGTCTGCTGTGGTATGCCCGTGCTTATGAAATGCCCTTCTTACCACTTTGTTTCATTTGCTGTGGTATGCCCCTGCTTATGAAATGCCCTCCTAACCACTTTGTTTCATCTGCTGTGGTATGCCCCTGCTTATGAAATGTCCTCCTAACCACTTTGTTCCGTCTGCTGTGGTATACCCCTGCTTATGAAATGTCCTCCTAACCAGACTATGGTCCGAGGTTATACAACTTTGTTCTGTCTGCTGCAGTATGCCCCTGCTTATGAAATGTCCTCCTAACCAGCTATGGTCCGAGGTTATACAACTTTGTTTCATCTGCTGTGGTATGCCCCTGCTTATGAAATGTCCTCCTAACCAGACTATGGTCCGAGGTTATACAACTTTGTTCTGTCTGCTGTGGTATGCCCCTGCTTATGAAATGTCTTCCTTACCAGACTATGGTCCGAGGTTATACAACTTTGTTATGTCTGCTGCGGTATGCCCCTGCTTATGAAATGTCCTCCTAACCAGACTATGGTCCAAAGTTATACACCTTTGATCCATCTGCTGCAGTATGCCCCTGCTTATGAAATGTCCTCCTAACCAGACTATGGTCCGAGGTTATACAACTCTGTTTCGTCTGCTGCGGTATGCCCCTGCTTATGAAATGTCCTCCTAACCAGACTATGGTCCGAGGTTATACAATTTTGTTTCGTCTGCTGTGGTATGCCCCTGCCTATGAAATGTCCTCCTAACCAGACTATGGTCCAAAGTTATACAACTTTGTTCCGTCTGCCGCGGTATGCCCCTGCCAATGAAATGTCGTCCTAACCAGACTTTGGTCCGGGGTTATACAACTTTGTTCCGTCTGCCGCGGTATGCCCCTGCTTATGAAATGTCCTCCCAACCAGACTATGGTCTGAGGTTATACAACTTTATTCCGTCTGCCACGGTATGCCCCTGCTTATGAAATGCCCTCCTAACCAGACTGTGGTCAGAGGTTATACAATTTTGTTCTGTCTGCTGCGGTATGCCCCTCCTTATGCAATGTCCTCAGAACCAGACTATGGTCCAGTGTTATACAACTTTGTTCTGTCTGCTGTGGTATGCCCCTGCATATGAAATGTCCTCCTAACAACTTTGTTTCATCTGCTGCAGTATGCCCCTGCTTATGAAATGTCCTCCTAACCACTTTGTTTCGTCTGCTGTGGTATGCCCCTGCTTATGAAATGTCCTCCTAACCAGACTATGGTCCGAGGTTATACAACTTTGTTCTATCTGCTGCGGTATGCCCCTGCTTATGAAATGTCCTCCTAACCAGACTATGGTCCGAGGTTATACAACTTTGTTTCATCTGCTGTGGTATGCCCCTGCTTATGAAATGTCGTCCTAACCAGATTATGGTCCAAGGTTATACAACTTTGTTTCATCTGCTGCGGTATGCCCCTGCTTATGAAATGACCTCCTAACCAGACTATGGTCCGAGGTTATACAGCTTTGTTTCATCTGCTGTGGTATGCCCCTGCTTATGAAATGACCTCCTAACTGGACTATGGTCCGAGGTTATACAACCTTGTTTCATCTGCTGTGGTATGCCCCTACTAATGAAATGTTGTCCTAACCAGACTATGGTCAAAGGTTATACAACTTTGTTTCATCTGCTGTGGTATGCCCCTGCTTATGAAATGACCTCCTAACCAGACTATGGTCTGAGGTTATACAACTTTGTTCCGTCTGCTGTGGTATGCCCCTACTTATGAAATGTCCTCCTAACCAGACTATGGTCCGAGGTTATACAACTTTGTTCCGTCTGCTGCGGTATGCCCCTGCTTATGAAATGTCCTCCTAACCAGACTATGGGCCGAGGTTATACAACTTTGTTTCATCTGCTGTGGTATGCCCCTGCTTATGTAATGTTCTTCTAACCACTTTGTTTCATCTGCTGCAGTATGCCCCTGCTTATGAAATGTCCTCCTAACCAGACTATGGTCCGAGGTTATACAACTTTGTCCCATGCTCAACATTAGAGTACATGCTTGACTCAAAAACAAATTGATATAATGAAGCAAATGTAAATACCTAAAATTTCTTACCTCAAATCAGCATAAATACTTTCACCTCAAGTTTGAGTCAAGTGTTCGAGCTTTAATTTGTGTTTTATATGAATCTTGAAAATTGGGTTTGAGTACAAATGAGATACCTGGTTATGATGCAAACAAACCTCTCATATTATGTTTTTTTATACACCTGTTTTTATACATCCGTGTATTGGTTGCCCCTGAATAACTTTTGAAAGGGTCTATATATAGATGTCTTTAATTAATATTTGGTGTGTACATGTAACAGTATGATCATAAATCAAGTTTGATATTTGTTGATGTTGATGAAATTTAACATGAGTCGGGCCTATTTTCGACCTAAATTTTGCCTACACTTAGTAGGGGCATCCATCTTCTATAGTCACATCTCTAGTTAAAATATGCTGGTTTAATTTTTGGAATATTTATACCCCCGACAAACGAAGTTTTGAGGGGGTATACTTGAGTCACCCTGAGGTCGGTCTGTCGGTCTGTCGGTCTGTCGGTCTGTCGGTCGGTCTGTCCGCAATTTTCCTTGTCCGGAGCATAACTTGAAAAGTACTGGATGGAATTTCATCAAACATCATACAATGGTAGAATATAATGAGAGGAAGTGCAATGTACAAGAAACATAACTCTATTCTTGCTAATTATAGAGTTATTGCCCTTTGATATTTTTTCTTGTCCGGAGCATAACTTGAAAAGTACCAGATGGAATTTCATCAAGCTTCATACAATGGTAAAATATAATGAGAGGAAGTGCAGTGTACAGGAAACATAACTCTATTCTTGCTAATTACAGAGTTATTGCCCTTTGATATATTTCCATTTCATATTTTTTCTTGTCGGGAGCATAACTTGAAAAGTACCGGATGGAATTTCATCAAGCTTCATACAATGGTACAATATAATAAGAGGAAGTGTAGTGTACAGGAAACATAACTCTATTCTTGCTAATTACAGAGTTATTGCCCTTTGATATATTTCCCTTGTCCGGAACATTACTTTTAAAGTACTGGATGGAATTTCATCAAACTTCATACAATGGTAGAATATAATGACAGGAAGTGCAGTGTACAAGAAACATAACTCTATTCTTGCTAATTACAGAGTTATTGCCCTTTGATATATTTCCCTTGTCCGGAGCATTACTTTTAAAGTACTGGATGGAATTTCATCAAACTTCATACAATGGTAGAATATAATGAGAGGAAGTGCAGTGTACAAGAAACATAACTCTATTATTGCTAATTACAGAGTTATTGCCCTTTGATATTTTTTCTTGTCGGGAGCATAACTTGAAAAGTACCTGATGGAATTTCATCAAGCTTCATACAATGGTAGAATATAATGAAAGGAAGTGCAGTGTACAAGAAACATAACTCTATTCGTGCTAATTACAGAGTTATTGCCCTTTGATATATTTCCCTTGTCCGGAGCATTACTTTTAAAGTACTGGATGGAATTTCATCAAACTTCATGCAATGGTACAATATAATGACAGGAAGTGCAGTGTACAGGAAACATAACTCTATTCTTGCTAATTACAGAGTTATTGCCCTTTGATATATTTCCCTTGTCCGGAGCATTACTTTTAAAGTACTGGATGGAATTTCATCAAACTTCATACAATGGTACAATATAATGACAGGAAGTGCAGTGTACAAGAAACATAACTCTATTCTTGCTAATTACAGATTTATTGCCCTTTGATATATTTCCCTTGTCTGGTGCAGTACTTTTAAAGTACTTTTAAAGCCATCAGTGATAACAGTTTAATAAAGTTCATGAAAGAACCAAGTTGATGAATACATGGAGTTCGAGCAAAGCAGGTTCGATATTGTATTCCTAGTGCTCTTGTTTGTTTCTTATCCATAAAATTGTTGTCCCTCAACATAACTCGAAAAAGTATAACATTTATTGATTGCCATGAAAGCTTGTACACTGCACAATAATTAAAAAGACCATTTTTAATTTTAATAAAACCATAAAAATTTAACAATACAAACAACTCAATCCATAACATTCTCTTTTATTAAGAATTTCTTTTGTCTGGAGCATTACTTTAAAACTATTGGATATAATTTAATAAAACTTCATACAATGGTTAACCATTTTCTGTCATGGCGGCGTTCGGGGGTATTCATCACTACAGTGATAGGTCTAGTTTTATTTAATTCTGTAAAGACATTTACATTCTCTTATAAAATAGTCTTCCTAGCTACCTGCTTCAGAGTTCTTGGGTTGGGAGACAGAACAACCAACATTTCTATAGGGAGGTTCAGTGAATGTACTCTGCCTCATCCCGTAAACAGTGATGTTGTAATTATGCGTGTCACTGATGTACAGTTTATAGCAGGATCACAGAAATTAGAAGGATCAGTGCAAGCAAGTAATGTTTACTCTCTGTACTTGATAATCGTTATGATATTGGAAGAATGAAATGAGGTCCATGTTGTATGAAAACAAAATGTTTTTACTGCTGCAGGAGTGTCAGTAAACCCATGACATATTTTTTTATATTTACCTATTGATATAGCAGTTTGGCATGACGTCAATATCTGGCGATAACTTTGTTTACAATGATCAATATCATTGTCATTTAGATGTTTGTCAAGTTGGAAAGTAAGTCCACCTTTTACGTTCAAGAGTTAAGATTGGATGAATCGTCATATCTTGTGGCTTTATTACACTCCTGAACTGTAAATTGTGTGATAATACTGATAATCATTGGACCTAATGCAAGAATGACTATTATTCCGCCCACTGGCCATGTGGCAATGTTTGTCAACATAAATACCATGAAGTGTTTACTTAGACATTGTTAGCTTGTATAAGGGAAATGGTGAAGTAGCAAGCAGTATCAAGCACTGGTTGATTATCAACATGTTTGATTGACAGCTGCGTCAATTTTATAACTCAAGCTTTGACCCTGTGGCAAATAAGTTATGTAATGTTCAGCTATTACGATTTAATGTTCACACTATTACACTGTAATTATTGATTCAGCTATTACGATTTAATGTTATTACACACTATTACACTGTAATTATTGATTCAGCTATTACCATTTAATGTTTTTACACACTATTACACTGTGATTATTTTTTGAGCTATTACCATTTAATGTTATTACACACTATTACACTGTTATTATTGATTCAGTTATTACCATTTAATGTTATTACACACTATAACACTGTAATTATTGATTCTGCTCTTACCATTTAATGTTATTACACACTATTACACTGTAATTATTGAATCAGTTATTACCATTTAATGTTATTACACACTATTAAACTGTAATTATTGATTCAGCTATTACCATTTAATGTTATAAAACACTATTACACTGTAAATATTGATTCAGCTATTACCCTTTAATGTTATTACACACTATTTTACTGTGATTATTGATTTAGTTATTACCATTTAATGTTATGAAACACTATTACACTGTAATTATTGATTCAGCTATTACCATTTAATGTTATTACACACTATTTCACTGTGATTAGTGATTCAACTATTACCATTTAATGTTATTACACACTATTACACTGTAATTATTGATTCAGCTATTACCATTTAATGTTATAAAACAATATTACACTGTAATTATTGATTCAGTTATTACCATTTAATGTTATAAAACACTATTACACTGTGATTATTGATTCAGCTATTACCATTCAATGTTATAACACTGTAATTATTGATTCAACTATTACCATTTAATGTTATAAAACACTATTACACTGTAAATATTGATTCAGCTATTACCGTTTAATGTTATAACACACTATTACACTAATTATTGATTCAGCTATTACCATTTAATGTTATTACACACTATTACACTGTGATTATTTATCCAGCTATTGCCATTTAATGTTGTTACACATTATTACACTGTGATTATTGATTCAGCTATTACCATTTAATGTTATAACACTATTACACTGTGATTATTGATTCAGCTATTACCATTTAATGTTATTACACACTATAACACTGTGATTATTGATTCAGCTATTACCATTTAATGTTATTACACATTATTACACTGTGATTATTGATTCAGCTATTACCATTTAATGTTATTACACACTATAACACTGTGATTATTGATTCAGCTATTACCATTTAATGTTATTACACATTATTACACTGTGATTATTGATCCAGCTATTCTCATTTAATGTTATTACACTGTGATTATTGATTCAGCTATTACAATTTAATGTTCTTACACACTATAACACTGTGATTATTGATTCAGCTATTACCATTTAATGTTATAACACTATTACACTGTGATTATTGATTCAGCTATTACCATTTAATGTTATTACACACTATTACACTGTGATTATTGATTCAGCTATTACCATTTAATGTTATAACACTATTACACTGTGATTATTGATTCAGCTATAACCATTTAATGTTATTACACACTATTACACTGATTATTGATTCAGCTATTACAATTAATGTTATTACACACTATTACACTGTAATTATTGATTCAGCTATTGCCATTTAATGTTATTACACATAATTACACTGTGGTTATAGATTCAGCTATTACCATTTAATGTTATAACACTATATATAGAATGGAGTTTATCATTTCAGCTTCATATGATACCTGGACATCAGTCTGTGAGGACTATGCTCACCAGCTGGAGACAGACGGACAATACCACAAATCAGCCAGCTACTTCCTTGCCTGCCATAAAGTGTATGAGGCTATAAAAGTGTTCAATAGACATAAACTATTTAAGTAAGCATTCCCAAGTTCTTACAGTGATGTATTAAATGACTTTGTTTTTGTAAGTTCAAATATTACGCTTGGAAGTTTTTAAACTTACAAACATCAGTGAAAGGCTCCATATGTGTTATGTCATGCCCATAACAGGTTATGGTTCAGAGTCATGTTGTTATTAATGATAAATGAAAATTCTTAATCAATTTATGTGTGACTGGTGACCCTGCTGACTGGCAGTTACTTACAAGATTTACCTGGGGTTTTTGCTTGATTATTCGAAGAGTAAGGACAGCTATTCTACTCAACCAAGTGTCACTAAAGTGGGATAACTCTTTCCAGATTTTTGTATGACTTAGAAATTCTGGTTAAAGTAGCCACTGTATGTGTTAAATTGAAACTTCATACAAAGTTTGGCAGTTATTTAGTAAATGAGATAACTTTTGTTTACTTGGATTGGTCTTCCGTCGCGATCAAAGTTTGTACTTGTGTGACAAGTGGTTTGAATAGTCGGGCATGCTGTCTTATGGACTGTTCATGTTATTGTTTGCCAAGGAGACTTGCACATCCAGAGTTCCTTTGCTAGTTTAAATCTTATTGTCACATTTTGGTTGCGGTCAGTCCAACTTAGTTGATAAAGCTACAGAGATCAGATGTGTCCAGTACTGGTTAATACCTGATCCCTGAATGGAGACAAGGTGCACTGACTGATATTAAATAGCTGAAATACTGCCAAAATAGGCTGCAAAACCCTGTACAAATAAACAAACAAAATTTTCACACTTTGGAAACACAAACAAGAATGACATTTTAAAATCTATAATAAAATATGACCTGATTTGTCATTGTTTTGGTAATTTTATGTGGGTGACAAATGTGATTATTTAAAATACCAATTAAAATTTGTAATCTGTAGGTTTTGCATAAAAATGTGAATTCTGAAGAATATTATATAAATATTTGCCTTCCTGTTTGAGTTATTTTCTATTGTTTTATTTTCTTATCTTGCTGTTACAAAATCCATATCTTCTTAAATGGTTATCATGTTTTCTAATGACGTTGCTTTCAGACGGATAAGACACGTATACTTTTATCTTTTTAAGTCAAGGCCAGTTAGAAAATGTAGAAGGGACATTAAGTGTTACCCCTGTCTGTCTGTTCCTTCTTTTGTTTATTTACGCATAAAAACGCTGGTTTTTGACCGATTGTTTATAGTATGTCAACAGACACATTTCTAGTCGACATTTAAGTACAAATGGTACGGGCAGCTTACAGACTGTATTGAATGGAAGTATCCTGCGATATTTGACAAAAATACCAGAATAGCACTTCTTTATTTATGGATAATGCCCACAAGAATAATAAATCATTTGATGTTTTAAAAGTCCATCTTCCACTGAGGGAATAATCACTAAGCAGTTAAAGACAATTATATATTTTATGAATTTTATAAGGGGTCCCTGTTGACCAGATGCTCTAAGGCGCTGTCTCAAGATCATTTACCTCTCACCGCTAAGGTCATAGGTTTGAGTTCAGCTCCCTTAAAACTGTAAGTGAGAAAGTTTGCCATTTTTTGCAGAATGACAGTGGTTCTCCTCAGTCTGACTGTCTTAGGTCTTCCTCCATCAGTAAAACTGAATATGCCATATATAACCTGAAAAATTAAAAAAAAAAAATGACATTAAACCCCTTATAAAAAAACAAAAACAACAATGAATCTCATTCAAAACCTTTTAAGAACTAAAATGTGTAGTGGGTGGGGGATGAACAACAGAAACCTGTTTTAGCCTACATCATCTCTCCAAAGAACACAAGGAGCCTGTTTTCCCTGCCTTCATAAAGCTTAAGATTTTTGTACAAACAAATTGTGACAGATAGGAATGTTTTATTTGTGTAGTATTTTTGCATTTTTTAAAAAAAAAATGCTATTTACAAGGCTTCAAAAGTTCTGTAGTAGATGTCTTCTAAGATTAAGCTGACCTTGCTACATGATTATCTGTCAACTGTAGTAGATGATGTAGCTGACCTTGCTACATGATTATCTGTCAACTGTAGTAGATGATGTAGCTGACCTTGCTACATGATTATATGTCAACTGTAGTAGATGATGTAGCTGACCTTGCCACATGATTATCTGTCAGCTGTAGTAGATGATGTAGCTGACCTTGCTACATTATTATCTGTCAGCTGTAGTAGATGATGTAGCTGACCTTGCTCCATGATTATCTGTCAGCTGTAGTAGATGATGTAGCTGACCTTGCTACACGATTATCTGTCAACTGTAGTAGATGATGTAGCTGACATTGCAACATGATTATCTGTCAGCTGTAATAGATGATGTTTTCTGAGTTGTAGCTGACCTTGCTACATGATTATCTGTCAGCTGTAGTAGACGATGTCTTCTAAGTTGTAGCTGACGTTGCTGCATGATTGTCTGTTAGCTGTAATAGATGATGTAGCTGACCTTGCTACATGACATATCTGTCAGCTGTAATAAATGATGTAGCTGACCTTGCTACATGACATATCTGTCAGCTGTAGTAGATGATGTAGCTGACCTTGCTACATGATTATCTGTCATCTGTAGTAGATGATGTCTTCTGAGTTGTAGCTGACCTTGCTAAATGAGTATCTGTCAGCTGTAATAGATGATGAAGCTGACCTTGCTACATGACATATCTGCCAGCTGTAATAGATGATGTAGCTGACCTTGCTACATGATTATCTGTCAGCTGTAGTAGATGATGTAGCTGACCTTGCTACATGACATAATTATGTCAGCTGTAATAGATGATGCAGCTGACCTTGCCACATGACATATCTGTCAGCTGTAATTTACATACATGAACTGATAGCTTTATATGAGTAGGATCCAGTTAAGGATTCATGACTAATCACATAATATATAAAGGACAGATTTATAAACCCATTGGATCATATAGATGCAGTGAATTCATATATATTTAATTTCATAAAGGGAGATAATTAAATTCACAACAACGGAATTTACGATTTTTGGGATCTTTTCAGATGATCCAACGGGTTTATAAATCTGTCCTTTATATAGCATGTGAGTAGTCATGAATCCTTAACTGGATCCTACTCATATAAAGCTATCAGTTCATGTATGTTAATTTGTCCATCCTGTCCAGTTGTGTTGCATGTAATTCCACAGTATATAAGTCATGGTCGACACCAAATTTATTGGTTTGGCAAAGGCCATGATATTGTATCTATGATTTGCATTGTAGCTAGGCGCACTCACCGCATTCACCGTAGTCTGGTCTGTACATTATTGTCTGCACGGCAATTGTATATATGAGCAGCTAGTTTGAATGGTAAAGGAAGTAGAGTCATTGTAAGTTAATAGAAAACATTCTCACATATACTTTTTATGACCCCAAGGTCAAAGTGGTAAGAGATTGGTGATCTGGACCACTCAACCATGAAAAAAACCTCCAAGAAATGTTAGACATAAATCT
This sequence comes from Panopea generosa, assembly GCA_029582155.1. NCBI lineage: Eukaryota > Metazoa > Mollusca > Bivalvia > Adapedonta > Hiatellidae > Panopea > Panopea generosa. The sequence continues at coordinate 92,693,515 of CM055896.1, forward strand.
GGCCTAATGTGTATGTCTGGGAATAATTATATAGATTGCATGTCATTTCAGAGAAGCAATTGCTCTCGCAAAGGTCCGGTTATCTCCCCTGGACCCAGTGTTGGAAGAGTTATACACCCTTTGGGCACAGCAACTCACCAAGGACGGGAACTATGAACAGGCAGCAAAATGGTATGTTTGTGTTTGTGGAAATGGTATGTGTGTGTTTGTGGAAATAGTATGTGAGTGTTTGTGGAAATGGTATGTGTGTGTTTGTGGAAATGTTTTGTATTTGTTTGTGAAAACGTTATGTATTTGTTTGTGGAAAAATAATGTATTTGTTTGTGGAAAAGTTTTGTTCTACTTAAAGTGAAAAATTCTGGTGCATGTTTATGTAAAATTTGACCGGGAAAACAATTGAGATAATTTTAGTGGTTTGATGAAAAAGAATTCTATGAATGTTTTCACAACTATTGTTTTGCTATTCTTGAATTCGCATGTATATTGTTTAACTGTTTGAAGTTATTTTAGAGTGAATGAAGCTGTTTTGTCCATATTTGATGATTTTAAGCTCACCACAGTACAGTTTTCTGAGCTTATCTGAGGTGTGAGCTTGTCTGATTCCTGTCAACCATCTGTCTGTCTGTCTGTCTGTCTGTCTGTCTGTCTGTCTGTCTGTCTGTCTGTCTGTCTGTCTGTCTGTCTGTCTGTCTGTCTGTCTGTCTGTCTGCTGTAGTTAGCTTTCAACATATCTATCTCCTACAACTAGAATTTCCAGGTCTAGGGGTTTAATCCTGCTTCTTCTAAGTTTTAGATATTTGACACTTTAAGTGCTAATGTTTAGATATTTGAAAAAAAACTACAACTGCTTAGTCTTATATATTTGAAACTACAAGTACTAAGTCTTATATATTTGAAACTACAACTGCTAAATCTTATATATTTGAAACTACAAGTACTAAGTCTTAAATATTTGAAATTACAACTGCTAAATCTTATATATTTGAAACTACAAGTACTAAGTCTTAGATATTTGAAACTACTACTTCTAAATCTTATATATTTGAAACTACAAGTACTAAGTCTTAGATATTTGAAACTACAACTGCTAAATCTTATATATTTGAAACTACAAGTACTAAGTCTTAGATATTTGAAACTACAACTGCTAAATCTTAGATATTTGAAACTACAAGTACTAAGTCTTAGATATTTGAAACTACAACTGCTAAATCTTAGATATTTGAAACTACAAGTACTAAGTCTTAAATATTTGAAACTACAACTGCTAAATCTTAGATATTTGAAACTACAAGTACTAAGTCTTAGATATTTGAAACTACAACTGCTAAATCTTAGATATTTGAAACTACAAGTACTAAGTCTTAGATATTTGAAACTACAACTGCTAAATCTTATATATTTGAAACTACAAGTACTAAGTCTTAGATATTTGAAATTACAACTGCTAAATCTTAGATATTTGAAACTACAAGTACTAAGTCTTAGATATTTGAAACTACAACTGCTAAATCTTAGATATTTGAAACTACAAGTACTAAGTCTTAAATATTTGAAACTACAACTGCTAAATCTTAGATATTTGAAACTACAAGTACTAAGTCTTAGATATTTGAAATTACAAGTGCTAGGTCTTAAATATTTGAAATTATAGGTACTAGGTCTTAGATATTTGAAATTACAACTGCTAAATCTTATATATTTGAAACTACAACTGCTAAATCTTATATATTTGAAACTACAAGTACTAAGTCTAAAATATTTGAAATTACAACTGCTAAATCTTATATATTTGAAACTACAAGTACTAAGTCTTAAATATTTGAAATTACAACTGCTAAATCTTAGATATTTGAAACTACAAGTACTAAGTCTTAGATATTTGAAACTACGACTGCTAAATCTTAGATATTTGAAACTACAAGTACTAAGTCTTAAATATTTGAAACTACAACTGCTAAATCTTAAATATTTGAAACTACAAGTACTAAGTCTTAGATATTTGAAATTACAAGTGCTAGGTCTTAAATATTTGAAATTATAGGTACTAGGTCTTAGATATTTGAAATTACAACTGCTAAATCTTTTATATTTGAAACTACAACTGCTAAATCTTATATATTTGAAACTACAAGTACTAAGTCTTAAATATTTGAAATTACAACTGCTAAATTTTATATATTTGAAACTACAAGTAGTAAGTCTAAGATATTTGAAACTACAACTTCTAAATCTTATCTATTTGAAACTACAAGTGTTAAATCTTATATATTTGAAACACCAAGTACTAAGTCTTAGATATTTGAAACTACAAGTACTAAGTCTTAAATATTTGAAAGTACAACTGCTGAATCTTATATATTTGAAACTACAATTACTAAGTCTTAGATATTTGAAACTATAACTTCTAAATCATATATATTTGAAACTACAAGACTTAGTGCTAAATCTTATATATTTGAAACTTCAAGTGCTAAATCTCATATATTTGAAACTACAAGGACTAAGTCTTAAATATTTGAAATTACAACTGCTAAATCTTATATATTTGAAACTACAAGTAGTAAGTCTAAGATATTTGAAACTACAACTTCTAAATCTTATGTATTTGAAACTACAAGTGTTAAATCTTATATATTTGAAACTACAAGTACTAAGTCTTAGATATTTGAAACTACAACTGCTAAATCTTATATATTTGAAACTACAAGTACTAAGTCTTATATATTTGAAACTACAAGTACTAAGTCTTAAATATTTGAAAGTACAACTGCTGAATCTTATATATTTGAAACTACAATTACTAAGTCTTAGATATTTGAAACTATAACTTCTAAATCATATATATTTGAAACTACAAGACTTAGTGCTAAATCTTATATATTTGAAACTACAAGTGCTAAATCTTATATATTTGAAACTACAAGTAATAAGTCTTAAATATTTGAAATTACAACTGGTAAATCTTATATATTTGAAACTACAAGTACTAAGTCTTAGATATTTGAAATTACAAGTGCTAGGTCTTAAATATTTGAAACTATAGGTGCTAGGTCTTAAATATGTGAAACTACAAGTGCTAGGTCTTAGATATTTGAAACTACAGGTGCTAAATCTTATATATTTGAAACTACAAGTGCTAGGTCTTAAATATTTGAAACTATAGGTGCTAGGTCTTAGATATGTGAAACTACAAGTGCTAGGTCTTAAATATTTGAAACTACAGGTGCTAAATCTTATATATTTAAAACTACAGGTGCTAGGTCTTAAATATTTGAAACTATAGGTGCTAGGTCTTAGATATGTGAAACTACAAGTGCTAGGTCTTAAATATTTGAAACTACAGGTGCTAAATCTTATATATTTAAAACTACAGGTGCTAGGGCTTAAATATTTGAAACTATAGGTGCTAGGTCTTAGATATGTGAAACTACAAGTGCTAGGTCTTAGATATTTGAAACTACATGGTGCTAAGTCTTAGATATTTGAAACTGCAAGCGCTAGGTCTTAGATATTTGAAACTACAAGTGCTAGGTCTTAGATATTTGACACTACAGGTGTTAAGTCTTAGATATTTGAAACTACAAGGTACTAAGTCTTAGATATTTGAAACTCCAAGTGCTAGGTCTTAAATATTTGAAACTACAAGCACTAAGTATTAGATATTTGAAACTACAAGTGCTAAATCTTAAATATTTGAAACTACAGGTGGAACATCTTAGATATTAAAAACTACAAGTACTTAGTTTTAGATATTTGAAACTACATGTGTTAAGTTTAAGATATTTGAAACTTCAAGTGCTAGGTCTTAAATATTTGAAACTACACGCACTAAGTCTTAGGTATTTGGAACTACAACTTGTAAGTCTTATATATTTGAAACTACAAGTACTAAGTTTTAGATATTTGAAACAACAAGTACCAAGTCTTAGATATTCGAAACTATAAGTACTAAGTCTTAGATATTTGAAACTACAAGTGTTAGGTCTTAAATAATTGAAACTACAAGCACTAAGTCTTAGATATTTGAAACTACAAGTGCTAAATCTTAAATATTTGAAACTACAGGAAGAACATCTTAGATATTTGAAATTACAAGTACTTAGTTTTAGATATTTGAAACTACATGTGTTAAGTTTTAAATATTTGAAACTACAAGTGCTAGGTCTTAAATATTTGAAACTACAAGAACCAAGTTTTACATATTTGAAACTACAACTGCTAAATCTTATATATTTGAAACTACAAGTACTAAGTCTTAAATATTTGAAATTACAACTGCTAAATCTTATATATTTGAAACTACAAGCACTAAGTCTTAGATATTTGAAATTACAACTGCTAAATCTTATATATTTGAAACTACAAGCACTAAGTCTTAGATATTTGAAATTATAACTGCTAAATCTATATATTTGAAACTACAAGTGCCAGGTCGTTAATATTTGAAACTACAAGTGCTAGGTCTTAGATATGTGAAACTACAAGTGCTAGGTCTTAGATATTTGAAACTACAGGTGCTAGGTCTTTGATACTTGAAACTACAAGTGCTATGTCTTAGATATTTGAAAATACAAAGTGCTAAGTCTTAGATATTTGAAACTACAAGTGCTAGGTCTTAGATATTTGAAACTACAGGTGCTAAGTCTTAAATATTTGAAACTACAAGGTGCTAAGTCTTAGATATTTGGAACTACAACTGCTAAGTCTTAAATATTTGAAACTACAAGTGCTAGGTCTTAAATATTTGAAACTACAAGCACTAAGTCTTAGATATTTGAAACTACAAGTGCTAAATCTTAAATATTTGAAACTACAGGTGGATCATCTTAGATATTTGAAACTACAACTGCTTAATATTATATATTTGAAACTACAAGTACTTAGTTTTAGATATTTGAAACTACATGTGTTAAGTTTTAGTTATTTCAAACTACAAGTGCTAGGTCTTAAGTATTTGAAACTACACGCACTAAGTCTTAGGTATTTGGAACTACAACAGCTAAATCTTAAATATTTGAAACTACAAGTACTTAGTTATAGATATTTGAAACTACAGGTGTTAAGTTTTAGATATTTGAAACTTCAAGTGCTAAGTCTTAAATATTTGAAACTACAAGCACTAAGTCCTAGATATTTGAAACTAAAGTGCATGGTCCTAGAAACTACAAATGCCAAATCTTGGATATTTGAAACTACAAGGTGCTAAGTTTTAGATATTTGAGACTACAAGGTGCTAAGTCTTAGATATTTAAAACTACAAATGCCAAATCTTAGATATTTGAGACTACCAGGTGCTTAGTCTTAGATATTTGAAACTATGAGTGCTAGATCTTAGATATTTGACAAGTGCTAAGTTTTAAATATTTGAGACCACAAATTCTAAGTTTTATATATTTGAAACTACATGTGCAAAGTCCTAGAAACTACAAATGCCAAATCTTGGATATTTGAAACTACAAGGCGCTAAGTCTTAAGATATTTGAAACTACAGGTGCTAACTCTTAGATATTTGAAACTACAAGTGCTTAGCACAGGTTTTAGATATTTGAAACTACAAGTGTGTAGCACAGGTTTTAGATATTTGAAACTACAAGTGCTTGGTCCTAGATATTTGAAACTACAAGTGCTAAGTTTTAAATATTTGAAGCTGCTGGTGCTAGGTCTTAGATATTGAAGAATACAAGTGCTAAGTTTTAGATATTTGAAGCTGCTGGTGCTAGGTCTTAGATATAGAAGAATACAAGTGCTAAGTTTAAGATATTTGAAGCTGCAGGTGCTAGGTCTTAGATATTGAAGAATACAAGTGCTAAGTTTTAGATATTTGAAGCTGCTGGTGCTAGGTCTTAGATATAGAAGAATACAAGTGCTAAGTTTTAGATATTTGAAGCTGCTGGTGCTAGGTCTTAGATATAGAAGAATACAAGTGCTAAATTTTAGATATTTGAAGCTGCTGGTGCTAGGTCTTAGATATTGAAGAATACAAGTGCTAAGTTTTAGATATTTGAAGCTGCTGGTGCTAGGTCTTAGATATTGAAGAATACAAGTGCTAAGTTTTAGATATTTGAAGCTGCTGGTGCTAGGTCTTAGATATAGAAGAATACAAGTGCTAAGTTTTAGATATTTGAAGCTGCTGGTGCTAGGTCTTAGATATAGAAGAATACAAGTGCTAAGTTTTAGATATTTGAAGCTGCTGGTGCTAGGTCTTAGATATAGAAGAATACAAGTGCTAAGTTTTAGATATTTGAAGCTGCTGGTGCTAGGTCTTAGATATAGAAGAATACAAGTGCTAAGTTTTATATATTTGAAACTACAAGTGCTGGGTCTTAGAAAGTTTGTATATGACATAGTCTCATGGTCCTCTATCAAATTTGTTCAAATCGTGACCAGATGTTATATTTATGTAATAGAAAAACTTTAATATTTTCCAAGGTGCATAATGTTTCCTACTATGGTTATTTATGACCCTGGCTGCCATTTTGACTCTGCCCCTGAGGTTTAAATGGTCGCATAAACTAATATAGGAAAATTGATGTACAAGTGATTGAGCATTAACCTCTTTCTAGATTATGACAAAATGGTGTGTACATTAAAGTCTTGACCACTGTGACCTTAATAATGACAAAATGGTGTGTACATTAAAGTCTTGACCACTGTGACCTAAATAGTGACAAAATGTTGAGTACATTGAAGTCTTGACCACTGTGACCTTAATATGACAAAATGTTGAGTACATTAAAGTCTTGACCACTGTGACCTTGATAATGACAAAATGTTAAGTACATTAAAGTACTGACCACTGTGACCTAAATAGTGACAAAATGTTGAGAACATTGAAGTCTTGACCACTGTGACCTAAACAGTGACAAAATGGTGAGTACATTAAAATCTTGACCACTGTGACCTGAATAGTGACAAAATGGTGAGTACATTAAAGTCTTGACCAATGTGGCCTTAATATTGACAAAATGTTGAGTACATTGAAGTCTTGACCACTGTGACCTTAATAATGACAAAATGTTGAGTACATTGAAATCTTGACCACTGTGACCTTAATAATGACAAAATGTTGAGTACATTGAAGTACTGACCATCTAAATGGTGATAAAATGGTGAGTTTGTTAAAGTCTTGACCACTGTGACCTAAATATTGACAAAATATTGAGTACATTAAAGTTTTGACCACTGTGGCCTAAATAGTGACAAAATGTTAAGTATATTAAAGTCTTAGCCACTGTGACATAAATAATGACAAAATGTTGAGTACATGTAGTTTATTTAAGCCAGTAAAAGTATTACAAGCACTATAAAGTTACTAGAGCATTCTTTCTTGGTATATAACTGACCATAAATCATAGTTATTGAGGTGATATTGACAAAAATAATTAACAAAACCTAACAATGTTGAAGACTGAGAAGATATCTTGTTTTTTACCATTTTCACCAATAATATTACTGACTGACAGCAGTTTATCTGCTTGTGTCGCAGGATGAAGGGTAAGATTATATCAAAGCAGATGTTGAATAAAATTATCAATACTAGAGTAAGTTTGCATGGAAAATCTACATGAATTTTTCATTGATTTAAAGTCCACAGTAAGTATAAAAGAGAGAGTTTCAATGGTGTTCACCAACATGGCATCAGTCCCATGTCCTTGACAAGAATGAGTATAACATCTTACTGCATCAATTTGGCATTCTTCACAAAATCTTACTTTGTCCATGTTTGGTATTTGGAGTCCTAGCAGAGCATGGTCTACCAGATCTTGAGCCATCTGCAGTTGAATCCTGACCATGGTCTACCAGATCTTGAGCCATCTGCAGTTGAATCCTGACTATAGTCTACCTGATCGTTTCTAATTTCTAATCCATCTCATAACAGTCATATATTCCTCTTTAAACAAATGCTGCACACTTCTCTGGAAATCTGAGTTGCACACACTCTACTTGTGTAACGTGCCATGATGTAGCCCTGTATTAACACACATTAAGCAGCACTTTTTCCAGCCCTTTCCAACCCTTTACTACTGTATGTACGACGGTGTGCTTTTAGTAATACAATAAAAAGTCTTGTGCAAATCACATGATTTTTTTGCTGGTATTGTTGAATGCAGAATGAAAAGATCTATCAGATTATGTAATTTCATGATTTGCACATGCACAGTTCACATTTAACAAGACAAATAACATAGTAAACGCCCGTCGTACATGTCGTCATCATCATACTGTTAAACAACATTCATTCAAAAATCAAATCTACCATGAAGTCCCTCAGTAAGGTTGGAGCTATTGTTTTTGTCATTTTACCAAAAAAAAAAAAAAAAAAAAAAATCACACATGACCCTATATCAACCATATGACAGAAGTGGTCAGATAAGTAGAAAAGTGGCCAGTGTAACAAACCATTAAGAGTATAGCGTTGGTGAACAGCATAGACTAGATAACTAGTGTTTAGCATCTCAGCTTCCCCTCACCACTTACATTGTAGACCCAACATTTATACAGTAACTACAAAGTATAATGATATTTATATGTACATTGCAGTCACCTGGCCATGAAGCAGGTACAAGATGCTGCCAAGTTACTGGCACGGCGATACGACCAGTCTAGCCTGCGCACTGCCGCCCACATCTCTATGATTGCCAATGATAAGCAGCAAGGTCTGATGTACTCGCAGAGAATTGTACAACAACACCTGCTGCAGCACGAGTGGCCTGCAACATACAAGTTCCTTCATCAGCAGAAGGACCTCCAGGTACGCTGTGTTGTGATTAAGTAGTCGGGCCAGATTAGCGGACGTAATGCATCTGACTATCAATTCAGGGGTTGTGAGTTCGAATCCCCACCCAATTTTCTGTATCAAACAGTCTACATTCTGCAACAACTACTCAGAGCAAGGCACAAATAATAACAAGGTCATCTATCACATCACACATTTTATACAAAGGAAACACCTCTTATTCTTTCTTGAGGTATTCGCCATTAGTATGCATCATCATGTAACCCATTTGTTAAATGTAACTTCATACCATGACTGGACAAATGATGAGACAATACGCTGGTTTCTACATTAAGTTCATCTACGGATTCAAAGTTTCACGAGGAGCACTTACCTATTTGTCCAGTTCATCCGGTTTTAGTTGCCGCGGGACCCAGCAAACACTTACTTTGTTCGTGTTCAAGTCTTTCAAAATCATGTGTATTTTTGAAACAGAAACATCAAACTCTACTGAAAAATATGTTACAGTTAGTTGCCTGTCTTGATAGAGTCATCCTTAATAGAATCCCATCCTTTCTGAAATAGACCATACCATTTAAACACCATTAAATGATTGCATTAACGTTTCATTCCAGTTCCGAACATTTTAATGTCTGGTTCAGTGTTTTGCCCAATCTAACAGAAAACTTGATTATGTTTTTTCTTTAATTTTCAATAGCAACACTTCTAAACTTCATGTTGTAACTCCGCGATGGATGCTGATATTTAGTTTAAATTTAATAGAAACATCATCATGACATAAGTTATGTGGAATATAAAATCACGTAAAAAATAAACTGTCCATAAGCTTGTTATTTTGATTTAAAATATTTATTTTTGAACGTAAATTCGACATGCTCCGAGCGGCGATACATGTATTGCCATGGAAACAAATGCTGCATATATAAAGTGTAAAGTTATCATTTCTAATTAATTTTTATATATTATATACATTTTTGTACAATATAATATCTCATAATATGCAATTATATACTATCATATGTAAATTACAGCAAAAGTATATGAACTTATTGAACAACCCTTGTATATCCACAGATTCATGAAAAAATTGCGTTATAACAATTGATGTAGTCAAAAATCTAAACTAAATTGTGAAGTTACATTTTTTCAACTGTGACCTCATCTTATTTGTGCCTCAATAACACCTAATTAATCCAGAATGACATGATTATAATTAGTTCTGGTTATACACAACATGGCTTTTAATTGATTTACACTGACAAACAATGGTCTGTCTTTTTTATATTAAACATGTTTCTTCATGAAGTAAGTTGTTAACACTTTACCAGATATATAGTATTGCCAAATGTCATTTGGAAGCTAAATAAGGTGGCTTACTAGATAGAATCATGTGGCGGTCACGTGATGCAAAGTGTGATGCAAAAATGGCTGACAATGAATGTTTTTGTTTTAAAACCAAGGTAATTTTGTCCAAATTATTATGCAATGTTTATAGCAAGGTTCCGTCTATATGGCGGTCTGATTTTTTGGCTCCAGGGAACCATGTTATATTGGGACCCAAGTAGGGAACCATGTTATATTGGGACCCAAGTAGGGAACCATGTTATGTTGAGACCCAAGTAGGGAACACTGTTATATTGAGACCCGAGTAGGGAACCATGTTATGATGAGACCCAAGAAGGGAACCATGTTATATTGAGACCCGAGTAGGAAACCATGTTATATTGGGATCTGAGTAGGGAACCATGTTATATTGGGATCTGAGTAGGGAACCATGTTATATTGGGATCTGAGTAGGGAACCATATTATGTTGGGACCCGAGTAGGGAACCATGTTATGTTGAGACTCAAGTAGGGAACCATGTTATGTTGAGACCCAAGTAGAAAACCATGTTATATTGGGACCTGAGTAGGGAACCATGTTATGTTGGGGCCCGAGTAGGGAACCATGTTATGTTGAGACCCAAGTAGGGAACCATGTTATGTTGAGATCCGAGTAGGGAACCATGTTATATTGGGACCCGAGTAGTGAACTATGTTATGTTGAGATCCGAGTAGGGAACCATGTTATATTGGGATCTGAGTAGGGAACCATGTTATATTGGGATCTGAGTAGTGAACTATGTTATGTTGGGATCTGAGTAGGGAACCATGTTATATTGGGATCTGAGTAGGGAACCATGTTATATTGGGATCTGAGATGGGAACCATATTATGTTGGGACCCGAGTAGGGAACCATGTTATGTTGAGACTCAAGTAGGGAACCATGTTATATTGGGACCTGAGTAGGGAACCATGTTATGTTGGGGCCCGAGTAGGGAACCATGTTATGTTGAGACCCAAGTAGGGAACCATGTTATGTTGAGATCCGAGTAGGGAACCATGTTATATTGGGACCCGAGTAGTGAACCATGTTATGTTGAGATCCGAGTAGGGAACCATGTTATATTGGGACCCGAGAGTATTCCCATCATTCAAGTATCAAGTATTACAACTTGTTATATAGTAAACAAAGATTGAGGCAGGCATTTTTTTTCACATTAAAGGTTGGACTTTCAGGAACATTCGTGGGAGACACCATGCTGAAATTATGGTACCAGCTTTTTCGTAGCTAAATTCGTGAAACACTTGTTCAGAATTCTAAATCAATATATTAGATATAATTATTATGTGTTATAAACTGAGATATCACATTGGTGAAATGTGTTTATGTTTTTTATCTGAAAAGAAAACACAGCTGGGTGCCGATTAATTACATTGTATCTTGTTAGCTGGGAGAGGGGACATTGACACTGATTTTATTAAATGAAATATTTTAAGTAGGTCAAAATATATGTAGTAAGAAACAAAATGGGATCAGAGTTGAGAAAAATTAGACCTTTGACAAATGGAAATTCTCTGCTCCACTTTTATTTAGTTTGAATAAAACCCTATTAAATTATATCTGAGTAGCTGCTCTTTCTTCATATTCTTTCTAGAGGTGCTTGCCTCTGGTGTTGTTTACTCTAAAAACTCTTGTTGGTTGGTTGAATGTCCTCTCATGTATTGTAATTTTTGTGCTATTTAATCCTGTAAATTGTCAAAAAAGATAAAACATTGTCAAAAGCAGACAAAATCAAAGTATTTCTGTTAATCCTAAGTACTTACCGAGATGGTACATATTTAAATAATTCAATCTTGAAGTTGAATTAAATATTTGAAACGTTTTAAGGCTCAGTGTATTGTTAGCTTAGAGTCAATACACTGTATACCATGTAAAAAATGGAGTGAATGCTGGAAAACTGTATAAACTATTGGTTTTCCAGGCAGAGTTTGAAAGATGAAAAAGGGAACCATGAGTTGATGAAATCGGTTTAAAAAGCTCAAAGAAGCAAAAATGACCACAAGTTAAAAAATTGCATCAAAATTTTTTTTTTAATTGACATATTGTTCATATCAGCGAGATTCAAGTTTATTTGCAAGTTGATCTTTCCAGACCTTGTTTTTTTTCTAATGGTATAAATGGTGTAACTGTGAATGGCAGTCTTATCATGTGTATAAACTGGCAAACATTATCTCATGTTTCTCAAGATGATTCACTTGGCAATGTAACATTGATTTTTACAGTTATACAGCCTAACTTAGTATTTTATTGTTTGCACATTTCAGTTTTGAAATATCATACTTTTATGATAAGAGTACCGGTGATACAGGGGTCATTTCAACGAGGGGTCAAAATGATATACAACACTGGCACTTTGTAGATCTCCTGGCACTCAGTTTCAATCAATATCCATTAATACTTATAGACTTATAGCAAACACAAGTATGGGTTCATTTTTTGTCCATTCTAACAGGCTGAGGGTGAATGGAAATCAAACACAATTTTTCTTTTTATCCAGACACAATAATTGATGTCTAGAGTTATTATCAAAGCAATACAATATGTTTCTCTCTGTTTGCTTCTTTTTATTTTATATGATTTATATTTTGTATCTGAAATAGAACAAGCCTTGGGTACAGTTTATTCACCAGCAAAAGTGAGCATTTGTTTATCCTACATTGGATTTCAATTCAAACTTTTGAATATTCTTGACACTTGCATGCTTATAGTTTAAATATGGAAAATTATTCATGCCAAGTTTTGTTTTGATTGAAACACTAAAAGGCATTTTCTAAATGTGTTCTATTACTTTTGGGACATACTTCGTTTTAGAGGTGTTCAAAGTGCCCATATGGAGTAAAGGGTTAATGTTTAAACTAAGGTTTCCTAATGAAGGTCTAACTGTATTAAAGTTTGTATTGTGTTATTTTACTTCAAGGTATTCCTGGCTACCAGCAGTATACATGAAATGTTGAACTATGAACTCAATAACCTGGGTATTCTGACCATTGACAAAAGCTGTTTCTCCAAATGGGACCAGAAAAATACACAGAAAATAATATTGCCAGGTTTGTTACCACCTTAATTACGGCTTGAGTATCTTGGCTTGAGTAGTCCTGGAGATAGAGTGGAACAATGTTCCAGGTTTGTTACCACCTTAGTTACGACTTCAGTAGTCATGGAGATAAAGTGGAACAAAGTGCCAGGTTTTTTACCACCTTAGTTACGGCTTCAGTAGTTTTGGCTTGAGTAGTCATGGAGATAGAGCGGAACAAAGTGCCAGGTTTGTTACCACCTTAGTTATGGCTTCAGTAGCTTTGGATTGAGTAGTCATGGAGATAGAGTGGAACAAAGTGCCAGGTTTGTTACCACCTTAGTTACGGCTTGAGTAGTTTTGGCTTGAGTAGTCATGGAAATAGAGTGGAACAAAGTTCCAGGTTTGTTACCACCTTAGTTATGGCTGCAGTATCATTGGCTTGAGTTGTCATGGAGATGGAGTGGAACAAAATGCCAGGTTTGTTACAACCTTAGTTATGGCTTCAGTAATTTTGGCTTGAGTAGTCATGGAGATAGAGTGGAACAAAGTTCCAGGTTTGTTACCACCTTAGTTACGGCTTTAGTAGCTTTGGCTGGAATAGTCATGGAGATAGAGTGGAACAAAGTGCCAGGTTTGTTACCACCTTAGTAATGGCTTCAGTAGCTTTGGCTTGAGTAGTCATGGAGATATAGTGGAACAGAGTGCCAGGTTTGTTACCACCTTAGTTGTGGCTGCAGTTTCTTTGGCTTGAGTAGTTATGGAGATAGAGTGGAACAAAGTGCCAGGTTTGTTACCACCTTAGTTGTGGCTGCAGTATCTTTGATTTGATTAGTCATGGAGATAGAGTGGAACAAAGTGCCAGGTTTGTTACCATCTTAGTTATGGCTGCAGTATCTTTGGCTTGAGTAGTCATGAAAATAGAGTGGAACAAAGTGCCAGGTTTGTTACCACCTTAGTTAAGGCTGCAGTATCTCTGGCTTGAGTAGTCGTGGAGATGACTGGAACAAAGTACCAGGTTTGTTACCTCCTTAGTTATGGCTGCAGTAGCTTTGGCTTGAGTAGTGGTGGAGATAGAGTGGAACAAAGTGCCAGGTTTGTTACCACCTTAGTTACGGCTTCAGTAGCTTTGGCTTGAGTAGTCATAGAGATAGAGTGGAACAAAGTGCCAGGTTTGTTACCACCTTAGTTATGGCTGCAGTATCATTGGCTTGAGTAGTCGTGGAGATAGAGTAGAACAAAATGCCAGGTTTGTTACCACCTTAGTTATGGCTGCAGTATCTTTGGCTTGAGTAGCCGTGGAGATAGAGTGGAACAAAGTGCCAGGTTTGTTACCACCTTAGTTATGGCTTCAGTAGCTTTGGCTAGAGAAGTCATGGAGATAGAGTGGAACAAAGTGCCAGGTTTATTACCATCTTAGTTATGGCTTCAGTAGCTTTGGCTCGAGTAATCATGGAGATAGAGTGGAACAAAGTGCCAGGTTTGTTACCAACCTTAGTTACGGCTTGAGTAGTTTTGGCTTGAGTAGTCATGGAGATAGAGTGGAACAAAGTGCCAGGTTTGTTACCACCTTAGTTATGGCTTCAGTAGCTTTGGCTTGAGTAGTCCTGGAGATAGAGTGGAACAAAGTTCCAGGTTTGTTACCACCTTAGTTATGGCTTCAGTAGCTTTGGCTTGAGTAGTCCTGGAGATAGAGTGGAACAAAGTTCCAGGTTTGTTACCACCTTAGTTATGGCTTCAGTAGCTTTGGCTTGAGTAGTCATGGAGATAGAGTGGAACAAAGTGCCAGGTTTGTTACCACCTTAGTTATGGCTTCAGTAGCTTTGGCTTGAGTAGTCATGGAGATAGAGTGGAACAAAGTGCCAGGTTTGTTACCATCTTAATTATGACAGCAGTTTCTTTGGCTCAAGTAGTCATGGAGATAGAGTGGAACAAAGTGCCAGGTTTGTTTCCACCTTAGTTATGGCTTCAGTAGCTTTGGCTTGAGTAGTCCTGGAGGTAGAGTGGAACAAAGTTCCAGGTTTGTTACCACCTTAGTAATGGCTTCAGTATCTTTGGCTTGAGTAGTCATGGATATAGTGTGGAACAAAGTGCCTGGTTTGTTCCCACCTTAAATATGGCTTCAGTAGCTTTGGCTTGAGTTGTCATGAAGATAGAGTGGAACAAAGTGCCAGGTTTGTTACCACCTTAGTTATGGCTGCAGTATCTTTGGCTTGAGTTGTCATGGAGATAGAGTGGAACCAAGTGCCAGGTTTGTTACCATCTTAGTTATGGCTGCAGTATCATTGGCTTGAGTAGTCCTGGAGATAGAGTGGAACCAAGTGCCAGGTTTGTTACCACCTTAGGTACGGCTTCAGTATCTTTTGTTTAATTAGTCATGGAGATAGAGTGGAACAAAGTGCCAGGTTTGTTCCCACCTTAGTTACAGCTTCAGTTTCTTTGGTTTGATAAGTCATGGAGATGAGTGTAACAAAGTGCCAGGTTTGATCCCACCTTAGTTATGGCTTCAGTAGTTTTGGCTTGAGTAGTCGTGGAGATAGAGTGGAACAAAGTGCCAGGTTTGTTACCACCTTAGTTATGGCTTCAATAGCTTTAGCTTGAGTTGTCATGGAAATAGAGTGGAACAAAGTGCCAGGTTTGTTCCCACCTTAGTTATGGCTGCAGTATCTTTAGCTTGAGTTGTCATGGAGATAGAGTGGAACAAAGTGCCAGGTTTGTTACCACCTTAGTAATGACTGCAGTATCATTGGCTTGAGTTGTCATGGAGATAGAGTGGAACAAAGTGCCAGGTTTGTTTCCACCTTAGTTATGGCTGCAGTATCTTTAGCTTGAGTTGTCATGGAGATAGAGTGGAACAAAGTGCCAGGTTTGTTACCACCTTAGTTATGGCTGCAGTATCATTGGCTTGAGTAGTCATGGAGATAGAGTGGAATAAAGTGCCAGGTTTGTTACCACCTTAGTTATGGCTTCAGTATCTTTGGCTTGAGTAGTCATGGAGATAGAGTGGAATAAAGTGCCAGGTTTGTTACCACCTTAGTTATGGCTTCAGTATCTTTGGCTTGAGTTGTCATGGAGATAGAGTGGAACAGAATGGATAGGCACTGGACATATCAGTTGATGCTTTAATGCTGCACTGCTCTATTTCCTAATTTGTTTATATGTAGATAGACCATTGTTACATGGAACCTTCAATTTTTTGTTTGTTAATCTGAAAATGTAGCTTCTGAAACTTCACAATCAAATATTTCATTTTTAGCTCGTCTTTTATAAAAAAACCTGAAAAACCATTGTCATGACCCTGGTGTCATTGTTGTCATCATCATCTTCCATGTCGTCTGCTTGTTAAAGTTTTATGTTTTGCTCAGCCTTTTCTCTCTTTCTGAACAAACTAGTGACTAAACTTCATAAACATATTCATATCATGTTATACAAACATGTATATAGCTAAGTTACCTAAATTTCCATAATTTGGGTTCTAAAATTTTAAGTTAAAGATTTTGTGTTTAGCTCAGGTTTTGACTTTTATTTTTAAATCTATTTTTTTTTAAGAAAGAGGTATTGATACTGAACTGATCACCATCATTTTAAAAAAGTTTACATCACTGACCTTGAACTTCTTGGACTTACATTATCAGGTTAAAGTTTTATGTTTAGCTCTGCTTTTTCTCTCTTTTTGAACAAACTACCTATGTTATGGTGAGTAAACTTCATAAACAATACAATACAAACAATATAATTTATATAACTAACTTACTAACCTTTCTTCTACCTTCTAATACCTACATCAGCGACAATGGACTTAGTTAATACACATGTACTTGCATTGCCTGGTTAAAGTTTTATGTTTATCTCAGCTTATTGTCTATTTCTCAACAAATCACTAATGCTGTAGTGACTCTAGGTTAAAATTATTTGTTTATCTCAGGCTTGAATTTTTTTAATCCATTTTATTTTTCAGTAATAACTTCTCAGTCTTATGTCTTCACCCACTTGCATTGCTCTTGTTTATTTGAAAATTATCAAATTAAAAGGGTAACTATGTTCTGTACATATTATTTAAATTTGCTAACTTGCTAACAGTTTTATGACTACCATCGCTTAGGGATGTAATAATTACCTATTTCTTTTTTTTGTAGATTTCATTCTTGACCCTGGTGATATGGATAATTTGTCACCATGGCAACCCCACCTGATAGATGGCCATACATTCCCCCACTACATCCTGCGTAAGTGGTACAGTCACCTTGATATCTCCATGGATACCACCAGTCTAGAGAACATGTACAAGACATTGTGCCTGTTGCATGCTGGGAGACAGTCACAAGTGGAGTTTTCTCAGGTTCGGAAGTATTATCAGTTTAACAAGTAAAAGTAGGCCATGCATTAGTTTAAACTGATTCATTTTACATAGATGTGAAACACGTTTCAACACAATAGAGACCCAATACTTCACACTGGTTGGGGATCGAACCCACCACCAAGCAGGTTCAATGTCTGGTGATCTCGTACAGATATTGTTATATGAATTTGGACTGATAAACTTTCACCTTTTGTATGCTTCTCTAACACCTTCAGCTGCCAAAAATGACCAGTATAAGTGAGTTGTACTCATTTAAAAAAATCAGTGGGATAGAATCTAGACTAACAAAATACAAACTGATGCATTTTCGAGTGGTGGAACACATACTTGGGAATAATAACTGATAGAAAACAGGCTGCTGAAATACACACTAAGATTAATTTTGATGATTTCCTATTGCAGGTATTGATACAAGTGTGTACTGACCTGACGCTGTGTATGTTTTCATTGATGATGTCAGAGACTCCCACGGCAATGTCACATCTGCTCCAGGCCGTGGGAAGTCTGCATGAGGCAGGACACCTACAAGTGTTACAAGGTCTCCTACGCTTGTTTCTACCTCAAGGTATAAAGTAGATTTTGAATCCTTTTCTGAATTTCTGTAACAGACATGTGATATAGAGTCTGTTAGATAGACAGTCAGATAGTTTTATTCAGTATACATGCCATACAGTATATGTACAACAATTATATATACAACAA
This sequence comes from Panopea generosa, assembly GCA_029582155.1. Lineage (NCBI taxonomy): Eukaryota > Metazoa > Mollusca > Bivalvia > Adapedonta > Hiatellidae > Panopea > Panopea generosa. Next base: position 92,711,715 of record CM055896.1, read on the forward strand.
CTATACATATATAATTTATGTGTTTACAAAATTTATGAAAAACAGCCAATGATATTAAAATGATCATTTATCTTAAATAATTATTGATTATTATCTATTTACTATGAACATCCAAGAATGTCAATGTCATTATAAATGTATCACAAAAGTTTGTACCTTATCACAGTGTTAATCGTTACAAACTGAGTTGCATGCATGATTGTGAATTTCACTATTAGACTCGTTTCCAACTTGAATCTGTGTCATTTGCAAAATTAACAGTGTCGTACGCTTGGACAGCAATAACAGTTGAAAAAAATACATCCTGAAATTATTTTTTTATTTCATCCTCCGTGGCCAAGTGATCTAATGCGCTGTCTTCAGATCACTTACCTCTTACAGCTAAGGCCTTTGGCTCAAGTCAGATCACTTACCTCTTACAGCTAAGGCCTTTGGCTCAAGTCAGATCACTTACCTCTTACAGCTAAGGCCTTTGGCTCAAGTCAGATCACTTACCTCTTACAGCTAAGGCCTTTGGCTCAAGTCAGATCACTTACCTCTTACAGCTAAGGCCTTTGGCTCAAGTCAGATCACTTACCTCTTACAGCTAAGGCCTTTGGCTCAAGTCAGATCACTTACCTCTTACAGCTAAGGCCTTTGGCTCAAGTCCCACTCAGTTTAAATAATTTATGTGAGAAAATTAGCAAGTTACCTACTTGGATTCATTCTGAAGTCTTCCTCCAACAGTAAAACTTGATATGCCATATATAACCTGAAAATGGTGTTAAATCCCATTCAAACATTCTAAATTGTTATTGGATAATACTTGAGACTGTCGTCTTGTTTTTTTTTCGTCTCAAGAGACTGTAAGATGTCCTTGAGTTAGCTGATGTACTGGACTTTTTGATGCTTGAGTTATTAAAGAGTTATTATTAAAGTTACATTTTTTACAATAGTTAATATACAACATAAGATATGCATATACAATGGCCTTAATTGATTTGATCTCGAGTTTATCACACCAATATATCAGTTTCTTGCTTAATATGAAATATAAGCATATTAATAAATATCTATGTTGATTATGATCTTACTTAAATAGATCTATTTTGATGATAATATATTGCTTAAAGTCATAATATCTGGTCTGAGAAGATAAACAATTAATGATTTTGATTCACCTTTCACACATTTCAAAGTGTGACACACGATTAATACAGTGTGTCAAAATATTTGTCTTGAAATAAAATCTGATTCCATGGCTGCCATATTCATTCAGACCATGTACTTTTAGTATAAATAATATGCAAATATGGTGTCAGGCCACAAAGAAAAGCGGAATGGTAACTTTTCTTCGACTCCATTTGCATTTCTGAATTAGAATGAATTAGCAGTAGTGGGGGAAGCGGCATTTACCAATAATTATGTAAGGTAATCCTGATAAAGACAATTTGCCAAGAAGATAAATTTATAGTTGACATAGCATTTTTATCCAGAAATGCTCATTAATCAGTGGTTAGTTACATGTGATTGTCATACAAAGGGGATATTATCACTTGAATGCATCTGTCTTTATTGATTATTTAAGTGAAAATCTCATCAATTCTGCTGCAGTCATCCTCTGCGTATTCAAGTGGTCTAATGTATTTCTTGGTACAGAATTACAGCATGTTGACAGGGTATTAACATATACACGGAACACAGATCTATATATGTTAACAATGTGGACAAAGTAAATCTATGTAGAGTAATACGCAATCACACTTGGTTAGATCATTAAGCATAGACAATAATGATGCTTTTATACTAAAAATAAGGACTCAGTGAAACAGTATTTTCATGCCACATGATGCTATTTATTTGAAATTTAAAATAAAAAAAAGATGACCCCCTACCCCACCCCCTATTTTTGACAAATAAATGATAATCTAGCAATTAGTTTATAATGACCTTCAGTGAGGCAGTGCAGTGCATAGAGTGTTGGCTGCTCATAACAGAGGTTGCAGGTTAGATCCTATGCTCAGCTCTTTGTCCTCTCAGAAACAACACTCAGTACTGGTTCTACCCAGGAAACAGACTAAAGCCATTCATGTAGGCGAAACTCATTTTGTTCTATGTTAAAACTGTGGACATAGTAAATTGATGGTGTCATATATATTAATATACAGTCACGGTTGGTTGGATTATTAAGCCTGCAGTCGTATAATCTATAGCCTTATTTTGCAATCAAGCTATTAAATTGGTATAAACTAAAATAAGAACTCAAGTTAGATCAGACACAGGCCTCTTTAGTAGGCATGAAAGCTCCAGTAACTCCAGTAAAGGGTGAACACAGGCCTCTTTAGTAGGCATGAAAGCTCCAGTAAAGGGTGAACACAGGCCTCTTTAGTAAAGGGTGAACACAGGCCTCTTTAGTAGGCATGAAAGCTCCAGTAAAGGGTGAACACAGGCCTCTTTAGTAGGCATGAAAGCTCCAGTAAAGGGTGAACACAGGCCTCTTTAGTAGGCATGAAAGCTCCAGTAAAGGGTGAACACAGGCCTCTTTAGTAGGCATGAACGCTCCAGTAAAGGGTGAACACAGGCCTCTTTAGTAGGCATGAAAGCTCCAGTAAAGGGTGAACACATGCCTCTTAAGTAGGCATGAAAGCTCCAGTAAAGGGTGAACACATGCCTCTTTAGTAGGCATGAAAGCTCCAGTAAAGGGTAAACACAGGCCTCTTTAGTAGGCATGAAAGCTCCAGTAAAGGGTGAACACAGGCCTCTTCAGTAGGCATGAAATATCCAGTAAAGGGTGAACACAGGCCTCTTCAGTAGGCATGAAAGCTCCAGTAAAGGGTGAACACAGGCCTCTTCAGTAGGCATGAAAGCTCCAGTAAAGGGTGAACACAGGCCTCTTTAGTAGGCATGAAAGCTCCAGTAAAGGGTGAACACAGGCCTCTTTAGTAGGTATGAAAGCTCCAGTAAAGGGTGAACACAGGCCTCTTTAGTAGGCATGAAAGCTCCAGTAAAGGGTGAACACAGGCCTCTTTAGTAGGCATGAAAGCTCCAGTAAAGGGTGAACACAGGTCTCTTTAGTAGGCATGAAAGCTCCAGTAAAGGGTGAACACATGCCTCTTTAGTAGGCATGAAAGCTCCAGTAAAGGGCGAACACAGGCCTCTTTAGTAGGCATGAAAGCTCCAGTAAAGGGCGAACACAGACCTCTTTAGTAGGCATGAAAGCTCCAGTAAAGGGCGAACACAGGCCTCTTTAGTAGGCATGAAAGCTCCAGTAAAAGGTGAACACAGGCCTCTTTAGTAGGCATGAAAGCTCCAGTAAAAGGTGAACACAGGCCTCTTTAGCAGGCATGAAAGCTCCAGTAAAGGGTGAACACATGCCTCTTAAGTAGGCATGAAAGCTCCAGTAAAGGGTGAACACATGCCTCTTTAGTAGGCATGAAAGCTCCAGTAAAGGGTAAACACAGGCCTCTTTAGTAGGCATGAAAGCTCCAGTAAAGGGTGAACACAGGCCTCTTCAGTAGGCATGAAAGCTCCAGTAAAGGGTGAACACAGGCCTCTTCAGTAGGCATGAAAGCTCCAGTAAAGGGTGAACACAGGCCTCTTCAGTGGGCATGAAAGCTCCAGTAAAGGGTGAACACAGGCCTCTTTAGTGGGCATGAAAGCTCCAGTAAAGGGTGAACACAGGCCTCTTTAGTAGGTATGAAAGCTCCAGTAAAGGGTGAACACAGGCCTCTTTAGTAGGCATGAAAGCTCCAGTAAAGGGTGAACACAGGCCTCTTTAGTAGGCATGAAAGCTCCAGTAAAGGGTGAACACAGGCCTCTTTAGTAGGCATGAAAGCTCCAGTAAAGGGTGAACACAGGCCTCTTTAGTAGGCATGAAAGCTCCAGTAAAAGGTACACAGGCCTCTTTAGTAGGCATGAAAGCTCCAGTAAAGGGTGAACACATGCCTCTTAAGTAGGCATGAAAGCTCCAGTAAAGGGTGAACACATGCCTCTTTAGTAGGCATGAAAGCTCCAGTAAAGGGTGAACACAGGCCTCTTTAGTAGGCATGAAAGCTCCAGTAAAGGGTGAACACAGGCCTCTTTAGTGGGCATGAAAGCTCCAGTAAAGGGTGAACACAGGCCTCTTTAGTAGGTATGAAAGCTCCAGTAAAGGGTGAACACAGGCCTCTTTAGTAGGCATGAAAGCTCCAGTAAAGGGTGAACACAGGCCTCTTTAGTAGGCATGAAAGCTCCAGTAAAGGGTGAACACAGACCTCTTTAGTAGGCATGAAAGCTCCAGTAAAGGGTGAACACAGGCCTCTTTAGTAGGCATGAAAGCTCCAGTAAAAGGTACACAGGCCTCTTTAGTAGGCATGAAAGCTCCAGTAAAAGGTACACAGGCCTCTTTAGTAGGCATGAAAGCTCCAGTAAAGGGTGAACACATGCCTCTTAAGTAGGCATGAAAGCTCCAGTAAAGGGTGAACACAGGCCTCTTCAGTAGGCATGAAAGCTCCAGTAAAGGGTGAACACAGGCCTCTTTAGTAGGCATGAAAGCTCCAGTAAAGGGTGAACACAGGCCTCTTTAGTGGGCATGAAAGCTCCAGTAAAGGGTGAACACAGGCCTCTTTAGTAGGTATGAAAGCTCCAGTAAAGGGTGAACACAGGCCTCTTTAGTAGGCATGAAAGCTCCAGTAAAGGGTGAACACAGGCCTCTTTAGTAGGCATGAAAGCTCCAGTAAAGGGTGAACACAGGCCTCTTTAGTAGGCATGAAAGCTCCAGTAAAGGGTGAACACAGGCCTCTTTAGTAGGCATGAAAGCTCCAGTAAAGGGTGAACACAGGCCTCTTTAGTAGGCATGAAAGCTCCAGTAAAGGGTGAACACAGGCCTCTTTAGTAGGCATGAAAGCTCCAGTAAAGGGTGAACACAGGCCTCTTTAGTAGCTATGCTGGCTCCAGTAAAGGGTGAACACAGGCCTCTTTAGTAGCTATGCTGGCTCCAGTAAAGGGTGAACACAGGACTCTGTAGTAGGCATGATGGCTCCAGTAAAGGGTGAAATTGAAATTTCTTCTAGATTTGACCAACTAAATTGGAACTGTTTTAAATGTCATTATTTTTACACTTGTCCCACTTTTTCCTCCTTTCACCTTTATATTAAGTTTAAATGTCATTATTATATCTATTTATGTTTCCCTTTTACTGCATGGCATCATTCACACCAACAAAACAATTTAAATTCAACCTGACATATTGTGACAGTGACATTTTGGCAACTAGATGCCTCATATGATTCTGATAGTAGAATTCCTACTACCAGGATATTGGGGTCCTCTCAAGATCACTTACCTTTCCCCACTAAAGTCATAGGTTTGAGTTCTGCTCGCTCAAAAAACCTTTATGTGAAAAAGTTGACCAGCTACTAGTGGAACGGCGGTGGTTCTACTAAGATTTATTCTGAGGTCATCCCTTAAACTGGATATGCCTTATATTTTAAACCCGAAAAATGTTAAAAATGGTGTTAAACTCCATTTAAAAAAAAAAGATTTAAAAAGTACTACCTGTTTAAATTCTATCCATTGGGAAACCTAGGTATAATCGGTGTAATCCAAAACATTTTGATGCCAAAAAATAGGAATATTATTACAACAACTGAATGTGAAGGCATCTAATTGGTGCAACAGATCCTGCAGTTTACACACTAGCTGATACATTATTTGAAAAAAGAAATGATTGAATAGTGCAATACACTATTTGAAACACGTGTTGTATTGCGGGGTATTGAAGTAATGAAGAATACCTGAGATATGTTGATAGATTGAACGTTAAGCATCATTTTTATGTCATTGAAAGCTAACAGATGATCACTTAACCGAACCACTCTTTGATGGGATCATGGAAGGTTAACCAGTACTCAAGCACTCTTATTCCTGCAGGTAACTTTCCCACTTGAATATGCAATGCAATCATTACTGAGACTGGCCGAGCGGGGAAACTAACGACCCCTGGATTGATAGTCAGACATGCTAGTGTCTGAGCTAACCGGGCCTGGGCAGGTATTGAAGGAAGATTACATGAGATATAAATACAAGGTGTATTTGCATAAATCATTATAGCCCTTTCTTTTCCCCCACAAATGACTGGCAGAATCTAAAACTAAAACACACCAGACTGAGCTGGGCTCAAATCAAACCTCAGTATTCCTGGCCGAGTCATACCAAAGACTTTAAAAGTGGTACTAGAAGCTTCCTCGCTTGATGTTCAGCATTTAGAGGAGAGTTCTAGGTCTGGTCGGCCCGGTATCAGTATAATGTGACTGGGTGGGGTATCATACCATGTGTCTGCGGCATGATACTCCAGTGTGACAGCGCTTAGAATACTGTCTCAAGTAGACATCGTCGCGATATGACTGAAAAAAAGTTGAAAGTGACGCTAAACACCATACAACAACAACAAACCTCAGTAATGTGAGGTAAGGAGAGGACAATGCCTGACACCATTTCGACACAGTGAATGTCACTTGATAACCTGTAAAAAATCAAAATATATTTATTTTTTTTTTCATGGCTGTCAGATCTGCAAGGATCAATAATGTTTCTTAATTTTGAACTTTGCTAATATTTCCCCATTCATTATTTCAGGTCCAAAATACATCCTCAAGTTGCAACAGGAAGTGACTGCCATGCGAGTGATGATCAGTATGGATACACACACACATGTTGATGGCGCATCCAAGGTGCACACAATCAAACGCTACCTCTCCGACCACAAAGATGACAATGTAGTCAACACAAGTAGCCTGCGTTGTAGAGAGCTTGACTGCTTGAGGGCATACTACTATGTGGCTTTACTCAACTTTTTGCAGGAGAGTTGTAATTCAGGGGAAGTAACCCTAAATGCTGAGACAGTTGGGGACAAGAAAAGTGGGACCGTTGAGGGTAGTGCAGATTTAGACAATGAAATAAGTAATAATCAAAATAGTGATAGTGTCAGTGTAGTTGAAACCAGTGTAGAAGCCAGGCTAGATGAGAATGGAAATGCTGAAAATGCCAATGATGAAGACGCGGAAAATGGAAACATGTCCGAGTCTGGGTTAGCTAGTAATTTAGACAGACCAGAATTGACAAGGGTAGATAGTGGTGATCGTAAAGGGGATACAGGTACTGACAATATCAAAACAGAACCAATAGTACAAAGTTTAGATACCCGGGATACTAGTAAATCAATCACTAATGTGCAGTCAAGTTTGGATACAGATATATCAGGAACCACATCAGCATTAGAGGACAAGGGGGGTCGAGCGATTAACACAAAACAGACAAAATCTCAGACAATACCGGTGTTTAATGTGGATCATTACTCTATTACCATGTCTCAGTTGTCAAAACTATCTCAGGGCCTACTATGGGACCTACAGGCAAAACGATTTGCTCTGACAGAAACATTGGGCTATATTCATAAGGCTATATCTCAACTCATTTTGTCAAAGAATGCCAAAACTGCAGACAAAAATGAGTTGGTAGCATCAGAAACATCTTCATTAGGGAATATCCCCGAGCAGGAACAGTTAATGGCCCCAGGTCATACTGAATGTGGGGTGGAAACAGGTGTCAGTAGTGTCATGCATCATGTGAAAAGTGATCCAGAACTGATGGGGCACTTGGAATGTGATCATAAAGCACAGAAAGAGGGAGCTGTTTCTATGGCAACACAAATATCTCCTGAAGCAAGTGCAAAAAATGCCAATGACCCAATACCAATAGAAAGACAGATGTCTGGATGTGACCATGAACATATGATGCTTCATGAAGGTCATGCTGAAGGTCATATCTGCCACTCCATGCTCAGTCATCATTTTGACCACATTCTAAATGTTCATGCCCCACAAACTGGCAATGCTGAACTGCCTATTCCAGTGATTGAAAGTGAAACTGAATTCAAATGTAGCTTCTTTGAGGTTTGTTCTTCATGTGAACTCCTGCAGAAATCCCGTAAAATATTATTTGAAGATGAGCCACATTTTCACACGAGACAAGAAAGTGGATTGAAGAACGTCACAAATGTTACAAACCCTGCTAAGTATATCAATGTGCCAGATGAGTGGTACCCAATGCCAGTAGATGAAAAGTATTTTAAGTCCTATGTTACCATGGCGATATTGAAGGATGAGCAGGAGTATGTAATGCATGAGCTGAAGAGAGGTCCAGACAGTACACAGGTGTGTAAATTACTTCATCACTTAAAATCTTCTTTTTGTTTAGCAATTCAAAAAATGTAAGTAAGTAAATATTTTATTATATTGACATGTGCATAATTTGTAACGAACAATACAATAGAACACAAAACAAATATAAAGAGCCCATTAGACCTATAAGACACCTTATTTTAATTACAGTATCAGTATATGGCCTCTTCTGTGTGACTTCACTATACATTGGTTATTTTAGTCTTTATTGATGTGGTCTCTTTAAAGGGAGTTTATCAGGAAGAAAATAGTTAAAAAGCATCTCATTACCATTAAAAAAAAATCCCAATGATTTGGTATGTCAAATCTACCAAATTGTGACAAAATTGATATTGAAATTGGAGTGGTAAAGTTAAAACAAAAATCCTGTTCTAAAAATAGATAACACTTAAATAATGCTTGATGAGTTTCACATCTTCATTTGGACTCTTTTGAAGATGAAACAACTTTTACTTCCTGTAAACCTTCGTAAACCTGTATAATGGATCTAATTAAAATCAAAATGAAATCACTTGACTCTTTTAATACGTCACAAAATATGTTGCAATTTTAAGCTGGATATCTAGTTGAGTCTAACCTAGGCGCGTAGCCCAAGTTAGGAAATCCCTTTTCAATATATTATTTTGACATGTTAAAATAGATATTTTTTTGGCAATATGTGGTCAGCGAGTATATACAGTAAAGGCTTGATATATTTGAAAAAAAAGTTTTTAGCCAGTTTTAAAACATAAAAAAATCATCCTGACATATTCCCTTTAATAGGGACATTTTGTCTCTCATAGCAAAAATGTTTACTAGAAGAACCCATATACCAGGAAGTCTTAATTTTTTATACAACTTTACCACATGTGTCTTCACGGCTGTTTAAGGGGCTAAGGGGACAATTGACAGTCCTACTTTGACTATAGGATGATTTATGGGGCCTTTATACTATGGTTAAATATTTTAGCCATCTCTCACTACTGTCCATACATCAATGAAACAACTGATGGGTAACCACTACCAACAAGGACACTCAAAGTTCTACAACAAACTTCTATCTCAGTAACTACTAGTCATACATTAATACATTTTGGCAGTTTTGTCCATTCAAGGAACAAGTTGAATACATTTATGTGTTCAGTGATAAAGTAAAAAATAAAAAAAACAAGTGCCAAAAGCTTTACTTGTATTTTGTTACAATTATATACATGTTTTATACTTAGAAAATAAGGTTATAATTTATAGCATATCTCCTATTATTGTCTGGTACAGAAATTAGATTATATTTTATAGCATATCTCCTATTATTGTCTGGTACAGAAATTAGGTTATATTTTATGCATATCTTGTATTATTGTCCTGTAAAGAAAAATAGGTTATATTTTATAGCATATATCTCCTGTTATTGTCCGGTACAGAAAATTAGGTTATATTTTATAGCTTATATCTTATTATTGTCCGTTCCAGTCATCCAGTATTGTTTTGAGACAAGCTTCAAAATGTAAACATGCTGCTCTCCATCAGCACTTGTTCAATAGTTTGATCAGCTGCCATGATATGACATCACATATGCTGTCATGGTAACTTCTCATGATAACCCATCTTACCACACTGTACTATTAAATGATATGCTTAAATGAAACATTTGATGGAAGGTGAGATAGGGTGTTGTATGTGACAGTAGGGTAAAAGAGAAGAGTTGGAGACATAGACTCCATATCCAAAACATTGAAACTTTGTATATAATAGTTTTTTCCACATGTTAAACCTATTTCCACTTTTACGGTCAACATAAGCTTGTTATTAATTTATATCTTATTTCTTTCAGTCGCCATTCCCCAACCCACTGGAGTGTGTGAAACCTCTGATGGATGTAGGACAGCATTCATCGCGCATCTCCAACATAGAGCACAAGGAATTTGTACAGAAAATCATCACTTGGGCCCTCAATTTCTCCGTGACAACACAACAGAAACAGGCCTACATCAGTCTGTTACAGTCTCACTTACAGAGTTAATTATGTAACGTGTGATTGATGTATTCTAGATAAATACACATGATTGGTGGATTCTAGATAACAACATGTGATCGGTGGATTCTAAATAACAACATGTGATTGGTGAATTCTAAATAACAACATGTGATTGGTGGATTCTAAATAACAACATGTGATGGTTGAATTCTAAATAACATGTGATGGTTGAATTCTAAATAACAACATGTGATTGGTGGATTCTAAATAACGACATGTGATTGGTGGATTCTAAATAACAACATGTGATTGGTGGATTCTAAATAAAAACATGTGATGGTTGAATTCTAAATAACAGCATGTGATTAGGATTCTAAATAACAACATGTGATTGGTGGATTCTAAATAATAACATGTGATGGTTGAATTCTAAATAACAACATGTGATTGGTTGATTCTAAATAACAACATGTGATTGGTTGATTCTAAATAACAACATGTGATTGGTTGATTCTAAATAACAACATGTGATGGTTAAATTCTTAATAACATGTGATGCTTGAATTCTAAATAACAACATGTGATTGATGGATTCTAAGTAACAACATGTGATTAGTGGATTTTAAATAACAACATGTGATGGTTGTATTCTAAACAACAACATGTCAGTCAGTCAAAGTTTTCCTTTACCCTCTCAGCTTTGCTCTAGGCATTTTGGCGAGCAAGTTGAGAAGATTATTTAACCAGTGTACAGCATTGGCAGAGTTGCTACTTCTTCCGGTGCTGCACCACTGGCCAGAAAAGATGATTAGTAGATAATGTAGATTATGATGATCCATTATTTCTGGTCGCTGATGAAGTCAAAGATTTCTTGAAGTTGTTGATAAGTTGATGATTATTATTGAAGTCTTTGTTTCTTGAAGGTTGGTGATTAATACAGATCCCTTCGGTAGAAATGCCGTCGCTGAAGTTCTAAGGTGTTTTGTCGAACTGCTGCTTAGTACAACGCTGCTGAATTGTGCTCTGTTGGTTAACATCTAAACAATCCTTTCTATGACCACACGTTAAAAAATATCCAATGCAGTATTTAAAAAATTGCTACCTGTAAGGTGTAGATGACCAATTAAAATTATGGATTTCACTACAGGATTTCCTTGTAGTGGAAGCGACCTTGACCCACTTTGAAGTCTGGAGTGTGCTGAGGAGATGTCTGTTCTGCTTGAAAGTCACTTGAAGAGTGGAATGACAACAACATGTGATGGGTGGATTCTTATAAATAACATATTTTGATGGGTGGATTCTAGATAATAATGTGTTGTGATCGGTGGATTCTAGATAATAACATATTGTGATTGGTGGATTGTATATAATAAGGTGTTGTGATTGGTGGATTGTAGATAATAAGGTGTTGTGATAGGTGGACATTAGAAAAATAACATGTTGTGATTGGTGGATTCTTGATAAGAACATGTTGTGATTGGTGGATTCTAAGTAATAGCATGTTGTGATTGGTGGTTTCTAGGTAACAACATGTTGTGATTGGTGGTTTCTAGGTAACAACATGTTGTGATTGGTGGATTCTAGATAATAGCATGTTGTGATTGGTGGATTCTAAATAATAACATGTTGTGATTGGTGTATAAAGTCGTCTTTGAAGGAACTGTTTTGTAACCAAGTGCAGCAAGTAGAAAGCAATATACCTACACTATATTCACAACAACTTTGGATAAATCATCATCTACAAAAGAAAATTTCATCTTTAAATCAATGTATCAAGAAATCTGTTAGATTAACTCTTTCAGGCCAGTGTTGCAACACAGAAGGAAACAACTTAGTCTAAGCTTTCCTGTGCTGCCCAGAGGACTACTGTAATCAGCTGTTTATGTTCGCTAAGATGTTTTGTGCGAAATTCCGAGGGCAAATAAACACTTCGGAAGAAATAGATTGATTGCAGGTGATAACATTTTGAGATTTTGGACTGGTGAATTCTGATACATCTACTGCAGGTGGAGATGTATGAATAGTTCATTTTAAATATAGAACAGACATGTGGGAGTTAGAACAGGCATGTGGAAGTTATGTTGTTCTGTATTTAGCAGCATTTAACTTTATTTTCATTCAATAATTTCATTCTGCCCGCTTTTTTACTTTCATGAATACATTTTTTTTGTAGCAAAATTTGTCAAAAATTTATAAAATTAGCATTCAACTTTTAGAGAAAGTGCTTTTAAACAAGATCAACTTCATAACTTTCAATTCAGTATGGTAAGCAGGTGGCTATGATTGACCTTGACCTACAATTATATGTTGATTCTTGACAGTCATCTTTCCTCAGGAATGACTGTCCTGGAGCCCAACCCAAGTTAGCTCAGTCGGTAGCCTGATGATTTTTTAAGATTTAATTTTCTTTTGCTAGTTTCAGCATTAAAATAAAGAGTTTTTCTAATATTAAAGAAGTAATATGACAAGCAAGTAATGCTTAGATATTCTGTATTATATCTAATGAATGGTTTAATTAAAAGGGCAGCTGCGTTGACAATCAACAATATAGCTGAATCATTTTGTTGCAAGTATTCATGGAGATAATGTTGTATATTTCTTGATATGCTTGTTAAAGTTCATGTTGTTCACTGTATTTACTCACATTTTCTCACCTTAGAGCAACAAATCTATTTCTTAATATGAAATATCTAATAAGAAATTGATTTTAAGCTCCAAAGTGATGATTTGTTCATGGCCAGCCTCTGTATTTGTGAAAATAAATATGTTCTATATATATATGTATTCTGTTTAAAAAAACAAATTTGTCTAAACGTCAACTCCACGTGATGTGTTCATTAGTAACACCCATTGCCATACAAGACATATTTATTTGTGAGCTTTTCTGATTTATCATAATTTTAACCTTGTGTTCGCTGTCACATGTATGTTATATCGGACAGGGTCCTTCGTGGCTGAGTGGTCTAAGGTGCCATCTCAAGATCACTTACCTCCTATCACTTAGGTTGAATGTTTGAGTCCTGCTCGCTCCAAATACCTATGTGAGAAGAATTCTGTTAAAACTATTAAAACTGGATATGCCATATAACCTGAAATGTGTTGAAAATGGCGTTAAACCCCTCTAGAAAATTTTTACATAACCATACTTGATTGATTGATTGAATATTTAGTGTCATTTTTATGCCATCGAGGGCTAACAGATGATCAGTTAACCTAACCACTGTTTCCTGGGATTAACCAGTACTCGAGCACACCCTATCTCCGCAAATAACTGATAACTCTCCCACTTGAATCAGTGGTGAGAGACGAATGATAATGAGACACAATGTCGTATATCAATCATCACGGAGACTGTTGCCAGGAGGGGGATTCAAACTCTTGACCCCTGGATTGATAGTCAGATGCGTAACCAACTTAGCTAATCGGGCCCGGCTACATAACCATAAAATGCTTGAAATGGAAAAATTTAAGTCCTGAAGTTATGGTCCTTGAATTAATAAAACATTTTGTATATCATTTACTTGGCCTTGAGTGCTTTCTATGACTTACATTGATCACTGGACTCTTACCAAAGCAACATATTAGTTTTATAACTAAAAGATTTTGAATACATTCTGGAATTGTTAAAATCTAATAACTTTAAGCACATGGTTTTTAAATTTTTAAAATTCCTTAATTTGATGTAGTATGCATTCTAGCACCCATATCTATCATTGTGCCTTCACCAAACTTACACAGTAGTTAAACAACAATAGAATCACAGATAAGTTGTTTTAAGTGCTAAATCAGATATTGACTTTCTGAGTTATGGCCCTTGAATTGTCATAATTAGACAATGTTAGTTTAAACAATATTTATTCGTTTTCAACATATTACATATAAATATATTCAAATATACAGTGATACATAACAATAGAATTGAGAAGAATGCTATTTCTAGCTTATACAAAGTCTCTCTTCTGACAATGTTGTTATGTCACCATAACACCTCCATTATTGATCAATCCCATGTGGATAGTTGTGTGTGTGAATAATTAGCCTGATGGCAGCCTAGAGTCATATGCGATGGCAGCCTGGAGTCACATGTGATGGCAGCCTGGAGTTGTATGTGATGGCAGCCTGGAGCCACAGCCTGATGGCAGCCAGGAGTCGCATGTGATGGCAGCCTGGAGTTGCATGTGATGGCAGCCTGGAGTTGCATGTGATGGCAGCCTGGAGCCACAGCCTGATGGCAGCCTGGAGTCACATGTGATGGCAGTCTTTAGCCACAGTCTGATGGCAGCTTGGAGTCACATGTGATGGCACCCTTGAACCACAGCCTGATGGCAGCCTAGTTACATGTGATTGCAGCAAAGTCACCTGTGATGGCAGCCTGGAGCCACATGTGATGACAGCCTGGAGTCACATATGATGGCAGCCTGGAGCCACAGCCTGGTGGCAGCCTGGAGTCACATGTGATGGCAACCTGGAGCCACATGTGATGGCAGTCTGGAGCCACAGCCTGATGGCAGCCTGGAGCCACATGTGATGGCAGCCTGGAGTCACATGTGATGGCAGTCTGGAGCCACAGCCTGATGGCAGCCTGGAGCCACATGTGATGGCAGCCTGGAGTCACATGTGATGGCAGCCTGGAGCCACAGCCTGATGGCAGCCTGGAGTCACATGTGATGGCAGTCTGGAGCCACAGTCTGATGGCAGCCTGGAGCCACAGCCTGATGGCAGCCTGGAGCCACATGTGATGGCAGCCTGGAGTCACATATGATGGCAGCCTGGTGGCAGCCTGGAGTCACATGTGATGGCAGCCTGGAGCCACATGTGATGGCAGTCTGGAGCCACAGCCTGATGGCAGCCTGGAGCCACATGTGATGGCAGCCTGGAGTCACATGTGATGGCAGTCTGGAGCCACAGCCTGATGGCAGCCTGGAGCCACATGTGATGGCAGCCTGGAGTCACATGTGATGGCAGCCTGGAGCCACAGCCTGATGGCAGCCTGGAGCCACATGTGATGGCAGCCTGGAGTCACATATGATGGCAGCCTTGAGCCACATGTGATGGCAGCCTGGAGCCACATGTGATGGCAGTCTGGAGCCACAGCCTAATGGCAGCCTGGAGCCACATGTGATGGCAGCCTGGAGTCACATGTGATGGCAGTCTGGAGCCACAGCCTGATGGCAGCCTGGAGCCACATGTGATGGCAGCCTGGAGTCACATGTGATGGCAGCCTGGAGCCACAGCCTGGTGGCAGTCTTGAGTCACAGCCTGATGGCAGCCTGGAGCCACAGTCTGATGGCAGCCTGGAATCACATGTGATGGCAGTCGTGAGTCACAGCCTGATGGCAGCCTGGAGCCACAGCCTGGTGGCAGCCTTGAGACAGTTTTACTGAACATCTCAAGTTGGGGTTTTCCTCAACTAGAATATCTCAATTTCTCTGCATGATAATCTGAACTCTTTACACACAAAAATTTCCTGTGATTTCATTGGTTGGTGCTCTTAGATTTACGGGTATTACAAACTGCATATACACCGAAAACAATGTAAACAGTAGTTTAAATAACACTTTGTTGATTACTATTTATTTGTAAAATGTTAAAAATATAAAGTTTTATTAGATATTTGGAACAGTTTGGCAACTTTATTTTTTTTTTATGAAAACTAATTTTATAGGGCATCATTTGCTGATATGCGTCATTTGGCACAATGGTAGTTCAATTTGAACACAAGTCACCTTCGTGTCGCCATTAAAAAACATTTGGGACTATTAAAAAATGAATATAGTTGCAAATTTCAAAATTACAGTATACTTAACCTTTTATTAAATGACGACATAGAACTAAATTCAGAATCAATATTTACTTATAGGTTAAGGATTATGCAAAATAATCAAAGTAAATGAAGTTATACTATAGAAAATCTGAAATTGAGATGTTTAGTGAAACTAAGTCGTGACCATTACTGGATGAGAACAAGCTGCTGAGTTATGTTGAATTAATGCATAATTAAGTTTTTATTTTGTTATTATATAAAACAGTCATCATTGCCAGATGTGAGTAATTTCGGACCATATGGTCCTCTTGTTTTAAATGTAACATGTATCCAATTTGTGCTTCTACATGTACATTGTACAACTTTCAATATAAAAAATATGTTGTAAAAGTGTGGTTGAGATCGTCTGCTTTGTGTTAAACTACTCCGTCATAGTTCAGTGTAATTTGCTCAATGTTAAACTATTTGAAAATCAATTAGGGATGATAAAAAAGTTTGTTCTGATGTGCAATTGTTCCCAAAACATGTTTGATACAGATAAATGAGAAAGATGTCTTGGCTATTAAACCTGTTGATACCACACACTCTTCTTCATCATCTTAAATATCAGGGAATACTGTGTGGTATTACACATAACAAAAATCATCAGTTTTAGAAGTCAATCTTAGTTGTTTGTTTAAAATCATCATTTTCCGACAACACATCTGTCTGAGACAGGGATTTGAGTGTGGTTGCATTGTTATTGGTAGAAGAAACCAGTGGAGAATGCTTATCAGCCAGCCCCTATCTCAGGCTTAGCTTTAATTGTTTTCCATATCAATAAACAATGAAGTTTTAAACACCATGCAGCACTAACATGTAATAAGTATGTGTTGTTTTGTATCTCGGTTACAAACTTTTTAATTGCCTCTCTTACTGTTATATAATATTGTATAAAGAGACAAAAAAAATGGCAAAATGTTAAAATCATGTGATATTGTTAAGATAGTATGTTATTGTAAAGGTAAACAAATCCAACTTTCTGACCAGTCATTACACTTTCATTCTGCCAACTTTAACACATGCTAGAATTAAACTTAGGAATGATGGCAGTGATGTTACATTTACCGAATACCACTAAATTGATTGTAGATATTTCAAAATTCTCAGCTTTGAAAGTTACAATACACTAATTTCAAAACTTTGTGAAGTGATAGCACATCAAGATGCAGTATCTATGCGTAGTGGATTTTTTGTCCTTCAGCAATGTTTAATCAACATAATTATGTTTAGTACTGTGCTTTCCACAAACATGTTAACAGTGATTTGTACAACTTTTTTTTTACATCGTAAAATAGATATGTTGATCTGAACTTCAAGTGATATTTAGGTTTAAAGGGATCAGATACCTTTAAAATTTGTTTAACCCTTTACTTCATAGATTCACGTGTTTTTCTGCACCAATCATAGAAGGCCTTTGAAAACAGTGCAGGAAGAGTTCAGATTGCTCGTGACGAGCAATCTGAACACTTCCTGCACTGTTTTCCACTCTGTCAGTTAATATAAACCTAATTCACCCAATATTTCAAAAGCCTTCTATATTAGGTGTCCAAAGGTGTCTATATGAAGTAAAGGGTTAACTATCAAGGACAGGATAACTTATTTACAAATCACCTTGACTACGGAGGGAAGATCATTTATATAAAACCTGCATGAATAATATTTACATTTAAAATGTTCTACAGACAAACATTATACAGATCAAACTAGTAACTGCTAGTGAAAGCGAAACCGCTCACTAATTATCTTGTTAATTGAAATATTTATGTTCGAGTAGAAAATGTGACCGGTTGGAAAGTTTGACCAGTGTAGTGGCATGGAGATTTTGTGCATTAACACAACTGACCATGGTTGAACCCATCTGTTGTAGACTCTTTCATGTTTTGAAGCTACTTCATCACCATTTCCAAGGGATGTGAGAGGAGACAAACCAAGTAAACCTGAGTAATACCTAAAGTAATCTGTGCTCCAATGGGTGAGAAAAAGTGCAAAAAGTGGTTTCCATCTGGAAATGAAGATTTGTTTACAACACTACACTTGTGGTAGGCATTAACCTAACCACATGTTAAACTCCTCTTTATTAAATAAGTGCATGCCTTAAACAAAATGAAATAATCTGCTCATTTAATGCTTCATGCTTTTTTCTGACAATTTCTCCAGAAATTGAGCAAAATAAAGTGTGCTTCGAAGCTACATTTAATTTAGTTACAGAATTTGTTTTCGATCGTTATTTTTAAAAATTACATTTTTTGTTAGGAAAAGTTGAACTAATCAGTGCCTATGTTGAAAACTTGTGTGTATATTTTGAATATTAAAGACATTAAATGTGCTTCATTTGGCCATAATACAATCATGTTCAGTGTGATATTTGTCTTACTTTATCTTTTTAATCCTCTAATATGTTGTCGAAGATTATGGCTACCCTTGACAGTTGATATACATTAACTGTTATGTTGATATCTCACTACATAGTTGATGTCTCACTACACAGTTTGTGTCTCACTACATAGTTGATATACGTTTATTGTTATGTTAATATCTCACTACACAGTTGATGTCTCACTACACAGTTGATGTCTCACTACACAGTTGATGTCTCACTACAAAGTTGATGTCTCACTACACAGTTGATGTCTCACTACACAGTTGATGTCTCACTACATAGTTGATGTCTCACTACAAAGTTGATATACATTTACTGTTATGTTAATGTCTCACTACATAGTTGATGTCTCACTACAAAGTGGTTATACATTTACTGTTATGTTAATACCTAACTACATACCGGTAGTTGATGTCTCACTTCACAGTTGATGTCCAACTATAAAGTTGATATACATTTACTGTTACGTTAATGTCTCACTACACTGTTGATGTCTCACTACAAAGTTGATATATATTTACTGTTACGTTAATGTCTCACTACATAGTTGATGTCTCACTACAAAGTGGTTATACATTAACTGTTATGTTAATGTCTCACTACACTGTTGATGTCTCACTACAAAGTTAATGTTTTACTACAAAGTTGATGTCTCACTACAAAGCTGATGTCTCACTACAAAACTGATGTCTCACTACATAGTTGATGTCTCACTACAAATCTGATGTCTCACTACAAAACTGATGTCTCACTACATAGTTGATGTCTCACTACAAATCTGATGTCTCACTACAAAGTTGATGTCTCACTACAAAACTGATGTCTCACTACAAAGCTGATGTCTCACTATAAAGCTGATAGCTAATGTCTTACTACAAAGTTGATGTCTCACTACATATTTGATGTCTCACTACACAATTTGATGTCTCACTACATAGCTGATGTCTCACTATATAGTTAATGTCTCACTACACAGTTGATGTCTCACTACAAAGTTGATGTCTCAGTACACAGTTGATGTCTCTCTACAAAGTTGATGTCTCACTACAAAGTTAATATCTCACTACAAAGTTGATATCTCACTACACAGCTGATGTCTCTATAAAGTTAATATCTCGCTACAAAGTTACTATCTCGCTACAAAGTTGATATCTCACTACACAGCTGATGTCTCACTACAAAGTTGATGTCTCACTACATAGTTGATGTCTTACTACACAGTTGATGTCTCACTACATAGTTGATATCTCACTACAAAGTTGATATACATTTACTGTTATGTTAATATCTCACTACAAAGTTGATGTCTCACTACACAGTTGATGTCTCACTACATAGTTGATGTCTCACTACCCAGCTGATGTCTCACTACACAGTTGATGTCCCACTACATAGTTGATGTCTCACTACACAGTTGATGTCTCACTACAAAGTTGATGTCTCACTACACAGTTGATGTCTCACTACACAGTTGATGTCTTACTACAAAGCTGATGTCTCACTACAAAGTTGATGTCTCACTACAAAGTTGATGTCTCACTACATAGTTGATGTCTCACTACAAAGTTAATGTCTCATTACAAAGCTGATGTCTCACTGCATAGTTGGTGTCTCACTACAAAGTTGATATCTCACTACAAAGTTGATGTCTCACTACACAGTTGATGTCTCACTACACAGTTGATGTCTCACTACAAAGTGGTTATACATTAACTGTTATGTTAATGTCTCACTACACTGTTGATGTCTCACTACAAAGTTAATGTTTTACTACAAAGTTGATGTCTCACTACAAAGTTGATGTCTCACTACAAAGCTGATAGCTAATGTTTCACTACAAAGTTGATGTCTCACTACATATTTAATGTCTCACTACACAGTTGATGTCTCACTACATAGCTGATGTCTCACTACACAGTTGATGTCTCACTACAAAGTTGATGTCTCAGTACACAGCTGATGTCTCACTACACAGTTAATATCTCACTGAAAAGTTGATATCTCACTACACAGCTGATGTCTCTATAAAGTTAATATCTTGCTACAAAGTTAATATCTCACTACAAAGTTAATATCTCGCTACAAAGTTAATATCTCACTACAAAGTTAATATCTCACTACAAAGTTGATATCTCACTACACAGTTGATGTCTCACTATAAAGTTAATATCTCACTACAAAGTTGATGTCTCACTACAAAGTTGATGTCTCACTACAAAGTTGATGTCTCACTACACAGTTGATGTCTCACTACAAAGCTGATGTCTCACTTTAAAGTCAATAATTCACTACACAGTTGATGTCTCACTACAAAGTTGATGTCTCATTACAAAGCTGATGTTTCACTCCATAGTTGATGTCTCACTACAAAGTTAATGTCTCATTACAAAGTTGCAGCCCTTTTAAGCTCATATGAGCAAAGCTCAGGATGAGTTATTGTGGTCTACCTTAGTCCAACTTCTGTCGTCTATCTGTCGTTAACTTTTGCTTTAAACATCTTTTCTGAAACCACTAGACAGATTTTCACCAAACTTGTGTGAAGCATTCTTACACTTAGCTTTCCCAAGTTTGTTCAAATGATAACCCTGGTGTCAAATTTGACCCAGCCCATGGGTTTTAATTACATTTTATTCAAAATTTTAAAAATTGCATCTCCAAAAGTGCAATGCCTGGAGCTTTGATATTTTCTATGTAGTATCATCTAACAAGTTTCTATCAAGTTTGTTAAAGCAATGACCCTAGGGTCAAAATTGGCCACACCTTGAGGACATGTCAGTTGAACATAGGGAAATTTACATTTGAAAATCTTCTCAAGAACCCAAATCAAATTCGTTCATATTTTGTATAAATGATCTGTATGACTAAGAGTTCCAAATTTGTTTAAAAAAGGGGCTAGGATTGATTGGGGCCAACTAAGGGGCCCAGTAATTTTTACGTAGGATCACCATGGCGGAACAGAACATTCTGTTTTTCTGATCTAGTTTAGGTATTATTTCAGTTATTTTCATGCCTCGAGCATTGCTTAGACATAACAGTGGAGATAGGGTCCTTTAAGATTTGATATAAATAAGGGACCAGCAGGGCCAAAAAAAAATAAAAATTTGAAATTTCAAAAATATTCTCAAAAACAGATGACCCTATGAATAGAGGTTTCAAAGTTGTTCAAATAAATGGGTTACGGTATACTGGGGTCCCATAAACTGACTTTGATTTTATATAGGAATACTATTGGAAAACAGATAATTCTGTTTTTCTCACCTATTTTACATATTTCAATTATCTTGAGGTCTTGAACATTGTTTAGTCGTAACAACTGAGGCAGGTTTCTTTAAAGGATAATTAATATCCATGAAAGGTCAAAAGGGACTCAAAACGCGGTAATATTGTGAATTTTTAAAAAAAAATCTTCTGTCAAGCCAAATTTAAGCATATTTGGTATAAATACTCACTATGAGCAGGGGTCTTTATGTTTGTTCAAATGAATGGCTAGGATCTATTTGGGTTCAGTAGGGGTACTTGATTTTTTACAGAGAAATACTATTAAACAAGAGGCCCAAGAGGGCCTGAGGATGCTCTACTGACTCATAGTGGCCATAGCACTTTTTGAAATTTCACAATATGTACCCTCTTTTTGGGGTCATCTTAACAACTTATGGATAAATACCCCCACCCACCACACCCATACTGAACAAAAACTTAATTGCTATGAAATGGAAATACTTGAAATGCCCATACCATTCATCTGTAAAACAAATACAGTCCCCTCTACAGAACCCTTATACAACTCAGCCCCTTAGTCACTCTTAGTAATTTGTTATGAGCAGAAATGATTCAAATTTTAAAAAGAAGTTTTTTTGTACACATGGATGCAAAATGAAAAAAATCAGTTTTCCCTACAATATTTCTATGTAAATTTCGCCCCTTAATTCTTATCTGCAATCAAACCCCTACACATAGGGATAATTAATGCCAACTATGAATAAATCTGACGTACTGGTTCTTAAGAAAACGATTTTAGTAATTCCCAATTTTTACCCTTTTAGGGCCCCTCCTGACCCCTTAAGATAGTGGAACCCAGTCATTTTTACAAATCTAAACCTCCACCAAACAAAGCTTCTGTGAAGATATAGGCAAAATCATTTCCATTTTTAAAAAGAAAAAATATTTATTATAATGAAATGTGTCCCGTAATTGAACCCTGGGGGTGTGGGGGGGGGGGGGGGGTCATTTTTAACCCCAGGGACACCATTTGAACAACTCTAACAAAATTATAGTTGGTTATCATTACTAAATAAACATTTTGAAAATCTGTTGGGCCATTCATGAGAAGAAGATTTTTTTAGTTTTGGACTATTTTTAGTAACGGTGGACATCTTGAATTTCAGATCTAAAAAAAAATTCTTCTGTATAGTCTCCTACGCAATATAAACATCAATGTGAAGTTTCAGTTTAATTCGCCTAGTGGTTTCAGAGAAAGTGCTGCTAACAGACTACGGACAACGCGTCATCGCATCACTTCTCGCCTTTGGCCAGTAGAGCTAAAAACAGTAAATTCTATTTTTATCAGTTATTTTAGAAATCATTTAATCTTGTGGTCTGGACTATTGTTTAGTCATAATAGCTGAACACAATTCTTTAAAGTGTAATTAATATCCATAAAGGGCTAGCAGGGACTCAAAAAGGGATAAAATGGTGCATAGTCAAAAATCTTGTTTTAGGGAGTTAAAAAACCTCCCTTTAAACTTTTGTTTCTGTTTCTGTTCAGTAAGTTAAAATGTTTAGGTTTAAACAAGTCAGAATATAGTAGTAAAGTAAATATTTAACATAAAATTAGTGAACAAAATTTCCAAGAGTTTAATGAAATCCCCCCTGCCCCAATTTCAAAGTTAATGTCTACTTAAAATAAGATCAGACTGTTCTGATACTGCTTGCCAAAATGACCAGTTCAAAGTGCGAGGGTAAATAAAAAACTTACACTTGAGTTCATACTGCTGTACGAGTTTTATTCAAATACTAGTATGTAACTATGTAAGGAAATTAGGCACAAGCGTCCAATGGAGCCCAGTAGGGGGACGTTCACTTTACATGGAAATGCTCATTTTTCTCATCTATAAGTTCTTCATACGCATAGTCTATTAACTCTATTCTTATGCTAAAAAAAACAATTTAATTCAACACAGAGTTTTCAAAATGGTTCAAAGGGGCTGTGATTTCTTGCTGCAGATGAGCAGAACAAAATCTTCAATAGCATATACTGCAGTAAGACATCACTGGTGTTAAAATAGCATATACTGCAGTAAAACATCACTGGTGTTAAAATAGCATAATAATTATACTGCAGTAAGACATCACTGGTGTTAAAATAGCATATACTGCAGTAAGGCATCACCCATGTTAAAATAGCATATAATATTGCAGTACGGCATCACTGGTGTTAAAATAGCATTTACTGCAGTAAGACATCACCCATGTTAAAATAGCATATACTGCAGTAAGACATCACTGGTGTTAAAATAGCATATACTGCAGTAAGGCATCACTGGTGTTAAAATAGCATATACTGCAGTAAGACATCACTGGTGTTAAAATAGCATATACTGCAGTAAGACATCACTGGTGTTAAAATAGCATATACTGCAGTAAGACATCACTGGTGTTAAAATAGCATATACTGCAGTAAGACATCACTGATGTTAAAATAGCATATACTGCAGTAAGGCATCACCCATGTTAAAATAGCATATAATACTGCAGTACGGCATCACTGGTGTTAAAATAGCATATACTGCAGTAAGGCATCACCAATGTTAAAATAGCTTATACTGCAGTAAGACATCACTGGTGTTAAAATAGCATATACTGCAGTACGGCATCACTGGTGTTAAAATAGCATATACTGCAGTAAGGCATCACTGGTGTTAAAATAGCATATACTGCAGTAAGGCATCACTGGTGTTTAAATAGCATATACTGCAGTAAGACATCACTGGTGTTTAAATAGCATATACTGCAGTAAGGCATCACTGGTGTTTAAATAGCATATACTGCAGTAAGAAATCGCTGGTGTTAAAATAGCATATACTGCAGTAAGACATCGCTGGTGTTAAAATAGCATGTACTGCAGTAAGGCATCACTGGTGTTTAAATAGCATGTACTGCAGTACGGCATCACTGGTGTTAAAATAGCATGTACTGCAGTAAGACATCACTGGTGTTAAAATAGCATATACTGCAGTAAGACATCACTGGTGTTGAAATAACATATACTGCAGCAAGACATCACTGGTGTTAAAATAGCATGTACTGCAGCAAGACATTGCTGGTGTTAAAATAGCAACTTTTATAGGATTTTAACAAATTGTTATATTTAAGAGCACTGAAGACTTCCTTTAAAAAAAAACTAACTCAGGGGTCACAGCAGTCTTAAAAAAAAAATTAAACTGGCCAACCAAGCAGTTATATTGCATTTTTATGTGCAAATACATTCCTGCAATGGAACTAGAATACTTTAAAAACATTCTTTGTAGATGTGTATTTTACAGCAGAAATCATTATCTATGGCGATGATGGCAGAATTTTTTTTCAATCCAATATGATAGTCTTACCAAAAACTGCAGGACCTTTCTTTCAACATGGCAAGTTGTGATCTAGTGGAAAGCTTACATTTTACAGACATGGTATGTTGTTGAATCAGGATAAGGTTCCTGCCTTCAAATTCAGCATCAAAATTCAGTAAAGTTTAATATAAAAGGCATTTTTATGTGTTTTTTATCTCTTTTTACAGTACATCATGGTGACCAAATTTGCTTTTGAGGTTACGTCTGCTTTTCATTTATCTTTTCGCGAAAAAAGATGTATGCCAATATTTTCCCTCATAGAACATGTTAAATTGTTCTTATTAATTTGTGGTTCATTGAAAAGTACAATTCTATTGTCTGCTCTACAGTTGCTAAAATTTGCCTGATCTAATCACGTTGGCGTAGGAGTGCTGCAGTGATCAGTCTGTCTGATGAACTATATTAGGAAAACGTAATGAGCCTGAAAAATTAACAATTCCATCAATGCAGGCAAAATGACATTTGATTTACAGTGTTGTTCATATTAAAGTCAATTTGATCCAAAGTAATCAAGTCTATTACAGACATCATATCTTGCAGGAGATTGAGTTTCTTTTAGTTAAAATTGTTAGCTTGCTGCACTATTATGAGTTTAATCCAAGATGTATGGAGCCTATTGCCTTGTTGTTATTTACTTAACTAAGGTATGTAATGGTGCTGTAGCATTTTTGAAATCTTACTGATGCATATTTTAAAGTCATTTGGCTTACTGGTTTAAGGAGCTGTCACTGGCCTCTCATCACTGACAACTTGTGTTTGAGCCCAGCTCTGTACAAAAATTATGTGAGAAAATTTGCCAGGGACTTTTGAAAGGATTGGAAACTAGTATATGCAGATATATTCTGAGGTCTCCACCAGTAAAACATGATATATCATTAAATCACATAACTTGTAATTGTTGAAAATGTCATTGAACATCACAAGAAAAAAGAGAGGATGTCCAACCTGTCTAACACATAGACACAAGGAAAAGAAAGGCACCTGCTTCACTGTGGCTCCTTTTGAAAGTAAAGATTCATGCCACTTCAACACATTAAAATAGTGTTAACATCATTTTCAACACATTTCAGGTTATATACGGCATATCCAGTGTTATTAGTAGAGGAAGACCTTAGAATGAATCTGAGTAGAGCCACTGTCCTTCAGCTGGTAACTGGCAATCTTTCTCATATAAAGTTTTTGAAGCAAGCGTGACTTGAATCTATGATCTTCACGGTGAAAGGTAAATGACCTTGACACGGCGCCTTAAACCACTTGGCCACAGAGAACCCTAAGACCTCAAAATGAATCCCAAGTACACCCACTATCATAGGTTTGCTAGTAACATTAAGTTTTTGGTCCAATCTCAAATTGTACCCATGACCTCAGTGGTGAGAGGATATGAGTTATAGCACATAGACCTGATTTAATATAGATTTTATGGCATACTTAAACACCAAACATTATATGGTGCTAGACGAAAGTAAAGTCAACTGAGCAAAATCATAAAACACAAAGCATATATTTACAATTTTCATGAAATCCAACGAAGTCTCAACATATTTCACAATAAATATTCATTTTAACCTCTAAAGAACCAGCCCTTGTGAAGCACCCTAGAACAACACATAATTTATATTAACAACTATTAAAATCAACTCACTCATTTATTGGGATTTCTACCACTGCAGAGATTTCCATTCCATACTTTTGAAGATATACTCCTGACAAGCAAATACAACTGAAAGTAAAATGTTGAACCCGCCAGTACATACCTGTGATCAAACGTCTCATTATAAACATTTATGGCACGTTACAAGATATGCAACAGACACAAAAATATGTATGTACTTCTTTCCTTAAACCTCCAAGTGTGACCTTGAACCTTGTGCTACTGACCCACCCCTCCAAGTCCTTTATTTCAATGTACACATCATTTAATTATGGTGAACAATAGTGACATGTTATTTCAATGGGTCAAGTGGTTTACAAGATGTGGAGTAGGCACACAATTTGAAAGTATTTCTGACCTTGAACCTCCAAGTGTAACCTTGACCTTTGGGCTACAGACTTGGGTCCTGCATCTTACACATTGTATGATTATGGGAAACATTTGTGCCATGTTATCTCAAGACATGTCAAGTGATTAACAAGATATGGAGCAGATACAAAATTTTGTATGTACTTCTTACTGTGAAGCACTAAGCGTGACCTGGACCATTGACCTACAGAACTGGGTCTTGCTTGTGACACATCGTCTGATAATGGCTAATATTTGTATTTGTGCTATTTTTTTCAACATATTTCGAGTGGTTTACAGGATATGGAGTGCAGAAAATTTCGTCCATATTTCCAACATTAAACCTCTTTATAAGACCTTGACCTTTCAGCTGAGACCCAAGTCATCACAACATATCATCTGACTATGGTGAAAACTTCAGCCATGATTAAGATATCGAGCCGACAAGACATGTTTTTTCTATTTCTGACCTTTCACCTTTCAAGTGTGACCATGACCTTTGAGCTACAGACATAGGTCATGTGTGCAACAAATCGTCTGATTCTGATAAACATTTGTATCAAGATATTTTAAATATTGTCAAGAGGTTTAGAGCCAACACCCAATTTGTACCTATTTCTGACCATTAACCTCTATGTGTGACCTTGACCATTGAGCTAGAGACTTGTGTGTAACACAACTTTTCATTATGTTGAACATTTGTGATGTTATTTCAAAATATTGTTTAGTGGTTTACAAGTGGACACAAATTTTGTACCTTTTTCTGACCTTTAACCTTTAAGTATGACCTTGATCTTCAGTCAAGCAAACATAACCAAACATAAAGTACAAGAGTGGAGACAATTCTGTAGTTATTCAAGATCAAGATAGATTTATGGTCTTTACACTTCCACACATTGCCCACTATCCATATTCCAAGGTCATCCTTAAAATATATATTTGTTTGCTGTGCTCCAACCCAGTATTTTTCATGTGCATAGGTAGGTAGCTAATTTACTTTTTTTTGCTAAATTTTGATTTTGCAGTCATTTTGATGAAAAATGGACAGAAATCATGAAAAAAAATTAAACGCTTTGAAAGTCAATATAAAGGTTTGGGTAGCTGCAATTTTTAGAGAGCAGGTAGGAGCACAGCAAACAATTTATTTTCAAGGATGGCCCCAGGTGTTGTTGATTTTTTTTTAATACTTTTGGATTATTTTACATATCAAATTTTATCTGATACAGTAGAGCCATAGTGAGATGGAAGTATATTTCCGTGTTTAGGCTACAAACTTAATGTCTCTATTTATTTTACTGCAGTCAATAATGGCTACAAGTTGAAAAAAAGAAGCCTTTAGTAACTGATCACAAACTGAAAATACATTCAAACCTGTACAATACAATACAATATCCTTTATTCACTCAGTTCACATATATATGAAATCATGAGGTCATGCACAGTTGTAAAGTGTTAAGGCTCGTATAATATACAGCATATATTTCAGAGATAGTTCAAATTCATAACCTAGGAAATGGAACAACATTTGTCAGTTTTTGTGGGAGAGTTCCACAATATGCACGGTTACATTCATATATTTGGCCTGTAACATTTGACATTATACGCAAATTATTTTAAATCCTTTTTCTTATCAAAATATTAACATCAACTGTCAAACAATGGATAACAAATGATTACTGTAAGCATTAATATAAAACAATTCGAAAATAGATGTGATGACAACAATAATCAACAGGAATTTTAGTCGCATAATTATTTTACAATTCAACCGTAAGTCAAGGTTGTGTATTTGCTTTACAGAGTTTTCTCATGTTACATTTTGGATAAAATTGTCACGCAATCATGGTTATATGACATTTTTAACAGTATTGTTTAGTTAACAGTATTGATAAGAGTGTAACATGTAAATGTTGAGACTTGATTAGCGACTGCGATTTATTTGCCTAAAGTTGACGAATTGTCCGACGTGCCATGATTTTTCAGTGAAATAGATTTCAGGTGACTATTTTATTTCTGTGGGATTATTGTATAATTAAATATCATTTCCCTGTACTTCTAACACATATTGCTGTGAGACACTTTTGGTTTTGTAAACTAACAGTTCCACTAAGTTCAAAGATAATCAACGTATAATTTTATATATCTATACATATTTATATATACATACATACACACACATAATGTTACGATATTTGGATATTTACATTACATAAAAGTACATGGAACAACTTGATACGTAGCTGTTGTATTATTCAAACTTTCACTATTTCCATCCCATGTGATAGTTTATATATAGAATTGGATATTTTTTAATATAACTGTCGTTATTTAAATCTTATTAATAATAATTTGATAATTCGCAAATTATTTTATATTGCACTTTATTTGTAATGGTCACGACACTTTTAAATTTAAGAACATTGGGTCGTACATAATATTTCGGGTTAAAATATGTTTTCCGAGCATATGAAAATCCTTAACAAACAAATAAGTAATGATATTCGTCTCCTATATCTTCATTGCATATTCTGTTTTCCCCATTTACATTATTTCATTGTCCGATTATAATAGGTAGCTTATGATTCCCAGTTCTAAATTGTATTACGTTGTTAAGATATTTATAAGGCGTATTAACCAGATATTGTTCAAAACTGAATTTATTTTTGTACAATCTATATGTAATATAAAAGTATAAACAGTCACCTCTATTAAGCAGCCACTTGTCTTAAGCAGCCACCTTTGTTATTTCCTATTTATATGTTTTCAGAGCAAAATAACTTGAGCAAGTTAACCTGCATTAAACATCAACCTGTCTTAAATGGCCACTTTAACACTTCCCTCAACTTAGGCTGCTTAAGCCAGGTTTGACTGTATAGGTCTATGAATGTCTTATATAGCAATAAGCATAATCTCTTCATACTTTGTTCACATTAATATGACAAACCATTCATTCACCACTTCTGAATATCAGGGGAGTGTATCAAGACATCGCTGTCATTTTAAGCCCTTTGTCACAAATCAAAATAAACCACTTCTGTCCATTTTCAAAAGATTTATTCCACCAACTTTATTCAATTTTTTAACAATTTCACCAAAGAATGCAGTGACCTTCACTTTCATTAAGGAACTTGTTTCTTCTTTTAACAGTTTAAAATAAATCATGAATAAATAACAAATAAAAATATGTCATGTGTTACATTTTCTGTATTGGGCTTTCCAACGAATAATGTCCAAATACAGGTCAGGAGTCTTGTCGACTGTATGCTCGACCTTGATTGATCAATTTTGTACAGGAATTCAGAGTACCAATTTTAATAGAATTTGAATCCCATTTGGTGACTCACTGATACCTTGATATTTCCAAACAGTTTAGAATGTTTTTATGAGCTGTTGGAAACCTTGTGTATAAGTTATAGATATATCATGGATATTCTTGTGTTTTTATGTGTAGCGTAAATTATACCATGGTTTGGTGACCTTCCTCCTTGTCTAACCGCATGAGACGAAGTCGAGTGTGGTTACCTCAAAAACACAAGAATATATATGATATCTGTTTTAACCTATTACACATTTGTATATATAAATAAAAAAAATACATGTATGTTTGTTGTTATTGTGTTTTATCTGTGTTTTCAAATTTTTCTTGAATCCATATTCTCCCAATAGATTTAGCATGTAACAAATACTCCCAACTTTTTTTAAAGAGCAATTCTTTTGATTGGCTGAAAATGAGTCACCAATTCCTACCTGTTCAAAATCTAAGCATTTTGATTGGACCTGGCACCACGCCAGTTAACACATTTGTTTCAAGAGGGTGTCGATGAACAAAATATAATGGATCAAACAGGACACCGAAGTGTTCAAGGCATTCGGAAGTACAAACGCCCATCAAGTACACAGCTTTAAGACATATCCAATGTGCTTGAGCCACCGAAGTATGTTAAAATGGAGTGTGATAAAAATTTAAAGTCAGAAAATGTTTACAGGAAAGAAAATGTAATACCCGGTCTTGTATCCGGCATCGTACCCGGTCTGGACATGTTCTCAAAAACAACAAACCCCACAGGACAGTATAATAACTGTGTTTTTAATTTCTGTGGCCCAAAGCTGGCTTAAATATTAACTTTCTGAACATTCTGTGCCCATCAGTCTCATATTCAGCCCTTGAATTTATGGGTTTAAGCGTGTAAATTTGTGTTTCCGTCTTTTAATTTCATATTTCTGAAATGTATTTTTTATGTTGCAAGTTCTCTAGTTCTGACGTTTTATTTGTTAATTAAAATTTGCATTTAATAATATTGTTTTGTTTTAAGTGAAAAATAAATGTCTTCAGATGCGCAGTTTTTAATTTACCCTTTTAAACAAACACACTCGTAAAACAATACGTACAAAAAAAAAACATTTCGTAATACAGAATTCTGGGGAGAAATGCCATTAGTCAACCATTTATGGTATACATGTAACCATGAACATTATACCATGGTCTATCATGGTATAATTTTCGATAATTGTAAAATATTGCATACTTCAAAGTTTATAGATTTATCATAGCAGTCATAGGTTAAATACAAAATGCTGTTCTATGTTCATTAATAAACTGTATACTTAAGTATTGGTGCTCACATTTTCTCAAGGTCCTAAACCTGTTTGCAATCAAGTTACCTCCAAATTGTTTTCCATTCTCAATTAATATACAAGTAATGCACTCATTTAAAATTATCAGAGAACCTTTTCAATATTGGTTTCTGATATTAAATCAGAATCTTTTCATTATTTTCTTCAAACCACCAACAGTGCCAAATCAATGTATAATTGATACGCCATACTAGCTCTGTTTTCCATATTTTGGTTTATCTTGGAATGCCATCCAGTAGCATTTAATCCAGCAGTATGTGACCCCTACAGCACAATATAATGATGTCAACATTAGAGGTAGGAATGGGAGCCGCCCTGCGAGCCCGAGGGCAGGGTGTATCACATTGTTGTAAAGTTCTACAGGAACAATTCCCAGGATATATAAAGACTCGATTGTCGATAGAAGAGGCAAGGATGTGGAACTCCAGGAAAATCTGTAAATAAAAATGTAAAACTTTTTTTTTTCAATGTGAATTTTTTTAAAACCAATAATTGTTTTGAGGAAAGTCGGCTCAAACATAAGAGATTTTATAGTATTCAGGGTAATTACTCTGGACATTTGGTGAAGATGCCATGATGAATAACATTGGAAGAGTGTACATAAGATGAAGTTATAACCCAACCAACCATGCTCCAACATTAATTACCTGATCTATTATGGTTACATAAATACTGTGTAATTCTCATAAAGATTCTAGGAAATTACATGTGCTAGAGCACACTAGGTGGTGATGATCAAAATCTGATGATAATCATTGTGGAAACTTTAAACATAAACTGATCTGAGGACCATTTTCCTTACATATCAATGTTTTTAGCACTGAACTCCACACCTACAATACATTGTTTACAGTTGCCATGCAACCGGATACAGTCTTAATTCGTGCAGATGTTTGCATTTGAACAAACCACTTTCTGATTTAGCAAGTTGTGGGTTTTATTCCCGCTAGATATTTAAACAAATATTATAATAAATTTTATTTTTTCCTTTAATTTTTTCTTGATGGTGTTCAATTTATCATGCAAGTGTAAATATATAACTGCAAGAAAAAGCTGGTGGATTTTTTTTCTATATTTCAATACCAAATCATTTCAATGTTCTATTTTTGCCCCATGTATACCCCAATTGTATATTGGTTTTGCTCTTTCTCTATCCTAGTTCTTAAAATTGGTACATACATGTTATATATATTGGTATGATGGACAGTTTTTGTAAAATATAAAAAATTTGTATAAAAAAAACCCACATTTTTTTTTTTAATTTTAGCCTTGATTCAATATTAAACAACAATTTGGCTAGTTTGCTAGGTATCATTTACAAATATTTCTTTTTCAGTAACTTTTTTTTTAATGAGGTTTAGCGCAATTTTCAACACATTTCATGTTATATATGGCATATCAGGTTATATTGCTGAA
Source organism: Panopea generosa (assembly GCA_029582155.1). Classification (NCBI taxonomy): domain Eukaryota; kingdom Metazoa; phylum Mollusca; class Bivalvia; order Adapedonta; family Hiatellidae; genus Panopea; species Panopea generosa. The sequence goes on from CM055896.1 coordinate 92,744,720, forward strand.
GGAAGACCTCAGGTTGAACCAGAGTAGAACCACCGTCCTTCCACAAGTAACACGCAAACTTTCGTTTTTAGAGAGATGGAACTTGAACCTTTGACCTTAGCAGTAAAAGGTAAGTGATCTTGAGACAGCGCTTTAGACCACTCGGCCACGGACGAACCTCAATACCTTAAGATCAAGTTTGATCATGTATTCACAGTATTAGAAAGACATAAAGTGGAAAGTTAACCCTACAGCAATTGTCTTTTTAACAGATGACACAGTAGATGCTGCCAAAATAGACCGGACACCACCACAAATGTCTGTTCATTTTGAAAACTCTAGTTTAAACGGAAATATCTATGACAATCACTTTTTACAACAATATATTCTAATTCATTTATGAGGGACAGCGTGCACGACTGTTTTGATACTGTTCTAAACAACAGCTTATTCAGGAAATAAGTTCCAAATGGAAGACAATTAATATAAAACTCAGGGGTGGTAAAATTAAGCTATAATTATTATATAATGCTTGTCTGTTAAAGATAAATAAGCAAAATAATTCAACAACAATATTTATTTTCATAACCTTAATGGGAACCAGATTCATGCTAACTTATCATAATATCTCAGTTATACTGTTAATATCATGAAATGCATCAGAAGTTATAAGATGACACGTTCACATAAACGCCACAATATTCTATATGACAGACTTGTATAACAAAAGCAGGTGCAGACGCTCGTCTTTTTCCAAATGTATTAGTAGGTCAAAGTCAGTGAAGTAAGCTTTTTAAACATGATGGTGATTAGTTTAAAAAATCCATACTTTTACTGAAAAAATAATAAAGATCTTAAAAAAATCACAAAAAAAGAGATGTCAAAGGTCAGCGTTAACTTGAATTTTCTTGCCTTGTCACAGAACAGTATATTATTATGTACCATCAGAAAAACAGATATATCTGTATGAACGAAACCATCTTTCATATTTATAGCAAAATAGTAGATACATGTATGTGCAGGTAGGACTATTAGGGCAGAAAATACACTATGTCTATGGCTAGCTATGGCTAGCTAGCCAGTACTTAAGCTAAAATGTGAGTGTCTTGGGGTCAGTAACTAAGATGAAATGGGGTAGAGTATTTGATTTAATACAAAACAAATTTAAAGAAAAAAAATGGGCAGGGTGTCTTGGTGGACCTAAACAAAAAACTTTAACCTAAGGTCTTAGAGCCCAAAGTATGGAAATTTAGGTAAGTTAGCTATATACATTGTTTCTATAACATAATAATGAATGTGTTTATGAAGTTTAGTCACCATAACATGGGTAAAAAATAAATAAAAAGCTTAGCTAAACATAAAAATTTAACCAGCGGACGACAATGACGCCACTGCCAGGGTCATGACAACAGATTTTCAAAAAAGAGGAGCTAACAATAGTAGAAATTACCTGTATATGTTAGAAAGACTTGTAAATGCATACAGACTTGTCAGGAGTAGAAGACAGATCTTTATTGGTGTTTCTGAAACAGTAATACAGCTTGGTAATATCACTATGTACATACATTTATATCATTTTTAGTACAGTGAGGCAGTAGTGCAGTGGATAGTTTTGACCATTCATGTCTCAGAGTTCGCTGGTTCTATCCCACACTCGACCTAGTTGCCTCCCAAAACAAAACCATCTCAGTACTGGTTCTACCGAGGAAGCTGACTCAAGAACAATTATATAAGTTTTGAGCTTACTTCCCAACTGAGCTAAAATAAATAAGTATCACCTAGACAATGTTTATTAACTGTGAAGTTATTTAAATAATTAATGACCACACATACTGGCATACATTCTAGCTGCTATATAATGCACATTGGCAGATTTGTATAAACTGAAAAAAAGTGTTTACCATACATGTATGTGACAACAAAATAAGAGTGTTGTAGAAGTTATTGTGCTTTTAAACTAAGCCTGTAATACTCACCAAACTGTGTAAATAATAATGGAAACAATGAATAATTCCCTACAGTGGACATCAGGAGGAATAACTGGGCATCTCTCTTCTTGTCTAATACTAACAGACTGAAAACACAAGAAAACAGATTAGGGGCATTCCACATTTGTGTCAACAAATTTACACAGCATTCAGATATGCCAACATTTACAATGCATAAGATCCAAATAAACAAGAGGCCCAATAGAGTCTGCCTCACTTTACTATTCAAACGAGCCCAATTTGATCAGTTCAACAAATAGTTTGTGATGTGAGCATAAAACATCCTGACAAGTCTTGTTATGTTTGGACTAAAACTGAAGATTGTGTGGTGTTAACCCTTTACTTCATATAGACGCCTTTTGACACCTCTAATATAATAGGTTTTTTAAATATTGTGTGAATTATGTTTATATTAACTGACAGAGTGTAAAACAGTGCAGGAAGTGTTCAGATTGCTTGTTATGAGCAATCTGAACTCTTCCTGCACTGTTTTCAAAGGCCTTCTGTGATTGGTGCGGGAAAACACGATTTATGGAGTAAAGGGTTAACAAGCTTTTTTCTAACTATGAATTTATTTACATCGAAACCCCCCCCCCCCCAACCAATCTCAAGCCTTTTATCATGTCAGTAACCAATATAATTAATTTTATTAACATACCTTAAAGGAAACTAAAGTTATTGAGCAGAAACGCTTTTTCCATTTTTAGTAACACTGACCTTGACCTAATTACTGGAGGAATAACAGATGGAAGGACAGACAACAGACAAATTACTATGACATAAGCCCTTCTCACCCAGTAGAGCTAAAGCCATAATAGGAAAAAATGTTTTTTACTCCATTCAAAATTACTTTACCCTTGAAAGGACATATTTCAAATGTCAAAATTTGGGATAACCAAGTATGATAAGTGTAAAATATAGACACAGGTATAATGAAGTAAAATGCTTACTAATAGAATCAGAGTATTAAAATAAAATACTCATTTATAGATAACTATTTTTTTAATCATAGTGCTAATCTTCAATCTCACATAATTCAGTATTTTGTAACTGTACAGTTCAGTTAATGACCATTAAAATTGTATTATACTACCAAAGAAGTATACACAACTTAATTGGATATCGTCATATATGAAAATAATTATATACCAAATATTACTATAATTCCTTTCTTCCTGAAAGTAAACATTTCCTGTGAACACTGGTGTGTGTTAAATCAATACTGAACTCTTAGTCTTCCATTCATCTTAATCTCGATTGTACCATTTGCAAACATTGTAGCCTGAGATCAGCATGCAAGTATCTTTAATCAGGGTCTACACTGTTTGAAGCTTAGTGTAAGTAAATTCTTGTTAATATCTATCTCCTCTATGTGATAATGACATTGTTGAAAACAATGATGAAAAAAAGCATGCTATAGAATTTCAGCAAGATGGGCATCCATTTTAAGGACAATGCAAATTCTGTATATATAAAAGGCTGTGTGTCAGATAAAGCCTCTGTAAGTGTCTAAAAATATTTAAAATGAACATCAAATTATCTTTTATAACAAAAAATATGAATGATTTGGAAATTTAAATCTGCCAAAACGTGACATAAATCAATATTTTGATTGGAGTGTCAAGTCAAACAGAATCTCCATTCTAAAGAAAATATCACGCAGGCTCTACTTGACAACCTACATCTCAGCATACAAAATCTTTCTCATATAAATTTAATTCAATACTAATGTGACCAATATAACGGATCAAATTGAAGTCACACGACTCATTAGATACATCAAGTATGCATTGCAATTTTAAGCCAGAAATCTATTTTAGTCAAACCTGGGCATATAAACGAAGTAAAGAAATGCCTGTTTAATGCATTATTTTGACATGTTTGCAATATGGCCTTAATCAGTATATCTGGAAAAAAAAGTTTTTTGCCTATTGTAAAATTTAGAAAAAGGCCTGATACACTACCTGGACTTACATGACAAGTATGAAAGTAAAGAATTGTATCAATCTTGAGTGTTAAAAAGGGTAACTCTTCCACAATAATCCTGTCAAGTTTTACCTTAGAGGTATAGTTATCATAAGTACAGCCTTCTCATGCACGTGCCAACCAAACATGAATGAACCAAACGCACACAATGTCAGAGCTCTAACAAAACTCGTTGGTCCCTTTGGTCGGCTCCACAGTAACATTAAGCATGGCTGTAAAACAGAGGAAAGAAATGAACATTCTTTTGTGATGTAAAAATCTCTTAACATGATGTTGAACAGTTTACAGAAACAATACTGTTATTGACAAAGTATGGAATTTAGGTGCAACATAATATGAATGAGGTTTACCACCATTTTCAACACATTTCAGGTTATATATGGCTTACCAAGTTTTATTGGTGCAGGAAGTCCAAATTGATATTTTACATACTTCTCTACTGAGGGTAATATAAAAAATTATTATAGTTGTCAAGATGTTGGGTGGGTATCTTGAACTAAAAACGGGATCTTCTGTAAGGCGACTGTGTCTTCACTGGATTAAGCTGTGAAACTATGTTAGGTAAACAATTTTGTTCAAACTATATAATATATAAATTTTCCTCAGGCTATTTGCCTTATGATTAGTTAACTTCAAACGAAAGGAATAATAAAATGATACTAATATTAAGAAATCATACAAACAAATGATCATACCAATTAACTATATACAGTATAATGTTTCAAACCTTGTAGAGTTGAACCAACTGTTGTTCAACACTATTTTAATAATGACACCAGCTGTTCAGACAACGTGTCTGGACAGCATACATTTGAGACTTGTTTCAAACTCAAACCAAAACTGTATGTCTGGAACACTGTTCATCCAGCATAAAAGTACACCTATATGTTTGAAGGCTGTTTCAAACCTTAATCTTCAAACTAAATGAAAGCGCATGAAACAAATACAAGTTTCAGCAAGTAAATAAAGTTATTGTTTGAGAACAGTTTCAAACTAATAACAAAACTGTATGCTTGGAACAATGCTCAGTTCCAGCATAAATATACACTTATAAGTTTGGAGACTGTTCCAAACCTATGTCTTCAAACTAAGATAAAAAATCTAGTTCCAGCACGAAACTAACCTGTTATGTTTGAGAACGGTTTCAAACTACAGCATCAGACTAAACTATTATGCATGAAACACTCCCCAGTTCCTGCACAATAGATATTCCTATGAGTTTCAAACACAAACCTTCCCAAAGCCTATCGCTTGAGAGAATCTTTGTCACAGTGTACTCTCTCACCAACGCAATTAAGCTCCTCTGAGGTTTCAAGTACACTCTGACGCTAAAAATCTCAAGCAGACTTCTTGCAACTTGCATCGAAAGAAACTAGCTAAATATGGTATTGCTCTGTAATGAAGCAGTAAACCATCCTTCTTTGAACCGTAAAACTCTGACTCTTATATTTAGATAAACACCTATTTTAAAATGGTTCATGATATTTGAATAATATTTCAATCATTGATTATAATTGTATTGTTCATCTTTTTATGATGAATTATCTTTTATAACTTATATCTGGTATAATATTATATAATTATAGCAAATTTATTACCCAGTCTTAAAATAATTGCGTTATACAGACATTCATGCTTTAAAACAAGGACATTATTTTGACAATAGTTAAACAATAAATAGTTAAATAAGTCGTAAATAAAGTGATTTATGATAGTTCAAGGGCCCAACTTGGATATAATCAAATTAAGACTGTTAAAAACAGAATCCAAGGTCTTTATAAGAGAAATATTACATAACTACTGTGTAAGTTTAATGAAGTCATACAGAAATTATGGGTGCCATGTGCACAAAAGTCAAACACTGTAAACAAGAATTTAATATTCAAAATGACTATAATTCTGACATAAATAATCTGAATTGTCCATTACAAAATTTGTTCTGTATAATGGTTATGTAAATTGTACTGTGTAAGTGTGGTGAGGAGCCAATGGAAATCTGCAAGTGTCTCAGATCAAATAATCCAATTTTGATGATTCCAGGGTGACAACTCTGACAATAATTAACTGATATGACCAGTTAAGGAAATGTCCAAGCTTTTATGGCTATATTAAGTGTGTAAGTTTTATAAACTGCAGGATTGGAGTTATAAAGCACATAAGGTCAAATAATGCAATTTTTAATAATTTAAGGGCCATCATTCGTGACACTAATTAATATCCAGTTAACCTAGTTCAGGAACTTGTCCAAGATATTATGATTATATAAATACTGTGTCAGTTTTGTAAAATTCCAACATAAGTTTTGAGTGCTGGAACTCATGCAATATTACCACAAATAACATATTTCTCGCATTTCAAAGCCATGACTATGACAAGAATTATCTGATTAAGTCAGTTTGAGAATTTCTATAAGATATCATGGTTATTCAACTATTATGTATGTTTGGTGACAATCCAATGAAAAATGCAGGTGCTATGGTACACACAAATTCAACAATTAATGGTGGGCAGACACAGGTTATGATTCCTGTGTCATGATGATGTGTCCTGTAGTCATGGAGACTGATTCCATTCTGTTTCATTTTAATTCACACAAAATATGACTAAAACTAAATGTATTTTCCCTGATATCAGCTAATGTTTACCATACTATGCAATACACAAAATAATGCATACAAAAGAAGCAATTTCTTCATGATAAACTTTGTAGGTATAAAGGGTGTGTGATGCCTTCTTTGGAAACATTTAACAGAGCACTCTGTTATTATCTCTGTAATTATTGGACATTGCAACAAGCCATATAAATTAAAAAGTGTACCAAAACATAAAAACAAATTTGTCAAAAATTGTAGGAAAAGCAATGAAATGCAAGCCTATGTACCATGAGGCTAAAAGCAATACAAGTCAATTATTACACTTGCTGAACTTTGTCACATAAGTAGAAGGGTGAAAATATGTCACACACATGTACACATGTCACCTACATATACATTTGTCACATACATGTACATATGTCACACACATGTACATATGTCACACAGATGTACGTATGTCGCACACATGTACATATGTCACATAGATGTACATATGTCACACACATGTACATATGTCGCACAGATGTACATATGTCACATACATGTACCCACTTTGTAGCTACTATACTGACGTCCCAATGTTTCCTTCAGTGTAAATCTAACTAACTGTTCCATGTTTTAGGAAACTTTTAAGACATTTTTATTACAAGATAAATGCCTAGTCCCTTGTAAAAACCATAGAAATTAATAAAATGTCATTGTCACTGACTTTTGTGAAACCTTGTTTTATGGATTAATATTGATCTTATCAATATTCAACATACCATGATAGCCAGTACAGTGAGGATGAGGGTCACCAGGGGTGATATGGATGGTAATACTGTATGTTCAAAGTTCTGTACCAGTCCACCTGTCATTGACCCAGTCTGGTTCCCAACCGATGGCACAAAACCAAGCCTCAATGCTGCAATAAAAAATAATATAAATGTAACCAACACTTGGAAAGGTTTACAATGAACCATTATTTATTACCACTCTTACATGTCAATAAATTGTGTTTTAAATATATATATTCAATGGCTAGTAATTTTAATATGGAAATTAGCTGCTTCCCCGACAGAAATAATTGTAAAATTTCCAATCCAATCATATATACTTGCCTAGTTCCATCATCCCACGGTATAATAACGGTCACTCGATATGTGCAAAGATATAAATATACATATATGGAATTTGTTTTTTTAGAACCTGTTTTGTTAGAACCTATTTTTCTGGATATGAGATGCTATTTATGAAGCACTGTAGGAACAAAATTAGTGTTGTTAATTCTTGTCCCAGGCTTCAATCTTGGTTCACCTGGGCAGCAATCTGCAGATATAACCAATGTGTAATTTGGGAATATAACAAGATATAAAACTGAACCGCATACCTGGATTTAACCAATTATGCCTGGAATTATGTGGACAGATACAACTACTAAATCATTTACGTTACTCTACAGGTCTGGTCCAATATCTGCGATAGTAGCAAGTGTAAATTCATGTCTTTTGATGATAACAAACAGTATTTTGCACCAGATATGATCCTTATAATCACAATTTATTCTAAATATTACAATTAAAACAGATATTTATTGAATTAAAAGGGAAGAACCTACTGGTTATGCCCCTTTAACATAACTCCCTCAAACTGAATAAGAATTGTTCATGGGTATAAGGCTGTGATAGGGATATTCTATCGTGAGGTTTCAGGATTTTTATCGCTACTGAGACTGTGTTACACAGGTAAAAATGCCAGGCATTTTGAACTTATGTTTAATGTAACTTAAACATACATGCCGAAACGTGTTAAACATTCATTTAACATACAGTTAAAATGTACGTTATTAATAGAAATAGTACAACACATGTTAAACATATGTTTAACGTATGTTTAACATACATTTGATTACATGTTTTTTCATGGAAATAGTACCACACATATTAAACATACATTTAACATATATTTTGACCAACATATGTTTGACATACGTTGCATTTTTACCTGTATTATTCATAACAGTGATATTGAAGGCTCGAATATCAGTATCTCAATGCATGATCGATTCTTTTTCATATAAAAATGATTTTTACATTCTTGCACAAATACATTAGTTTACCATCCTGTTAGAATGCAGTGACATACTAGCATATGTATTTTATGAATGTGTGATTTTTATCTCAACCCTGGTAAAAAAAACAACAGATATCCTTATCTGTTTTATAGGTGAGAATATCAAAAGTCATTTCATTTTGGAATATTAGGATTAATACCCGATAATCATTTATCATCGGGTCCCCAACTTACCAACTACACTTGCACCTTTGTCCACAATGTTGTACAGGGCCCAGAAGTTTGGTGCCCAGTAAGCATGGCAGAGTCCCCGCTTGAATGGAAACAAACGTGATAAAACCTGGGGTACTTGCTCCTGTAAATACAAAAATAATCTGTAAACATCTTACACTGTGATTGGCTGAAACTCATGAAACATGAAATATTCAGATAGACCTTACACTGTGATTGGCTGAAACTGTAAACATCTTACACTGTGATTGGCTGAAACTCATGAAACATGAAATATTCAGATAGACCTTACACTGTGATTGGCTGAAACTCATGAAACATGAAATATTCAGATAGACCTTACACTGTGATTGGCTGAAACTCATGAAACATGAAATATTCAGATAGACCTTACACTGTGATTGGCTGAAACTCATGAAACATGATATATTCAGATAGACCTTACACTGTGATTGGCCGAAACTCATGAAACATCGAATATTCAGATAGACCTTTTAACAAACTGTCTTTGTGTCAATCAACTACATAAATGAGGGTATGATTTTGTTTAATTAAGTGTGCATGTTTGATGCAAAAAAAATTGTTTGAGCATTTGTTTTTTCAAGTGATACAATCTGACTGTATGTAATACACCTTCTTTTTGCCTTTATATTTGTCAGGTTTATGGGTATGTTATTACCAATATTCATGGAAGATTAATTAAATTAAAGCAAAAAGGTTGTGTTTCATGGCTTGAAACATTCCGTTTTTATTGCCAGATGAAGAATTCATAACAAGAGTTATCAGAAGACAACAAAGTTCGCCTATGGGATAAAACTCACCACTCGTGCAAAGATTGAAATTGGGGGCAAACACCAAAACTTAAACGCAACTAAACGCAAAAGCTTAACCTGGGTGTCTACAGACGACGCTGGGGTCATTGCAATAGCTCTCCTGGACATTCGTCCCGGCGAGCTAAAAAAAGAACTGTGTTTCAGTGACTGGTATAGAAAGCCTAATCATTGTTACCGTGATCAACCCGGCAGTTAACCTGAACTAGATCAACCTATATATATCTCCCTTTATGAAATTAAATATATATGAATTCACTGTATCTATATGATCCAATGGGTTTATAAATCTGTCCTTTATATAGCATGTGAGTAGTCATGAATCCTTAACTGGATCCTACTCATATAAAGCTATAAGTTCATGTATGTAAATTTGTCCACCCTGTCCAGATGTGTTGCAATTAATTCCATAGTATATAAGTCATGGTCGACAGCAAATATATTGGTTTGGCAGAGGCCTTGATATTGTATCTATGGTTTGCATTGTAGCTAGGCGCACTCGCCGTAGTCTGGTCTTGGTTATTCACAAATAATTATCTCCATATATATATATATATATATATATATATATATATATATATATATATATATATCTTATATATAAGTCATGTATTAGATACCCACATATTCTGAGGTGGGAGATTCTATACTGAAGTGAAATCATGATATCATACAAAAATGTGGAAAAATGTGGAAAAGTTATTCTCATTAAGAACATAAATCAATGTACCGGTACATGTACATGTTATTCTCTAATTTATGCCATTTTTAACAAGTTTCAGTAATATAAATACATGTAAGTGGCATATTCAATATAACTGGAGAAGAAAGACCCTAGACTAAATCTAAGTAGAACCACCATCCTTCCGTAAGTAAGACTCAAACTTACAAGTGGTGAGAGGTGAATGATATTGACAAGGCACGTAAGACCAGGTAGGACCTTTTAACCATCAATAAAAATGCAGTTTTTCAGTTTTTGAGGTGTTCTCTTACACAGGTAATATTTCTGCTTTTAAATATGACAGAATTCCACTTTATAAAAAAACAAAAAAACAATTGTGAATGCGTGGAGTAATTACTACATAGTATATGTATGTGTGCTAATTGTTTCACATGGTTCTCATGAGTGGAGTAATTACTACACAGTATATGTATCATGGCTAATTGTTCCACATGGTTCTCATGAGTGGAGTAATTACTACACAGTATATGTATCATGGCTAATTGTTCCACATGGTTCTCATGAGTGGAGTAATTACTATACAGTATATGTATCAGTGCTAATTGTTTCACATGGTTCTCATGAGTGGAGTAATTACTACACAGTATATGTATCGGTGCTTATTGTTTCACATGGTTCTCATGAGTGGAGTAATTACTACACAGTATATGTATCGGTGCTAATTGTTTCACATGGTTCTCATGAGTGGAGTAATTACTACACAGTATATGTATCGGTGCTAATTGTTTCACATGGTTCTTATGAGTGGAGTAATTACTACACAGTATATGTATCAGTGCTAATTGTTTCACATGGTTCTTATGAGTGGAGTAATTACTACACAGTATATGTATCGGTGCTAATTGTTTCACATGGTTCTCATGAGTGGAGTAATTACTACACATTATATGTATTGGTGCTAATTGTTCCACTTGGTTCTCATGAGTGGAGTAATTATTACACAGTATATGTATAAGTGCTAATTGTTTCACATGGTTCTCATGAGTGGAGTAATTACTATACAGTATATGTATCAGTGCTAATTGTTTCACATGGTTCTCATGAGTGGAGTAATTACTACACATTATATGTATTGGTGCTAATTGTTTCACATGGTTCTCATGTGTGAAGTAATTACTTCACAGTATATGTATCAGTGCTAAATGTTTCACATGGTTCTCATGAGTGGAGTAATTACTACACAGTATATGTATCATGGCTAATTGTTCCACATGGTTCTCATGAGTGGAGTAATTACTACACAGTATATGTATAAGTGCTAATTGTTTCACATGGTTCTCATGAGTGGAGTAATTACTATACAGTATATGTATCAGTGCTAATTGTTTCACATGGTTCTCATGAGTGGAGTAATTACTACACATTATATGTATTGGTGCTAATTGTTTCACATGGTTCTCATGTGTGAAGTAATAACTTCACAGTATATGTATCAGTGCTAATTGTTTCACATGGTTCTCATGAGTGGAGTAATTACTACACAGTATATGTATCATGGCTAATTGTTCCACATGGTTCTCATGAGTGGAGTAATTACTATACAGTATATGTATCAGTGCTAATTGTTTCACATGGTTCTCATGAGTGGAGTAATTACTACACAGTATATGTATCGGTGCTTATTGTTTCACATGGTTCTCATGAGTGGAGTAATTACTATACAGTATATGTATCAGTGCTAATTGTTTCACATGGTTCTCATGAGTGGAGTAATTACTACACAGTATATGTATCGGTGCTAATTGTTTCACATGGTTCTCATGAGTGGAGTAATTACTACACAGTATATGTGTAAGTGCTAATTGTTTCACATGGTTCTCATGAGTGGAGTAATTACTACACAGTATATGTATCAGTGCTAATTGTTTCACATGGTTCTCATGAGTGGAGTAATTACTATACAGTATATGTATCAGTGCTAATTGTTTCACATGGTTCTCATGAGTGGAGTAATTACTACACATTATATGTATTGGTGCTAATTGTTTCACATGGTTGTCATGTGTGAAGTAATTACTTCACAGTATATGTATCAGTGCTAATTGTTCCACTTGGTTCTCATGAGTGGAGTAATTACTACACAGTATATGTATCAGTGCTTATTGTTTCACATGGTTCTCATGAGTGGAGTAATTATGACACAGTAAATGTATCGTTGCTAATTGTTTCACATGGTTCTTATGAGTGAAGTAATTACTACACAGTATATGTATAAGTGCTAATTGTTTCACATGGTTCTTATGAGTGGAGTAATTACTACACAGTATATGTATCGGTGCTAATTGTTTCACATGGTTCTCATGAGTGGAGTAATTACTACACAGTATATGTATCGGTGCTTATTGTTTCACATGGTTCTCATGAGTGGAGTAATAACTACACAATATATGTATCGGTGCTAATGGTTTCACATGGTTCTCATGACTGGAGTAATTACTACACAGTATATGTATCGGTGCTAATTGTTTCACATGGTTCTCATGAGTGGAGTAATTACTACACATTAAATGTATTGGTGCTAATTGTTTCACATGGTTCTCATGTGTGAAGTAATTACTATACAGTATATGTATCGGTGCTAATTGTTTCACATGGTTCTCATGAGTAGAGTAATTACTACACAGTATATGTAAAAGTGCTAATTGTTTCACATGGTTCTTATGAGTGGAGTAATTACTACACAGTATATGTATCGGTGCTAATTGTTTCACATGGTTCTCATGAGTGGAGTAATTACTACACAGTATATGTATCAGTGCTTATTGTTTCACATGGTTCTCATGAGTGGAGTAATTACTACACATTATATGTATTGGTGCTAATTGTTTCACATGGTTCTCATGTGTGAAGTAATTACTACACAGTATATGTATCAGTGCTAATTGTTCCACTTGTTTCTCATGAGTGGAGTAATTACTACACAGTATATGTATCGGTGCAAATTGTTCCACTTGGTTCTCATGAGTGGAGTAATTACTACACAGTATATGTATCGGTGCTAATTGTTTCACATGGTTCTCATGAGTGGAGTAATTACTACACAGTATATGTATCGGTGCTAATTGTTCCACATGGTTCTTATGAGTGAAGTAATTACTACACAGTATATGTATCGGTGCTAATAGTTTCACATGGTTCTCATGAGTGAAGTAATTACAACACAGTATATGTATCGGTGCTAATTGTTCCACATGGTTCTTATGAGTGAAGTAATTACTACACAGTAAATGTATTGGTGCTAATTGTTTCACATGGTTCTCATGAGTGGAGTAATTACTACAAAGTATATGTATCGGTGCTAATTGTTTCACATAGTTCTCATGAATGGAGTAATTACTACAAAGTATATGTATCAGTGCTAATTGTTTCACATGGTTCTCATGAGTGGAGTAATTACTACAAAGTATATGTATCATGGCTAATTGTTTCACATGGTTCTCATGAGTGGAGTAGTTACTACACAGTAGATGTATCAGTGCTAATTGTTCCGCATGGTTCTCATGAGTGGAGTAATTACTACAAAGTATATGTATCATGGCTAATTGTTTCACATGGTTATCATATTATATACATGATTTCCGATGATTATCATACAATTATGCTAGGTTTCATAGGAGAATCAGTTCATATGAAAATCATGAGAATCAAATTATTGTATGATAATTAGTTTAAAGTCTCACTGTCCAGATATATTCCTGCTATGGAAAAGTAATAGTTAAGATAAATTCGATATGGAATTTCATTTTTACCTTGGACATCCTGGACCTTATTTTCTATAAAACAAAGAAGAAAGTTCAACTGTATAGGGAGACAGGCAGCTCCTCTCCCATGATACTCATAGAGAAGTTTATCTGCAACATTCCCTTGTGTATGCGGTGTAAAGAAATGATATCAGCCACATTCACATGTGTATGTGGTGTATAGAATGATATCAGCCATAGTCACATGTGTATGTGGTGTATAGAATGATATCAGCCATAGTCACATGTGTATGAGGTGTATAGAAATGATATCAGCCACATTTACATGTGTATGTGGTGTATAGAAATGATATCAGCCACATTCACATGTGTATGTAGTGTATAGAAATGATATCAGCCATAGTCACATGTGTATGAGGTGTATAGAAATGATATCAGCCACATTTACATGTGTATGAGGTGTATAGAAATTATATCAGCCACATTCACATGTGTATGAGGTGTATAGAAATGATATCAGCCACATTCACATGTGTATGAGGTGTATAGAAATGATATCAGCCACATTCACATGTGTATGAGGTGTATAGAAATGATATCAGCCACATTCACATGTGTATGAGGTGTATAGAAATGATATCAGCCACATTCACATGTGTATGAGGCATATATACAGTTTTCAAAATCTGTGATTAAATTATGGTTAAAAATGTACAAAATCCGATTCAGGATGTTCTTGTTTGATGACGGAGCCCAGTGAAAGGATGAAAGCAGATTTGTTGTCATTTTGGTAATAATAGAAGTATGCTAGTGCATGTTTATAAATGCTATTTATTATAAATAACTAAGCAGATTGCAAAAAGAAGTCCAACACCATATCATTTTTGGTCAACAATATAAAGTTTAGATCATACAACATACCAGTATTATAAATGGACCAAATGACAAGGTAAACACAGAGATGACCACCAGGCCCAGTCCAATCAACCGTAGGAGGGAAAATGAACGCCATCTTAAACTGCCATCTGAAACATAAAGCGGTGTAAAGTGTAGTTCAGTTTTCTGGTGTTTGGTATATATAAATTTTAAGGTACAGATATTACTAGCTCCCTGGTATTTACTATTTTCTCGTGTTTTGTATATATAAAGCTTAGGTACATATAGTACCAGCTCCCTGGTATTTACTATTTTCTCGTGTTTTGTATATATAAAGTCTAAGGTACAGACAGTACCGGCTCCCTGGTATTTACTATTTTCTCGTGTTTTGTATATATAAAGTCTAAGGTACAGATAGTACCGGCTCCCTGGTATTTACTATTTTCTCGTGTTTTGTATATATAAAGTCTAAGGTACAGATAGTACCGGCTCCCTGGTATTTACTATTTTCTAGTGTTTTGTATATATAAAGTCTAAGGTACAGATAGTACCCGCTCCCTGGTATTTACTATTTTCTCGTGTTTTGTAGGTATAAAGTCTAAGGTAAAGATAGTACCGGCTCCCTGGTATTTACTATTTTCTCGTGTTTTATATATATAAAGTCTAAGGTACAGATAGTACCGGCTCCCTGGTATTTACTATTTTCTCGTGTTTTGTGTATATAAAGTCTAAGGTACAAATAGTACCGGCTCCCTTGTATTGACTATTTTCTCGTGTTTTGTGTATATAAAGTCTAAGGTACAGATAGTACCGGCTCCCTGGTATTTACTATTTTCTGGTGTTTTGTGTATATAAAGTCTAAGGTACAGATAGTACCGGCTCCCTGGTATTTACTATTTTCTGATGTTTTGTGTATATAAAGTCTAAGGTACAGATAGTACTGGCTCCCTGGTATTAACTATTTTCTGGTGTTTTGTGTATATAAAATCTAAGGTACAGATAGTACCGGCTCCCTGGTATTTACTATTTTCTGGTGTTTTGTGTATATAAAGTCTAAGGTACAGATAGTACCGGCTCCCTGGTATTTACTATTTTCTGGTGTTTTGTGTATATTAAGTGTAAGGTACAGATAGTACCGGCTCCCTGGTATTTAATATTTTTTGGTGTTTTGTATAAATAAAGTCTCTTGGTACAGATAGTACTGGCTCCCTGGTATTTACTATTTTCTCGTGTTTTGTATATATAAAGTCTAAGGTACAGATAGTACCGGCTCCCTGGTATTTACTATTTTCTCGTGTTTTGTATATATAAAGTCTAAGGTACAGATAGTACCGGCTCCCTGGTAGTTACTATTTTCTGGTGTTTTGTTTATATAAAGTCTAAGGTACAGATAGTACCGGCTCCCTGGTATTTACTATATCGAACTCGTGTTTTGTATATATAAAGTTTCAGGTACAGATAGTACCGGCTCCCTGGTATTTACTATTTTCTCGTGTTTTGTATATATAAAGTTTCAGGTACAGATAGTACCCGCTCCCTGGTATTTACTATTTTCTTGTGTTTTGTATATATAAAGTCTAAGGTACAGATAGTACCGACTCCCTGGTATTTACAATTTTCTCGTGTTTTGTACATATAAAGTCTAAGGTACAGATAGTTCCGGCTCCCTGGTATTTACTATTTTCTGGTGTTTTGTATATATAAAGTTTCAGGTACAGATAGTACCAGCTCCCTGGTATTTACTATTTTCTCGTGTTTTGTATATATAAAGTCTAAGGAACAGATAGTACCCGCTCCCTGGTATTTACTATTTTCTCGTGTTTTGTATATATAAAGTCTAAGGTACAGATAGTACCGGCTCCCTGGTATTTACTATTTTCTTGTGTTTTGAATATATAAAGTTTAAGGTACAGGTAGTTCCAGCTCCCTGGTATTTACTATTTTCTCGTGTTTTGTATATATAAAGTTTAATGTACAGATGGTACCGGCTCCCTGGTATTTACTATTTTATAAGTCAGAGGGAAGTTACACAATTCTACATTTTTTGCAAATGCACAAACAAATTGATAATCAAGAACAATAATCCTTCATGGAAGAAAAAGATTTTAACATAAATGTTTTGCTGTCTAAAACAAGTAGCTTATTTTATAAATCAGCACACTGGTTAAACAACCCAGGGTTCAATTCACTAACCAACGATAAGACCAAGACATTTGTAGGAACAATGAGGATACATGTAGAAATTTCAGAAACAAGGATTGTGAAACTTCCAAATGAGATGTAAGTGAACACTTAAAAATAAGGTAATCCGAGTTATCAGATGTTTTATATTTTCAAGCATCTTACAACATAAAACAAACAACTGGGTTGCATTCAGTACTGTCAAATGTTATATTTTCCAGAACACTGGCTCAACCTCAAATTAGTAAGCATTACATGATAAGTTATGGGAACCAGATGTATACATGATAAGTTATGGGAACCAGATGTATTCATGATATGTTATGGGAACAAGATGTATACATGATAAGTTATGGGAACCAGATGTATACATGATATGTTAGGAGAACAAGATGTACCGGTATACATGATAAGTTATGGGAACCAGATGTATGGGAACCAGATGTATACATGATAAGTTATAGGAACCAGATGTATACATGATAAATTTATGGGAACCAGATGTATACATGATAAGTTTAGGGAACCAGATGTATACATGATAAGTTATGGGAACCAGATGTATACATGATATGTTATGGGAACCAGATGTATACATAATATGTTATGGGAACAAGATGTATACATGATAAGTTATGGGAACCAGATGTATACATGATATGCTATGGGAACCAGATGTATACATGATAAGTTATGGGAACCAGATGTATGGGAACCAGATGTATACATGATAAGTTATAGGAACCAGATGTATACATGATAAATTTATGGGAACCAGATGTATACATGATAAGTTTAGGGAACCAGATGTATACATGATAAATTTATGGAACCAGATGTATACATGATATATTTAGGGAACCAGATGTATACATGATAAGTTTAGGGATTCAGATGTATACATGATAAGTTCAGGGAACCAGATGTATACATGATTATGTTTAGGGAACCAGATGTATTATATGATAAGTTTAGGGAACCAGATGTATGCATGATATGTTTAGGGAACCAGATGTATACCTGATAAGTTTAGGGAACCAGATGTATACATGATATGTTTAGGGAACCAGATGTATTATATGATAAGTTTAGGGAACCAGATGTATACATGATAAGTTTAGGGAACCAGATGTATGCATGATAAGTTTAGGGAACCAAATGTATTATATGATAAGTTTAGGGAACCAGATGTATTATATGATAAGTTTAGGGAACCAGATGTATACATGATAAGTTTAGGGAACCAGATGTATACATGATATGTTTAGGGAACCATTTGTATACATGATATGTTTAGGGAACCAGATGTATTACAAGATAATTTCAGGGAACCAGATGTATTACATGATAGGTTTAGGGAACCAGATATATTACATGATAAGTTTAGGGAACCAGATGTATTATTGATAAGTTTAGGGAACCAGGTGTATTATATGATAAGTTTAGGGAACCAGATGTATGCATGATAAGTTTAGGGAACCAGATGTATACATGATGTGTTTAGTGAACAAGATGTATACATGATAAGTTTAGGGAACCAGATGTATACATGATATGTTTAGGGAACCAGATGTATTATATGATAAGTTTAGGGAACCAGATGTATACATGATAAGTTTAGGGAACCAGATGTATGCATGATAAGTTTAGGGAACCAGATGTATTATATGATAAGTTCAGGGAACCAGATGTATTATATGATAAGTTTAGGGAACCAGATGTATACATGATAAGTTTAGGGAACCAGATGTATACATGGTATGTTTAGGGAACCATTTGTATACATGATTTACATGTACTAAACACCACCCTGGTCAAACCGTATTCCATTATAAATTTTACTTCAGTATTGTTTAAAAATGTATCTTAAATTGTAATTTATTTATTCTGTTAACAATACAAAAAAATTCATATGCAACTGTTTTAGCTCAACATAAATTTTTCTTTAACCGGATATGGCAATAAATAAATACATGTGTTGATAGGGCTAAAACATGGTACAATCTGATTTATTTTAAGTACCTCATACACCACCTACCTTCATTACTCTGGAAGACATAACATCTGAGAAGATAGACAAAGTACGCCGGAGCTAAATACAGGTATATGTGCTTCAAGTTGAGTAGTACAGCGAACCAGAACGCCGCCGACATATTCTTGCCCTGCAAAGTACGAGGAGAAATCAGCAAAACTCATAACAAGATATATTCATTTTTTTACAATAATAACTATGGTTACAATTTGCATAGACAATCAATGGTTAGTTGTACACGCCCATACTGGATGACATTTGAATTTCTTTCTATTTTATAGTAAGATGCACTAAGTAAATAGTCTGGCTAGCTCAGACAGTAGAGCATTAACTATGTTAATAACAGGTTCAGAGTTGAATGGATATTTTTCTCATCCTGTAACAATAGTGATAAACAGGAATACTCCGAGAGATATTCACATGATTCTTTCTCCTCTATCAAGGAAAACAACAATTGGTGGAAGAAGGGGGATGACAGTCTGTGCTTCTTAGTTCAAGACTTCATTTTAACTTCATTTAGCACTAAATATTCAATCAATCAATCAATCAATCAATCATTTTAAAAATTTGGCTAGCTCAGTCAGTAAAGAATTCGTTATGCATTTGTTGTAGTGCCATAAATCTAATAAAAGCTTACAATAGTATTTTGCGTTTTGTCTTATTTCAATTACCTAAACCGAACACTTTACCAACAATATTCACCTAGTATTCCAATATACCAATTAGTATTTAGATATTTAGTTTCAGGCAATTTGTGAATCATAGACAATTAGGTACTGACATTTCATGATTAACAATAACTAACAATTTATTAACCCTTGCGTGTCCCCTCTACCTGTTAAACTCTTTGTTATTTAAATTATGTTACGTGTGTACCGATGTGTATCGATTGGTCATTACCAATGTTGTCGGTTGGTAAGTGGGGTTCTCTTTGGGGTGGTATGAAGACGAACAATACTGTAATAATATGTATGCATATGAATATTTATTACAAGTTTATGAATGCGTAATTCATTATTACAATGGACATATCTGATGGTCAACTATCAAGTGTAATGACCAATCAATACACATCTGTACACACCTAACACAATTTAAATAACAAAGAGTTTAACAGGTAGAGGGGAAACACAAGGGTTAATAAATTATTAGTTATTGTTAATCATTAAACGCCAGTACCTAATTGTCTATGATATACAAATTGCCTGAAACTAAATATCTAAATACTAATTGGTATATTGGAATACTAAGTGGACATTGTTGGTATAGTGTTAGGTTTAGGTAATTGAAATAAGACAAAACGCAAAATACTATTGTAAGCTTTTATTAGATTTATGGCACTACGACACATTCAAAAAGTTCTAAGTTACAGTCCCGGACTGGCTGCCAACATATTTAATAAAACCAATAAGTGATACTTACCTCATAGATTCTCACTATAGACAGTAGCAATATACCGTACAGGAAACCATTATACTGGAAGTGAATATCTACACAAAGAGTCAAGATATATACCTGATATATAAATAACTGATTTTGTAAATAAACTTACTTATGTCAAAATAAATGTGAATTTTATGCTCAGTGCTGCACACTATATATCAGAACTCTACACTCTATATTCGTTGTTAAAGCTCACTTACTTCTGACAGTCCAACCAACTAAGCTCAATACATTCCTTCACTTTTATCATTAAAGCTCACTTTCTTCTGACACTCCAATCAATTAAGTTCATTACACTCCTTCACTGTCATCATTAAAGCTCACTTTCTTCTAACACTCCAACAAATTAAGCTCACTACTCTCCTTCTCTTTCATCATTAAAGCTCACTTTCTTCTGACACTCCAATCAATTAAGCTCATTACACTCCTTCACTTTCATCATTAAAGCTCACTTTCCTCTGACACTCCAATCAATGAAGCTCACTACACTCCTAAAATTTCATCATTAAAGCTCACTTTCCTCTGACACTCCAACCAATATAGCTCATTTCACTTTCATCATTAAAGCTCACTTTCTTCTGACACTCCAACCAATTAAGCTTACTACACTCCTTCATTTTCATCATTAAAGCTCACTTTCCTCTGACACTCCAACCAATTAAGCTTACTACACTCCTTCACTTTCATCATTAAAGCTCACTTTCCTCTGACACTCCAACCAATTAAGCTTACTACACTCCTTCATTTTCATCATTAAAGCTCACTTTCTTCTGACACTCCAACCAATTAAGCTTACTACACTCCTTCATTTTCATCATTAAAGCTCACTTTCCTCTGACACTCCAACCAATTAAGCTTACTACACTCCTTCACTTTCATCTTTAAATCTCAATTTCCTCGGACACTTCAACCAATTAAGTTCACTACACTTCTTCACTTTCATCATTAAAGCTCACTTTCTTCTGACACTCCAACCAATTAAGCTCACTACACTCCTTCACTTTCATCAATAAAGCTCACTTTCTTCTGACACTCCAACCAATGAAACTCACTACACTCCTTCACTTTCATCATTAAATCTCACTTTCTCCTGACACTCCAATCAATTAGGCTCACTACGCTCCTTCACTTTCACTATTAAATCTCACTTTCTCCTGACACTCCAACCAAATAAGCTCACTACACTCCTTCACTTTCATCATTAAAGCTCACTTTCTTCTGACACTCCAATCAATTAGGCTCACTACACTCCTTCACTTTCATCATTAAAGCTCACTTTCTCCTGTCACTCCAACCAATTAGGCTCACTACACTCCTTCACTTTCATCATTAAAGCTCACTTTCTTCTGACACTCCAACCAATTAAGCTCACTACACTCCTTCACTTTCATCATTAAAGCTCACTTTCTTCTGACACTCCAATCAATTAGGCTCACTACACTCCTTCACTTTCATCATTTAAGCTCACTTTCTTTTGACACTCCAATCAATTAAGCTCATTACACTCCTTCACTTTCATCATTAAAGCTCACTTTCTTCTGACACCCCAACCAATTAAGCTCACTACACTCCTTCACTTTCATCATTAAAGCTCACTTTCTTCTGACACTCCAATCAATTAAGCTCACAACACTCCTTCACTTTCATCATTAAAGCTCACTTTCTTCCGACACTCCAACCAATTAAGCTCACTACACTCCTTCACTTTCATCATTAAAGCTCACTTTCTTCTGACACTCCAACTCATTAAGCTCACTTCCCTCCTTCACTTTCATCATTAAAGCTCACTTTCTTCTGACACTCCAATCAATTAGGCTCACTACACTCCTTCACTTTCATCATTAAAGCTCACTTTCTTCCGACACTCCAATCAATTAAGCTCACTACACTCCTTCACTTTCATCATTAAAGCTCACTTTCTTCTGAGACTCCAATCAATTAAGCTCACTACACTCCATAACTTTCACCATTAAAGCTCACTTTCTTGCTTCACAAAATAACTTTCTTTACAACATTGTCACTCATT
Organism: Panopea generosa; assembly: GCA_029582155.1. Classification (NCBI taxonomy): domain Eukaryota; kingdom Metazoa; phylum Mollusca; class Bivalvia; order Adapedonta; family Hiatellidae; genus Panopea; species Panopea generosa. The sequence continues at coordinate 92,767,381 of CM055896.1, forward strand.
TCAATGCACGACTGCAAAACCATTACTACTTTTTCTCCCATAAAGGATACGATCAATAATGATAAGGCCGAAGTTTGTCATCAAGATAACAGCCTGTATGAGGGCAGGACTCTGTAATATATCCTCGGTCTCTGATGGTGACTTCTTTTTATTCACAAAACATTTACTATAAAATCTGAAACAGACAAAGATATTTACAACAGCCTTACCTTTGTGATAGAAGGCTTTCAAGGTAATTATTACTATGAATTATATTCTTCTCTGAAACATTAAAAGGTAACTGATTCATTTTGAAATTGGCATTAATGAGTCCCTGGAACTCACATATAATATTACAATGAGTCCAAGCTTAATTCAATGGGTCCCAGGTCAGTCAACAAAATTTGAACAACATAATCAGGATCATTTTTTTATTTATATTATTAAACAATAGGAAAGAAAGTTTGGCTGGTCTGTGATCATCACTCTGTGTGACAATATGTTTGGGAAAATAGCAAAGACAGGAGTGTGACACAGGCCAAAGTATCATACCTGGGACTCTACCATCTTACATTTCATATTTGTGTGTTTTATGTGATACATGTTCATTAATTAAAAGTTGTATATGCATCCCATGAAGTCCTCATCTTGATATATTTTTTCAAATTACTGTTTTTAATTTCTTGTTAAAACAGCTAACGGTTGTAAAAATTAGCTTTTTTTTTTATCTTGTATGAACTTTAAAATTAAAATATATTTCATAAAAATATGCTTTCATATTTAATTCTTAAAACTGTTTTATTTATGAACCTTGAAAAGTTTGGTTAATGCAAGAAACATAAAAGGACCTGCATTCAAAATTAAGCACATTCTGCAAACTGCTCTGTCTTTTAGACAGTTAAAAACCAGTTTTATTTCTCCTGAAACAAAGTAAAAAAACCAATTAAAGCAGATTATCATTTAGTTGATAAATGATATTGAGACCTTCCTTCCTTTACTGATCTTTTTTTTTCCAAATTAATTTCTAAATTTTCCCTTTTTGATCTGACAGTATACATATTTGCATCCGACCTCCCATCAAGAACACTCCATTAAACACATCTTTGATTGTCCCACGTTTATGTGCATAAAACCAGTCTGACAGTCTGTCTGTAGGTCAACCAGTGCATGGAGTACGAAAATAATATTAGAAAAATGTAAAAAACACTTACATCAAGAAGAATTTCTTTACGCCACTTTTATTTTATTGAGCCAATAGTGAGGCCTAGCACAAGCCCTAATTCTTACATATTTTCGTACTGGTTAAACAGTTAAAATATTGCTATATTTGCTGAACATTGTAAATGATCATATACTGTCAAACCTGTGTAAGGGGTCGCCTCTATATAGTCTCTTAAGCAGCAATACTTTCTATTTCTTATGTCTATGCTTCAAAGAATTAACCAACAACTGGTCTTTAAAGAGGCCACTTTTGCTATCTTCTTTGGCTGACAGGTTAGACAGTAACAATATGCCTGTACATATAGTGTGTTTTATATAGATATGCACCACAACTATACGCCACAAAAAATCAGAGAACATGCATGTACATATAGTATGTTCTATACAGATATACACCACAACCATATACCACAACAAATCAGGGAACATGCATGTACATATAGTATGTTCTATACAGATATACACCACAACCATATACCACAACAAATCAGGGAACATGCATGTACATATAGAATGTTCTATACAGATATACATCACAACACATCAGGGAACATGTCTGTACATAAAGTAAGTTCTATACAGATATACACCTGGCACAACAAATCAGGGAACTTACTCTTTAACAGCATACACAAACACAATGTCTGTCACAATCACTGACAATCTCTGGAACATAACTGTAAGATGACTCGCATAATTTATATTATTAACGTTAAGCATCTCTGGATCAAAGAACACTGCAACCTGGGACAGAAAATACTCAAACCATGCAAACAAAGGTGGATAATCCAAAGTCCATTCTGATGTATCCTGAAATAATACAAAGTATAAATATTCATTGTAAACTCTGTGTAAAGTCAGCAGTTTGAATGTTCAAGGAACACATGGCAATCATAAAGAATTTTCACTTAACATTATTTCTTAAAATTACAACTCTATTTGATGTTTACATGCAGTAAGGACTTCCACAGGCAAGAACAAGCATCAAATTGTGCATTAATGCAAAATTTCGTTTTCAGTTATCCTTACTTCCATTTATTTCAGGAGTGAAAATAAAAATTCTTGCTTTGCAAAATAAAATTCTCTACAAAACAAGATGATTCAGAGCAAATTGTGTTTAAATTTAATGAAGTATTCTTGATAACAAAAATTGTAAGAGCTAAAAAGACATCAAAAGTACTTAATTTTTTTTTTTAATTAAAAACTGCAATATTTTTATTTTTAATTCTTGATCATTTTGCATGTTTAAAACAATAACATAGTACTCCAGTAGGTATTTCAATTTTGACTTTTAAGAATTTTATTTATATTTTCTAAACTAACACAGCATCGCTAGTTTTATAAAAACTATGAATAACTTCTAAAAAAAAAAGTACTAGGTTAACACATTCATATAGATACATGTTCATTTTTGTTTAATTAATTTATTTTTTTAAAAACTTAGAATTTTTATTGTTATTAATGTGGATTTATAGCTGTGATCAATACATATTTTAAATATTGAATATTTAGCGTCATTTTTATGCCATCGAGAGCTAACAGACGATCAGTTAACATAACCACTGTTTCCTGGGATCCTGAAAGGTTAACCAGTAATCGAGCACACCCGATCTTCGCAAGTAACTGATAACTTTCCCACTTTAATCAGCGATGAAAGACGGATGATAATGAGGTGCAATGTCGTATATCAAACATCAAGGAGATTGTGGCCGAGCGGGGATTCAAACTCACAATCCCTGGATTGACAGTCAGACGTGCTAACGACTGAGCTAATCGGGCCTGACTATTCTAAATATACTTGATAAATAACAAAGTACAATTTCTGTGATATGAAACTGACATGAACACAAGTTTTGTAAAAAGTGCCAATATTTTTATCCATGACAGTATTCTTAATAGGACACCATTGGAAATAACTTTATTGGTTATCCTGTGAAATATATGTCACAAAATTATTTATCAATATTTTAGCTAAATTGAATACTTGTGTAACAAAATAAAATATTAAATCTGTAAATGTTGATATATATTATATTAAATAGTTAACTAGTGTTAATATATTATTTAAAATACATGTTAATGCTTCTGTAATATTGTATGTTAATGTGCTTGATGTATCTTTTTTTTATGACATATATATTATCACATTAAATAAAAAAACATAGATGTACCGGTAGATATTGATTTGATGCGTGAACACAAGTAGCAACAAAAGACATATACCGGTATTTATTAGCAAATTTTTAACTTCTCATAACTTCACCATTATCTTAAATGTTATAAAAATGTTTTTAAGTATATTCTTTTCAAGAGATAAATGCCACACTCTATGGTATCGCATATTGATCTGCAGCCAGATGAACTGATGCTGCAGGCAAGATGGGGACATTACACTATTCAACAATAACAAATTTTTCTTTACCTCAAAATACCACTTCCTGACAGGTAAGCTGTGGGTTATTGCAAGCCAATTTCTGTGTACATCGAAGTCTGTAGACTTGCTATAAAAAAGTAAACAGAACAATAAAGTGGTGTATTACTGTAGTCTGAAGTTTGTTACATTTGAAAGGGCAATCATTCAGCAACTACAGTCAATCAGTGTATATTAAATACCAACATTGTTTAGTATCATACACGGGCCAGTACTTTTTTGCCTTCACTTTTTGAGCACCACCATTTCCGTTGCAAAAAATGTCTCCCATCCCCCACCTCCTATTAATGAAAGAAAAACAATCCTTCTCCAATCCAAATTATTATTTTTTAATGGGGTTTAGGGAACCCATTACAAATAAGCACATTTATGATGCTTTAATTGGTCATATATTATGAGATCAATTACTATTTTATTTGTCATTTTTGCAAATTGTGATCAAATGCCTGAATAAATTTGAATTTGACAGTTTAAAAAAAAATAGAACACAAATACTGACCAGTTAACTATTTTTAATATAAGTAAATATGATTTGCATTGTTTTGATCCCCCCCCCCCCCCCCAATTTCATTATTTCAACATCGCATATATTGAAGGGACCAGCACCCCTCCCTCCAAATCCCAATCTCTTGTTAATCCATATATTTATAATGTCATTGACTCAATGTTAATATGTCTCTGGCTTTGTTGTTATATTTTGTCTGAAAACAGTGTCAAGGGAGGCAACTCAATCATTAGAAAATGGTGTGATAGCTCTGACATTATTGTTGCTTGGCTAAACCATTCAAAAGTGACTTTTATTGATTCTTTTTGAGTCTCCGAGTAATGGACAGCAGATTGGATATTCAAATATTAAAAATTGCTGTCCACCCATGTCTTATTTTATCTGGGCTGCGTTCAGTTCGGTTAAATGTTTGATAACGTTAGCTTACATATTTTCCTCGACACTGGCTCAACCTCAAATAAGCACACAGTATGCAACAATTTTAGGGAACCAGGCATTAAACATGTTTGCAGCCCAGGCCACTGCCAAAAGGTGCCATATATAACACGTATAAAACAAAATCAACATTTCCATTTTATTCGAAGGTAGTAATTTTTTAGTAAGATAAAAGAAATATTTCCAAGTATGAAAAGTATTTAGAATAATGTTTTGGGGCACATGTCAGTATATTGTCACAGCATGTCATATTTCATGTCGTAATTTGTCGCGTTGTTAATTTTGCGGTAAACTTATATCAATTGTCAGTTCAAAAAACATGGAAAACGTTGAGTAAAAATAAACAAAAGGTTTATATTCTATTATTTAAACAGAACACAATTTACTTTCGGTGTGTTTCTAACAAAATGCATAAATAGAAAAACAAAAACATACTAAGATGGCAGCAAAAGCAGCTTAAAACTAGAAAAAATAAATGCCACAGCGTAAAACTCCGCCATGTTGCAAATAAAGCGTCTGAAGTACTTAGACTTCAGAAACGGACAAGTGTAAAACATGGCGGTACTGTAAAATTAAGGTTTATAGAAAGGGCGGGTGGCGATACATACTATTTAGTAATGTTTATATGTTTAGAAATCTTAGAATATATAGTTCCTGAATCTGAAAAGCTAATAAAATCAATAATCAAATTAATTAAATAAAGACAATTGAAATGAGCTGGTAAATTGCGATTACACTATAATATCTTTAGCTCGAAACAATAAGCGGTACCTATTAACTTTTCCTTTATTATATAAATTTAGTATTTGTATGCAAGTAACAGAATGTTGTTTTAAAAAAGATTCAATTATTAAAAATCTATCGAGAATTTCGGAATATACAACATTTCAAAATGTGTCCAAATGATTTTGATCACATGTGCAATTATAAAGATTCTGGACCAAATATGATACGGTAATTTTATTTTTAAATTAATTTTAAATAATAATTATGCTTTAGAGTACCATATGTCAGATTGGCTATATAGTCACATACATGTATGTTACGCTCAGAAAATAAATATCTTATTATCATCATTATTATTATTATCAAATTTTGCGAATGTTTGATTTTAACTTTATTTACATGATTGTAATGCTGAGGTTCTGTAATGTTGTGTGATATAAAGAGAATTCCACCCCCCCCCCCCCCCCCCCCCCCCCAAACAAATAAAAAGTGTCAAAATATTTATTTTCAGATTAGTGGACTCTTTTCAAAGTAATTTTGTTATTTCAAGTGACGACTTTGTTAAGTTTTTTAAAAGCTTTTGGCATAGTTTGGCACTAAGAGTTGTTGGTCAATTGGAAGCATTTTGTAGATCTTACCTCATCTTAAATCTACTCACTTATTAGCTTTAAGACAATTCAATTCAATTCAATTCAATTCAATATTTTATTCAGCATAAACATACATTATGTTTATCGCCATTACACTTTTATTTTTGTTTATTTATTTTGGCGGTTTAAACAATACAAACATGAATACAACATGAGTATTTACAAAACATGGAAAATGAGAAAAGCATGAACAAAAGTATCATACATTGTAGGAATAGTGTATGCATTGCCTTTGTATTTGTTATAATTTGTTATTTGACATAATTTATATAATAAAATAAAAAGTAGCCTTGATTTTAATATGTTGGTTTATTTGGCAATATAGAGACATTTAATTTTTAAATTATTTGCTTATTACTATTTACTTACTAACACTGTATATTATGTACATAACATTATGAATAGATAAGCGTAATGATCACCCGCAGGTCAACAAAATGAAACTTTCATATAGGTGACAGGTGATATTGTCTCGTGCAAAACATGAAACTCACTTGTCTGGTCTAAACATGAATGGAAGGCGTTTCTGTGTACGCAAAGACTCACCTTATTGGGTTTGTACCTGTGCCGACAATGTAATGAATGATTGACCCTATAAATTATTAGACACGTGGATAAACATTTCATTTAAATAATAAGGATTACGCTAGTGTTGTATTATTTACCAAAGTAGGTCAGAGTAAGTACATGTGTGTACAATAGAACTGTTAGAATAAAATAAAATAATGAGTGCTCAATAGTTTGTGGTAGAGTTTATTCCGAAGGAAATTCGAAAGTCAATATTTGGAAATAACTTGCTTGAAATTGGATGACATGAATGGATATTATATCACAGAGTCGGTAAGTCAATTTAAACATAAACTTATAATATATTATAACGACAATGAAATGCATATATATCTATATATATTTATCACTCAATCACCTGTATTTGGATAAATACAGCAGCAGATTCCAAATAACTTAGATGGTGTTCGTGTCGTTCCTACTCTATGCATGATTGTATGTGTATTTACAAATGATACAACACAAAGAAGAAAAAAACAATACAAAAAACAAAAACAAAAAAAAACAAAAAAACACAGCAACAACACAATGACATAATTATTGACACACGTCAATGTGTTGTCATTCCAGGTACGAAGTCTAATTGAATACCAATTAAAGTTGATTTTCCGCAGGGTTTTATATTAGGTCCTCTTCTTTTTCTAGTTTATATAAATGACACAGTATACGACATTGACTTTAACATACGACTTTTTTTCCGATGAAGTCTTTACTTTGAAATTACCCATAATAATGAGATTGTAAATGCCGCTTAACAATTAAATTCTGACATAAGTAAATATCTAAAATGGTCAAACAGATGCTGGCTACTTTTATTCCATCCATAACGAATCCTTACATTTAAAACGCAACTGAAATCAATCCATTTATCCCCCACGTTTTATACAGAACCAACCAATTGTAGATGTGCAATCTCACAAACATCAAATAACTGCAGCTGGCTCTCTCATTTTGAATACATTGAAGATAATATATCCGGATTTTTTAAAATTTTAGAATATGCAAAACAATTTTTTTATCAATATATCTTGCCTATGTGTACTCACATAATCCGTGTTGCCATAATCCATGTTGCCATAATCGATGTTGTCATAATCCGTGTCGCCATTATCCTATGTTGTCATAATCCTTGTTGTCCTAGTCAGTGTTGCCATAATCCATGTTGTCCAAACTGATGATTCGTGCTGCCATAACCCGTGTTACCATAATCGATGTTGTCATCATAATCCATGTTGCCATAATCCATGTTGTCATAATCCATGTTACCATAACCCATGTTGCCATAATCCTATGTTGTCATAATCCATGTTGCCATAATCCATGTTACCATAATCCATGTTGCCATAATCCTATGTTGTCATAATCCATGTTGCCATAATCCATGTTGTCATAATCCTTGTTGCCATAATCATATGTTGTCATAATCCATGTTGTCATAATCCATATTGCCATAAGACATGTTGTCATAATCCTTGTTGCCATAATCCTATGTTGTCATAATCTGCGTTGCCATAATCAGTGTTGCCATAATCCATGTTATCATAATCCATGTTGCCATAATCCAGGTTGTCATAATCAGTGTTGCCATAATCCGTATTGCCATAATCCATATTGCCATAATCCATGTTACCATAATCAAATGTTGTATCCGTGTTGCCATAATCCATGTTGTCATAACTAGTGATCCGTGTTGCCATAATCCAATGTTGTCATAAGCCGTGTAGCCATAATCCGTGTTGCCATAATACTCTTTTATGACAATAATGTCTGCATTACCAACAAGGCTATTTCAATTTACGTGGTGATGGACCCAGATCTCCCGAGTGGGTCCGTTAAACAGCAATATCGGGAAAGTCACATTTGAGCATGTTGATTGGTCAGTTGCTTCAACCAAAAGGTTGAATGACGTCACATTTTATTAAGCTTTCAATTGCTATGAATTGTAGGACAGTCATATAATTCCCTGCTTTTTCATAGGGGATTAATAGACCTGGTTCTGGGCGATATAAGGTTCTGGGAGATATAAGGTTCTGGGAGATATAAGGTTCGGGAGATATAAGGTTCGGGAGATATAAGGTTCTGGGAGATATAAGGTTCGGGAGATATAAGGTTCTTGGAGATATAAGGTTCTGGGAGATATAAGGTTCGGGAGATATAAGGTTCTGGGAGATATAAGGTTCTGGGAGATATAAGGTTCGGGAGATATAAGGTTCTGGGAGATATAAGGTTCGGGAGATATAAGGTTCTGGGAGATATAAGGTTCTGGGAGATATAAGGTTCGGGAGATATAAGGTTCGGGAGATATAAGGTTCTGGGAGATATAAGGTTCTGGGAGATATAAGGTTCGGGAGATATAAGGTTCTGGGAGATATAAGGTTCTGGGAGATATAAGGTTCGGGAGATATAAGGTTCGGGAGATATAAGGTTCTGGGAGATATAAGGTTCGGGAGATATAAGGTTCGGGAGATATAAGGTTCTGGTAGATATAAGGTTCGGGAGATATAAGGTTCTGGGAGATATAAGGTTCTGGGAGATATAAGGTTCTGGGAGATATAAGGTTCTGGGAGATATAAGGTTCTGGAGATATAAGGTTCTGGGAGATATAAGGTTCGGGAGATATAAGGTTCTGAGAGATATAAGGTTCTGGGAGATATAAGGTTCTGGGAGATATAAGGTTCTGGGAGATATAAGGTTCTGGGAGATATAAGGTTCGGGAGATATAAGGTTCGGGAGATATAAGGTTCGGGAGATATAAGGTTCTGGGAGATATAAGGTTCTGGGAGATATAAGGTTCTGGGAGATATAAGGTTCGGGAGATATAAGGTTCTGGGAGATATAAGGTTCTGAGATAGACTAAAGTGATGTTAGTTTGTCCATACCGTTCAGAACGTACCCAAAATGTTGATTATTATTATGCTACTTAATTCGCCAGTTGTGTTTTTATATGGATTTTTTTCTCTTTCTCCAACTCACGAATAGGTTATGTTAACTGACACTCATATGGTTCAAGTAAGAGTAGGGCCACTCAGTCGCTCTACAGAGGGGAGGAACTTTTCCAAATTGGTGTCGTGTCTGTTTGATCATTTTCATCACGTTCTTAGTTGTGGTCAAGTTATGTTATTAACCACTTTGTGGTTCTAGGGTGCCAAAGAGTGATGGCAAGAACTGTAACTAATGAGTGCATGTCACTGGAGGTGACAAATTAAGCATAAAATATAATTTGCCAAAACCTTGCAGTTCTACAGGTATCAATGTTTAAGGTTCTGTGTTATTTTTCCACATGGCGAGAAATAATCTATTTCTGTTAACGTCATATAATATTCATTCGTTCGTTCGTTCGTTCGTTCGTTCGTTCGTTCGTTCGTTCGTTCGTTCGTTCGTTCGTCTGTTCGTTCGTTCGTTCGTTCGTTCGTTCGTTCGTTCGTTCGTTCGTTCGTTCGTTCGTTCGTTCGTTCATTTAATTCAGTTGAGCAATGTTCTGATTGCAATTAACTTGGTATACACGCTCACATGATTCGGTATGAATGCGTGAGTATAATATTCTCAAATATACCTGCAGCAGGACAAGTGGTGTTTTATGTAAGATGACTCGGACAAATATTTTGAATCACGAACTTTGTAAAGGGAAATATTATTTCATATTTAGATGTAATTTTATTACTTTTTTTTTAAAAGATCAGTACAATAAGATGGGAATGTAATTTGTATTATTGCTGCAATCGCTAGTGGATTTGTTGTTATGTACTGTTATTGTTGATATAGTCGTCTGGGCTGCAACTAAACTGTCCTATATATTGTTAACTTGAACCATTGTTTTATGTAAAATATGATTATGCGTGGGGGTGGGGGTCGAATAAAAAACTGAACATGATGATATCTCCAATGCTTATCAATCACGCTAGACAAAATAATCTGTAATAAACCCCGATGCAGTGTTGGTGCGCGTGTGTGGTATTATGGGTAATTTTACGTTGTTACTACTCGTACTACTCCAGCTGTCGACTCTGTGCAAGATAAAACATAGGACTTCAGGAATGATGATTGCCGCATTCTTTTTTAATTTATTTTTCTTTTTTTTGTTCTTCTTCCTCTTCCTCTTTTTCTTTTGTCTTCTTCCTCGTCTAAGTGTGTACGCACAAATATCTCCTTTATACTTTTGACACGGTAACATTGGACAACCCAGTTTATTTTCGGAGAGAAAGTAGCTTTAAAAGGCATTATGGCCTTTTAAATTTACTCATACATAGAAAAATCCCGATCTGGTCAGTTCTAGATATCACGTACTGTCATTTTACTGTTCTACATAACAGTTGGCAGCCGCATTTAGATTCAGATATTTTAACATATATTGCAACAGTGGTCTCCCTTTGACAACTTGGAACCGTTTAGTAATTATTGCAAAAGTAGTCTCTTTTTGACAAAAGTTGGCACTAGTAAGTAATTACTGCTTTATGTAATAAGGCATATATTTAATCTTTATTTCAGTCTCATCTATGTACATCGCAATAATAATAGCATAAATATCATACAATATATATGTACATAGCCATTCAAATATATGAATTACAAGAGACTTTCACACAATGCAAATACAATTAACTATTCACATAATAAAACTATGTAATGCTGCAAATCGATTGATTAAAAAAGTGCTAAGATAAACAAAATTTTAAAATTTTGACAAGAAAAAAAAGCACTATTGCGCAATATAAAAATATCTTAAAGTATCGATTATCCGCTCTAATCAGATCAGAAAAGAACTGATTTGCAGCATACACATAGGAGTTGATAAAAAGGTAGCATTATACATATAAAACAAAAAATGCATTATTTACAGAGGTAAAATGCACGTCTTTGTAATATATCAAAACAGGTTTTGGCACAAACACGAATCAAAGAAGAGTGGGGAAAAAAAGAATACTGTCTTATCAACATTTGACAAATTATAAAAAATATCATTAATAGCAGCTGCTTTTTCAAATAAGATATTTCTAAGATCGTAATAAAGATGACATTCTAAAATAAGATGACTTTCATCTTCCATTGTGTTACAAGAATTACATTTTCTATTTCTTAATTTGAGATTGTCACATCTACCGGTCTCAATTCTTATTTGGGCAACACCACAACGCAACTTACTAAAAGCAGACCTGTGCTTTAAAGGTAATATAATTTTACAATAATTTTCAACTTCAAAATGAGATTTAAATAAGCGTAGTTTGTTTCGTCCTTTACCAGAAATACTGTCCACTCGCCTTATAGATGAAAACCAATCACTGGTATAAATATCCAGAACTTTCTTTGTGACGTCATCAGCAAGAGTACGCATAGGAATGATAACATTAATATTCGAAAACCTATGAAGATTAAGTGATATAAATTGTTTTTTTACCATATACTTCCAATTTTTACAAGAAACATTAGCTTTTAAGTAAGACCAGAATGCAATCCGTTTATTGAGTCTACTTTCATGTCTACTTTCATTCTTAGAGGATAGGCGACACCAGTGTGTAGGAAAAGTTTTCCATTGACGAACACTAGTAGGTTGCCAAGCCATTTCACCAGCAATAGCTGAATTTGGCGAATATTTTCCAACCCCCCAAAAAAGAATCGCATAGCACGGTTATGAACAGAATCAATACATGAAAATGATTTACAACCCCATATTGCAGCCCCATAATTTATTACAGGCCATACAATGGAAATAAAGCTTTGTATATATATTATAAGGAACTCCTCCTTTTGCATTTAGCAATTAAAAGACCAAGGGCACGACTTCCACTCTACGCGACAGCTTTAGCTGTAACATTAAAATCCAAATGTTCTTGTAGCACTATACCAAGATAAGAGTATTTACTAAACATGTGTAAGATTTCATTACAACACTGGAATACACAATCAGTTTTAGGAGTTAAATTTGGTCGAAAATGTATAACATTACCTTATTACTTTTAATAGACATATTTGAATCACACCAACCAGATAGGGCGGATAATAATCTCTGTAAATTCGTTTCATTTTCGGCCAATAGTACGATATCATCGGCATACATTAAAATACAAATGATATCATTATTAACCGATATTTCAATATTAAGGCTTTTCAAATATAAAGCCAAATCATTAATGAATAAATTAAACAACAAAGGAAATAAGATACAACCTTGTCTTAACCCACTGTACACATCAAACCACTCTGTATTAAGGTTATTCACTCTAACACATGACGAAACAGAGACGTATAATGATTTTAAAGCAAGAAGCATTTTACCACAGATACCATTATCAAAAAGTCTTTTCCAAAGCATATCCCTATTTATATAGTCATAAGTCATAAGTCATTCATTTTGTAAAGAGTAATTATAAAAACGCTTTGTCTTTTATACCTCACGCTCAAAAAATTTACGAACTTGTACATATTCAGATTTAAGATATTTTAACATATCCCAGAAATCAACGGAAGGATCCCAACAAGCAACATGCATTGTTAAATCGAAGGACAACGGCCACATACAATTACTTGTATCGCAACTACTTCATAAAGTAGTGGGACCAAACGGAATCACAATTCTGTCAAAAATACCTTTGGTCTAGTCATCAGTCGTATTTCTGTCTATTGTCGGCACTAGTGACGATATATACATTCTACATCAAAACCGAACTGACCAGACTAAGTGTAAATATTGCTTCATATCGTAAGAAATATGCTAAGATAAATATGTTAATGTCGTTACACGTCTGCACACCTAAATCGCCAAAATTTAACATTTCCCTTGATTAAGAACGGGCGTCGGTGTTAAAATTAAGTAACCATTGACCGTATGGCATTCCTCAGTTCCTACAATGAAATAAATTTAATTAAATCTGCTATATGTGTATCAATCTTCGACAAATGGACTTCTTCTGTTTTTAAAAAAAACATGGTAATATAAGTCTGTGTGTGTGTGTGCGGATGCGTGTGTGCGTGCGTGCGTGCATGCGTGTGTGTGTGTGTTGTCCATTAAGTTAAACAATGTAAGGAAATAAACGCAAATTCAGTAACACTTCAAACTGGTCTCATTTAAAAGCTATTAAATTAATTGATGGAAATCCATTAATATAATATTCACTTAACCCTGATTGTTTGAAAGGGCATCCGATGAATTAGATATATCATTATTTAGCATCAGTCACAATATTTACATATATTGTTTATTTAACAATTATCATCAATTAGTTTAACCAACAAACCGGAAAGCAAATTCGATTATTCTCTCAATTTAACTGACTATTTATATAACGACAAGAGGTCTGCAAACTTACACAATCTACATCAATCTGTAATTGAAAGGACTAGTATTGTAGAACCATGAAAACAAAACATTAAAGTAAAGAATGAACAATTAAGACCTTTAGTTGGCTAGACTACCAGTTTTCGATGACTATTTACTCTGCAGATTATTGATAATCATATTATTGAAATTCCGATTTTGTCGTGCAAAGATATTTATTTAGAGATATCAAACGAAAACCGTTAACCATAAACGACCCAATTTCTGTGCTCCAAATTATTTTTCCATAACAATAGCATTGTAAATAGGATTGTTACAATGATGATACAGAAATCAAACTTTTCCAGATATAACAATGTCTAAATACATTGTAGTCACTGCACCTAGCCCTCCCTTCACCCTTCCCGAGGGTATCTTGTTAATGCGGTATTGAAAATAGAGTCGGTGCGTCTAGGCTGCCAACTTCTCTTTGTCATACTAAGTTATTTTATTGCTTTTTGTGGACTTATAGTTGATATCCTTGCAGTTAGCAGCGTCTTGTTTTAATTTGAAATTCTCTGGAATCGTCTTCTTACAACGTAACCGGGCCTGATTAGCTCAGTCGGCAGCCGCGTCTAAGTAACGTGAGATCGAATCATCGCCCGGCCACAGTCTCCGTGATGATTGATATACGGCATTGTGTCTCATTATCATTCGTCTCTCACCGCTGATTATAGTGGGAAAGGTTTCAGTTACTTGCGTATATGGGATGTGCTCGAGTACTGGTTAACTTTCCAGGATCCCAGGAGACAGTAGTTGGGTTAACTGATCGTCTGTTAGCCCTCTTATGACATAACAAATGACACTACACATTTAATCAATCAATCATCAATCAATCAATCAATCAGTCAAACTTACAACGCACTTACATGGGGTTATATATTTCGCGGACTGCCTTAATTTACCTAATTTTAGCTGGTGCTTTGAAGTTAAACATACATGATGATATCAACGAAACACAGTTTTTTGTAAAGTTTGAATATATTTGGATTTTGGGTTATCATAGAAGTGAATCATTTAACATCACATGTCGGTAAATCAAACTAACCGTTCGTGAATTTGCAATTCAAATCTCACTTGATCTCGAATGATGTCCTGTGAATCTCACTCAGAACAAGGCTTCTGCAGCAAAATAATTCTATTTTACCTATAAGAGGCTCAAAATTCACAATTTTGATTGAATAAAAACCTATTTAGAACTCGCTATGTTGAAAGGATTGTTTTTGCGCTCATCTTCGATTTTGGCCCTCTTGAATACTTTCCACTTTTTATTTTATATACACTCGGCTGCCCTGTCTCATATGAATTCACTTACCAGAAAATCTGTACCTAAGTAAAGTCCGTGTAACTATGCGTTTTCATTCTTTTTTGAAAGATATAGTAAACTGGCTCTCAACCTATTGCGTGTTGTTGCTCAATCTGAAACGACCTTTATTCAAGGGTAGGAAAGAAAGTAATAAATATTTGAAAGAAAAAACTTACAATTGTTTGTTTCTCGAAAGCAACAAACCCATGGCATGGCTAGATTTAGTATTGTAATTAGCGGAGATTATAAATAAAACCGCAGATCTTGACGAAAACTCCCATAATGCCGAGCTCTTAATCCGGAAATAGCGTCATAGCAACCGTTCCTATTTGGAGCTTACTCTCATTACCAATTAAAAGCTAATATGAAAAAGAGAAAATCAGAAAATGTGTCTAAACATAATAACACGACCCAAAGTGCCTGGGACCTGGTTAGCATCTGGTTTACCATATAACATAAACAAGGCGCATCCTTAACTGATATGTTGTTTATAAAGGTATGTGGAAATACGCGCCTGCGTCTCGGAAGTTTTATACAAAAGTTGCCAAAAATAAACGGTATTCTGTAAATAGCTCTATATGTTTGTGCATAGACTAGGTACATACGCCGTACATTACATTTTACCGTCTTTGAGATCATCATCTCTGGTTATGTATAGCTAACTATCGACGTTTAGGATTGAACATTAACTGTTATCTCACAAAACACGAATGATTCATGATTTAGTTATATTATACTTTTAAAAATCGTTTTACCCCAACATATGCGGATATTTTCATTATATATGTTGTCAGTAGAACTGGTTGTCCCAGTGTCAGTAGAACGTAACTGGGTGGGGTAAATATATCAAGTCACGTGTCTGAATGTACTGTAATTGGTGATTTTAGAACGAATTGATCCAGTGTCAGCAGAATGTAACCGGGTGGGGTAAATGTATCAAATCACATGTCTGAATGTACTATAACTGGTGATTTTAGAACGGATTGATCCAGTGTCAGCAGAATGTAACCGGGTGGGGTAAATGTATCAAGTCACGTGTCTGAATGTACTATAACTGGTGATTTTAGAACGGATTGACCCAGTGCCAGTAAAATGTAACCGGATGGGGTAAATGTATCAAATCACGTGTATTTATTATATTATATACACAGAATATTGATGTTTCAGTCCATCGCCAGTATACTATGTATTGACGTGTGTAGATAATTTATATCACTGCACATGTCTAAAATGTGGTCTGTGTAATCATGTCTCAACATAAGCTTTACTTCGAATAATGTTGAAAGAGATACGTAACATTTCAGAACAATGCAAAACTGTATACTACTGGATATCTAGATGCGTTTTATATGCTGGAAATGCTCACACTTAATACAAACAGTTTACATTTGTGCTTGCTGTTCAACATTTAGGATAACCCAGTTTTAATTAGCTTGTGCATCTCAGATGTTTTGTTCCAGCTGTAGTTATACGGATATTCACGAGAAAGTAACAAAGTCATTCGGTACATTTGTGGGTTTTATCGCCATTATGTTGTAGAATGTCTTCAATTTCAAAGACAAACTTGGCGAAACATCGATGACATGGGGATAAACAATTGTTGGTGCTACATGTGGGAGCATCATATCGTCGGCATTTGATTACCACGGCAGATAGACTGGCAAGTGGTGAAATAGAATTACATGTGACATGATAGAATGATGAATAGATGAATCGATGGATGGATCAGTGAGTGAATGGACTGGCGGATGGGTGGATGGGTGAATGGATGGGTGGGTTCGTTGACGTTGCAGTCATGTATTATGTTGACACCTCAAGGAAAATAAAGATTAAACTGATTAAAATATAGTATCACTAATAATAATGTATTACTTTGGTGATACTGTTGTAGTTGTAGCGGTTGTTGTAGCAGAGTGTACAGTGTATTACTTTGGTGATACTGTTGAAGTTCTAGCGGTAGTATCACCAAAGTATACATTGTACACTCTGCTACAACACCCACTACAACAGTATCACCAAAGTAATACATTGTACACTCTGCTACAACACCCGCTACAACTACAACAGTATCACCAAAGTAATACATTGTACACTTTGCTACAACACCCGCTACAACTATATCACCAAAGTAATACATTGTACACTCTGCTACAATACCCGCTACAACAGTATCACCAAAGTAATACATTGTACACTCTGCTACAATACCCGCTACAACAGTATCACCACTTTGCTACAACACCCGCTACAACTACAACAGTATCACAAAAGTAATACATTGTACACTCTACTACAACACCCGCTACAACAGTATCACCAAAGTACTATATTGTACACTCTGGTACAACACCTGCTACAACAGTATCACCAAAGTAATACATTGTACACCCTGCTACAACACACGCTACAATAGTATCACCAAAGTAATATATTGTACACTCTGCTACAACACACGCTACAACAGTATCACCAAAGCAATATATTGTACACTCTGCTAAAACATCCGCTACAACTACAACAGTGTCACCAAAGTAATACATTGTACACTCTGCTACAACACACCAAAGTAATACATTGTACACTCTGCTACAACACCCGCTACAACTACAACAGTATCACCAAATTAATACACTGTACACTCTGCTACAACACCCGCTAGAACGACAACAGTATCACCAAAGTAATACATTGTACACTCTGCTACAACACCCACTACAACAGTATCACAAAAGTACTATATTGTACACTCTGCTACAACACCCGCTACAACAGTATCACCAAAGTAATACACTCTACACTCTGCTACAACACCCGCTAAACTGCAACAATATCAACAAAGTAATACATTTTACACCCTGCTACAACACACGCTACAATAGTATCACCAAAGTAATACATTGTACACTCTGCTACAACACCGCTACAACAGTATCATCAAAGTAATACATTGTACACTCTGCTACAACACACGCTAAAACTACAACAGTATCACCAAAGTAATACACTGTACACTCTGCTACAACACCCGCTACAACAGTATCACCAAAGTAATACATTGTACAGTCTTCGACAACACCCGCTACAACTACAACAGTATCACCAAATTAATACATTGTACACTCTGCTACAACACACGCTACAAAAGTATCACCAAACTAATACATTGTACACTCTGCTACAAAACCCGCTACAACTACAACAGTATCACCAAAGTGATACATTGTACACTCTGCTACAATACCCGCTACAACTAGAACAGTATCACCAAAGTAATGCATTGTACACTCTGCTACAACATCTGCTACAACTGCAACAGTATCACCAAAGTAATACATTGTACACTCAGCTACAACACCCGCTAAAACTACAACAGTTTCATCAAAGTAATACATTGTACACTCTGCTACAACACCCGCTACAACAGTATCACAAAAGTACTATATTGTACACTCTGCTACAACACCCGCTAAACTGCAACAATATCACCAAAGTAATACATTTTACACTCTGCTACATTATCCGCTACAACAGTATCACCAAAGTAATACATTGTACACTCTGCTACAACACCCGCTACAACTTCAACAATATCACCAAAGTAATACACTGTACACTCTGCTACAACACCCGCTACAACAGTATCACCAAAGTAATACAGTGTACACTCTGCTACAACACCCGCTACAACAGTATCACCAAAGTAATACATTGTACACTCTGCTACAACACACGCTACGACAGTATCACCAAAGTAATACATTGTACACTCTGCTATAACACACGCTACGACAGTATCACCAAAGTAATACATTGTACACTCTGCTACAACACCCCCTACAACTACAACAGTATCATCAAAGTAATACATTGTACACTCTGCTACAATACCCGCTACAACTACAACAGTATCACCAAAGTAATACATTGTACACTCAGCTACAACACCCGCAAAAACTACAACAGTTTCATCAAAGTAATACATTGTACACTCTGCCACAACACACCAAAGTAATACACTGCACACTCTGCTACAACACCCGCTACAACAACAGCAGTATCACCAAAGTAATACATTGTATACTCTTCTACAATACCCGCTACAACAGTATCACCAAGGTAATACGTTGTACACTCTGCTAAAACACCCGCTACAACTACAACAGTATCACCAAAATAATTCATTGTACACTCTGCTACAACACCCACTACAACTACAAGAGTATCACCAAAGTAATACACTGTACACTCTGCTACAACACCCTCTACAACTACAACAGTATCACCAAAATAATACATTGTACACTTTGCTACAACACCTGCTACAACAGTAACACCAAAATTATACATTGTACACTCTGCTACAAAATCCGCTACAACTACAACAGTATCACCAAAGTAATACATTGTACACTCTGCTACAACACCCTCTACAACTACAACAGTTTCACCAAAGTAATACATTGTACACCCTGCTACAACACAAGCTACAATAGTATCACCAAAGTAATATATTGTACACTCTGCTACAACACACGCTACAACAGTATCACCAAAGTTATATATTTTACACTCTGCTACAACATCCGCTACAACTACAACAGTGTCACCAAAGTAATACATTGTACACCCTGCTATTACACACGCTACAACATTATCACCAAAGTAATACATTGTACACCCTGCTACAACACAGGCTACAATTGTATCACCAAAGTAATACATTGTTCACCCTGCTACAACACACGATACAACAGTATCACCAAAGTAATATATTGTACACTTTGCTACAACATCCGCTACAACTACAACAGTGTCACCAAAGTAATACATTGTACACTCTGCTAGAACACCCTATACAACTACAACAGTATCACCAATGTAATACATTGTACACTCTGCTACAACACCCACTACAACTACAACAGTATCACCAAAGTAATGCACTGTACACTCTGCTACAACACCCGCTAGAACTACAACAGTATCACAAAAGTAATACATTGTACACTTTGCTACTACACCCGCTAGAACTTCAACAGTATCACCAAAGTAACACTTTTTACACTCTGCTACATTATCCGCTGCAACAGTATCACCAAAATAATACATTGTACACTCTGCTACAACCTCCGCTACAACAACAACAGTATCACCAAAGTAATACATTGTACACTCTTCTACAATACCCGCTACAACAGTATCACCAGGGCAATACATTGTACACTCTGCTACAACACCCGCTACAACAGTATCACCAAAGTTATACATTGTACACTCTGCTACAACACCCGCTACAACTACAACAGTATCACCAAAGTAATACATTGTACACGCTGCTACAACACCCGCTAGAACTACAACAGTATCACCAAAGTAATACATTGTACACGCTGCTACAACACATGCTACAACAGCAGTTTTATTAATTATTTAACATGATATGTATAAAAAAAACTTAGTTAACACGTTCAGGTTATCATAATTGTAACTAACAGCATATCCCAACAAGGTTGATGTCGTTTTATGTCAAACGAGAATGGTGCCTTTTTGACAACTTTTTCAACTCCAGTCGGGTCATTGTCGTGAATTGTCGGCTTCCATTTACAATATTTTAAAATGACTTTTTAGATATGAACATTGTGTTAAATAACAGTGTAACGCCAATATTAGAAAATGTCGATGCTTAAAAAATATAACATGTGTTCATTTTACGATTGTTTAAAAAAGCAACCCTGACGCTGGTAGTTTGAAGTCTTAGCACGCCTATATAGTGTTTCAAAACAATACATTGCCAGTTAAACAAGAACATAATGGAAAAATAAACATTAACGAAGGTGTTCAGAGAAATTCCAGAAAGTCACATACAGAAAGTTATGGTATAATATTTGAAGTCATTAAATTAGCAGATCATGCAAATTATGTTCATATGGTGAATATATAATATCCTCAAGCAGTGACAGGGGAGTAGAATCTAATTTATAGAGTCGATCTGTCATACTTTGTCGATAATTAATTAACATAATCAACCTTAGGCGCATATCTATCTTCATTATACTATTTGATGGTCCATTATCATGTACTGTTCTGGTTCTGTTTATTTTATACACATTGCGTGCTCGTCAATGTGTGTTTGTTGAGTG
Organism: Panopea generosa; assembly: GCA_029582155.1. NCBI lineage: Eukaryota > Metazoa > Mollusca > Bivalvia > Adapedonta > Hiatellidae > Panopea > Panopea generosa. The sequence continues at coordinate 92,788,650 of CM055896.1, forward strand.
TAAGGAAATTATGAGTAAAAGAACGAGGCAAAACACTAAGTCAAAGTACGCGGTGAAATACTGAGTCAAAGTACGAACAAAACACTGAGTCAAAGTACAAAGCGCAGCACTGAGTCAAAGTGCGGAACGAAACACTGAGTCAAAGTACGGAGAGAAATACTGAGTCAAAGTACGGGACAAAACACTGAATCAAAGTACGGGGGAACATACTGAAGTAAACTAAGGGCGAGCATTGAGTCAAAATACGGACACAACACTGAATGAAAGTAGAGGCAAAACAACGAGTCAAAGTGCGGGGTCAAACACTGAATTAAAGTAAGTGGCAAAACAAATGAATCAAAGTACGAGGAAACACACTGAGGTAAAATATTGAGTAAAACACAAAGTCAAAGTACGAGGCAAAACACTGAGTTGATGTACGAGGCGAGCACTGAGTTATAACGAGGCAAAATACTGGGCAAAACACTGAGTCAAAGTATGTGGCAAAACACTGAGTCAATGTACGGGGCGAAACACTAAGTCAAAGTACGGGGCAACAAACTGAGTCAAAGTACAAGACGAAACACTGAGTCAAAGTACGGGGCAACACAATGAGTCAAAGTACGGGACAAAACACTGAGTCAAAGTACGGGGCGAAATACTAAGTCAAAGTACGGGGCAACACAATGAGCCAAAGTCCGTTGCGAAGGTATTTTCACAAAGATTTTATTTTGTGAAATGTACAAATTATATTTTTATGTTTTAGTTTATATTATTTCAACAAGTATTATTGCAATATTTAATAACCTGTTAGCCATACTTGTTGAATATTACACGTTATCCATTGCGTAACAGAATTGATATTGAACTTCCCCTTACACGAACTGCTTTATTTAAACAATCTTGTATCCCATTATCGATATCATTATGTAATTCTTTAGAAACTGTTATAAGACAATCAGCGTCTTACTCTGTTTTTAAGAAAAATTTGTTTTCTTTTTCATCTGGCACGAATGAAATCCCTGGTTACTTTTTACATGGCAATCGATATCTATCGGTTATCCATGCTGGAATTAGAAACAATTGCAGCGAACTTAATAATGACATTTTTCTAAATCACTTAAGACCAAACGCTATATGTGATTGTTCCAACGGAGTAGAAAATGCTGAACATTTCTTTTTTCAATGCAGTCGTTACAGAAATCTAAGATATTCACTTTTCCACTCTACGAGAGAATTTCATCCACTTAATATTAACGTATTACTATTTGGAAATAAGAATCTAAAATTGGATGAAAACATTCACATTTTTCAAACTGTCCAGGATTATATCAAAAGTACAAACCGGTTTTCAAATTAAGTTGTTTTACATTCCGAGAACATTTGATAAGCTTTCCAATATGTACATGTATGATGTGGTAAATAACCAAATAAACTTATGCAAAGTTATTATATGTAATCATATTTTGTAGCCGGTCAATCTCGAATGTTTATCTATATTTAATCACGGGATCACACTGTCGTCTTCTTATGAAAACTCGTTCAATTAACTATGTTAAACAAACATTTTAGTATGTTTAAAGTTTGTTATAAGTTTTCTGTTCTCTCTGATCTCATTCTCTTACAATCCTGTCGTTTTCTCCTTCATATTAATGTTTATTTGTTTACAACTGCCGTACTTGTTATTTGTTTAACTGTAGGGGGAGGGCCGAATCTAATGTTGGAAGAACTTGTGGCCCAACCCCGTTTCTGTATATATAAATAGAAATAAAATATGTTTAAACGAATAAATTTGTTTAAATGTAAATAATACTCTTTAATTTTTATATCATATGTTACAGGGAAGCACATGGAATGTTTATTAGTTTAATTTGTGCCTTAAGGACAATCAAACCGATCTGTCTGAAAAGTGGTGAGAGGAACCGGGTAACGACTAGACATCACGCCAAATCAACCTTATCAACGCCGAAACAACCAACCAAAGTCTAGCAACATGAACCAAGGTAATGTGAAAATAGATATACATATTTATTTTTTATGTGTGAACGGTTTGATCCGTCTTACAAAGACCTAAATACATGACTTAAAATTCCATTAATTACATCATAGACATACTCTATATAACAGTATTTGACATTAAACGTAAAAAAAATAATAAAAAAAAGATTAATTAAAATTCAAATCGTAAAATTATTTCAAACATTGAATTAATTGTCAGAATGTTAGAACCAAGTTTAAACAAATTTATGCTTAAAGAATTATCTTTAGATACCATTTGTTATCATTGTCAACAATCTAAGGGTAATAAAATTAATAGCACTAACTTTTATTAGACAATAAGTTACATAAGTGTCACTGGCTATCTATAAAATCAATAATAGGAAAATATGGACTTAATGTATAACCCCTTATTTACACCTATCAAACAAGTTATGTAATACGTGCAATATTACATCACAATACAAACTATAAACATAACAATGAAATCTTCATTTTGTTTTTACAGAAAAATTCGTTTATAAATTTAGAAAATTCAATTTATATTTTTTGACAACATAATAATAATTGTGATAATTTTTCATTTTTAATAAATGCATAAGATTGATACAATAAGAATAAAATTGAAATTATGTTTATACGTTCGTAAGAGTGCAATTGAATACTGTTTAATGGCTATCTTTGTTATTAATACGTTTAAGATATATCAGATACTATGTCTGTCAATATGTAAATACAGTTTATTTAGGTGATTTTGGGTTTTTATTGTAAATAATAGTCAGAACTTTGAAGGTTGCAGGTTAATACTGATAATTGATGCGTTGATTACCATACATGTAAATTTTAATGTACAAAATCGCTTTAAAAAGACTGTGTATAAAATCATTCATTACTAAAATGTTTAAATAGGGTATATAATTTTTTTCTACAAGGTTACAAACAATTGTTATTAGAGTAAAATAGTGAGCGGTAACCTTCTTCGAAATGTTGTCAAATGATATGTAATAATATGCATTGAATTTATCCTAATGAATAGTTAAACATTCTGTCACATAAGTGTAAATTGTACCTTTTCCTCAGGGCTTTAAATCTTTTTGAATTGTGTAGAATAAAAGCTATCATGAAAATAAATAACACTAAGTGAATTATATTTTACGTTATCAACACTGATGAAAACAGAAGATTATAAGAGTACATATATCTATAAAAAATTGAGTAAGATGAAAACAAACCACGCACCTTGTATGTATAACTACGGAGTACCATGACTTTACCAGTAATTAAATCAAAGCAAGTAGAAGTTCTTATATAACTACAAGTTAAACTGTTCTTATTGTTGATTCATTCATGAAAAATAAACATGATCTGTTCAATATTCACTTGCTAGGAAAAACAGGAAACTCATAAAATCATGCCAAGTACAACTTATATAGTGTTATTAAATCATCGTGAAGAACACCAATTTAAGGATATGGAGATATAGACCCCATCCCAGTTTTATGTTTGTTATTTTATAATGCTACGCAGGTTAATAATGTAGGTACATTCCCAAACCAAGGAAATGTCAAAAGTTTACCACGAACGTCTGCTGTGAAAACCGAACAGCATGTCGAAACCTTAGTCAATATGCCAGATATTGACAGTATTATTAGCCTATAATCTCAGACTAGTAATTGAAAGGTAAGACTAGGAAGCAGTCCTTTCGAATACAAATGTTGTTCTTCTATCAACTCGGGCCAACAATTGAAAGGCAATGCTTGGAAGTGATCCTTTCAAACAAATCAAACCATTGGTAAACCAAGTACCAGTTCTCTCGGTACTGCTTCACACTGCTCAATAACCAATAAAAATATGCCCCCCCCCCCCTTCCCCTTAGATGAAAACAAAAAAACAAGATCTTCAGAAAGGTGACTAAATTAAAATGGGTAAAATTATTATTAAACAAAATAGGTTTAATTTTTTTTCTCTTTATATTAAATTTTAGTAAAATATTTTTCAAAAAACATGCCATTAAAAGGGTCTAATGTCCGATGGAAATAGTAACTTCGCCATATGTTATCAATTCACATTCCTTCAATGCATCCTCCCACCAGACAGAGCCGCCGACGTCACGCCATTTCCAGTATGATACGATAGAGACAACACGAGATTATAACTTTAAAACAGGACAACGCGCACCACTCAACCAGACAACACGAGATAACAACTTCAAAACAGAATAACGCGCACCACTCAACCACACAACACGAGATTAATACCTCAAAACAGGACAACGCGCACCACTCAACCAGACAACACAAGATTACAACTTCAAAACAGAACAACGCGCACCACTCAACCACACAACACGAGATTAATACTTCAAAACAGGACAACGCGCACCACTTAACCAGACAACACGAGATTACAACTTCAAAACAGGACAACGCGCACCACTTAACAAGACAACACGAGATTAATACTTAAAAACAGGACAACGTGCACCACTTAACCAGATAACACGAGATTAATACTTCAAAATAGAATAACGCGCATAACTCAACCAGACAACACGAGAATAATACTTCAAAACAGGACAACGTGCACCATTTAACCAGACAACACGAGATTAATACTTCAAAACAGGACAACGTGCACCACTCAACCAGACAACACGTGATTACAACTTCAAAACAGAACAACGCGCACCACTCAACCAGACAACACGTGATTACTACTTCAAAACAGAACAACGCGCACCACTCAACCAGACAACACGAGATTACAACTTCAAAACAGGACAACGCGCACCACTCAACCAGATAACACGAGATTACAACTTCAAAACAGGATAACGCACACCACTCGACAAGACAACACGAGACTACAACTTCAAAACAGGATACCGAGCTCCACTCAACCAGACAACTCGAGATTACAACTTCAAAACAGGACAACGTGCACCACTCAACCAGACAACACGAGATTACAACATCAAAACAGGATACCGCGCACCACTCAACCAAACAACTCGAGATTACAACTTCAAAACAGGACAACGTGCACCACTCAACCAAACAACATGAGATTAATACTTCAAAACTGGACAACGTGCACCACTTAACCAGACAACACGAGATTACAACTTCAAAACAGGACAACGCGCACCACTCAACCAGACAACACGAGATTACAACTTCAAAACAGGATAACGCGTACCACTCAACCAGACAACACGAGATTAATACTTCAAAACAGGACAACGTGCACCACTTAACAAGACAACACGAGATTACAACTTCAAAACAGGACAACGCGCACCACTCAACCAGACAACACGAGATTACAACTTCAAAACAGAATAAATAACGCGCATCACTCAACCAGACAACAAGAGATTAATACTTCAAAACAGGACAACGTGCACCACTCAACCAGACAACACAAGATTACAAATTCAAAACAGGACAATGTGCACCACTTAACCAGACAACACGAGATTACAACTTCAAAACAGAATAACGCGCATCACTCAACCAGACAACAAGAGATTAATACTTCAAAACAGGACAACGTACACCACTTAACCAGACAACACGAGATTACAATTTCAAAACAGGACAACGTACACCACTTAACCAGACAACACGAGATTACAACTTCAAAACAGGATAACGCGCGCAACTCAACCAGACAACACGAGATTACAACTTCAAAACAGGATTCCGCGCACCACTCAACCAGACAATATTTCCAACAATACACCACAACCAATAGAAAAACCGAGAAACTAACACCAACAGAGAACAATAGACTTTTGCTTAACTGTGTATATATTTAATCTTTATTGCAGTCTCATCAATGTACAACGTAATAATAATAATAGCATGATGTATGATGATCCATAAATCAAACCCGACAGGAACCTCGCTTACAAACCATACTTTTTTTCCAATGCGGAGCATTGTATTGTGAGCGGAGGAATTTTTCATAAAGATTTTATTTTGTGAAATGTACAAATTATATTTTTATGTTTTCGTTATTATTTCAACAATTATTATTGCAATATTAAATAACGTGTTAGCCATACTTGTTGAAATATAAATATTAATCATTAATTGTTATACCATATGTTACAGGGAAGCACATGAAATGTTTATTAGTTTAATTTGTGCCTTAAGGACAATCGAACCAAGATCAAATTATTGCAATGACAAATAATTAAACAGGTTCCTGTAATTATATCCTGAAGTGGTGTATAATATATAGATTGATTTCGCAGTTCAGATATACACTCTCTTCGGGATATATATTATTGCAGGCAAGCAAAAGGTTTTATTTCAAATAGTCTGTTTAAATTAAATTACCATAACTCAAACTTCTGGTTAAAATATTGAGTTAAAACTGTCTCGATTTAATGATTTTTACTTAAGAAACTATGTTTAAAAATATATTGTTCACCGAACAATTATGATCATTATGTTATTAAGAAATTAAGAATTACATTTAGTAACTAGACTATAATTAATTTAAGTCGCTATACCTCATACCTTTCACAATCTCTCACATAAGCGATTTATTCCCCAGCTATTAAAACCATGAAGTAATGTTTATTGATAATGTTTTACAACATATGTTAATATGTATTTGAATTCTGTTTAACAACATCTATTTGATTTCTGTTATAACATATATGTATAAAATATTGATATTTCATTTTATATGTATTTGATTTTTGTATGTTGATGTACATAATATATAAAGTTCAAATATACATTCTCTTCGGGATATATATTATTGTAGTTATCATTTGCTCCCCGACAACAACAACTACAACAACAAAAACATCAACAACAAATCCAGATCATAATAACACAAGTTCAGAACGAGGTAAAAAAATCGACCTGTCTGAAAGTATTTTATGACAATGTTTAAATGCTTTTTTTCACAAAATATAAGTCGCGTATAAACGATATGATCTTGTTTTAAAACAACAAGATGACATAGACAATTAACAAAGACGTCTGGATGAAGCCTTGATTAGTAACGTAGTGTAATAAATAACGCCTTTTCTGACCCCCATCCCCCACCTCCCCACGAGGTCCAGTCTTTATTACACTGGTATATTAGTCGGACCGGGGGCATTGTAAGACCAGTGTCACCATACTTGACTTAATTGATGTTTCAGGCTGGTATCGTCTGCGTATCAGATCTGACTGGTATTAAACATAAGTCACATAGGTATATCAAATCTATTTTACCGCAGTTTCTAATTTACAAATAGCTTAATGGCCTTTGAGGGGGTCGGTTACAGTTTATAATGAAGTGTTAAGGAAAGATGACAAACACTTGTTACAGTATAAACACGAAGCAGCAAGACATTATAAACAACTGTCTGGGGAAATTATCATATCAGTGCAAACCAGGGATTTATTACAAATTGCAATATTTCACTTTCAGTTATCGAGCAATATTTCATTGAAAATATCCCGTCTGTCCAAATTTTCCAATGATAAAATACCGTATTTAAATAGTATCTATCAGAAAATGTATATGTCAATAAGGCGACGTCAAACTTTCAAAGGAAAAGGCCATCACAGCATAATAAACATAACCGATCTATATAATATCTATAATTAATGTTTGAGTGCGCGCGCGTACGTGTGTGTTTGTGTTGTAGGAGGTAATGTGTGTGTGTGTGTGTGTGTGTGTGTGTGTGTGGGGGGGTAATGTGTTCACCGTCGCAAAACCACAAACGGGGACTTTGATATGGCTAACGGATTTACCCAAGCTTCGCACTTCGCCCTGTCGTCAATTTATAAAACGAGAGTTTAAATTAAAAAAAATAGTCCCCCCATTCTCTTGCAGATACGACATCATGTGCATGTCGATGGTGTAAATTACAGAACTGCGCATATAAAGGAAACACTGTTTGAGTGATGTTATATACATATACAGACCCTAAACCGCTCAAGTACCCCATAATTGTACTCCGTTTGCGCTCAGTTTGCACTGCGTACGCGCTTAGTTCGTGCTCCGTTTACGCTCCGTTATCGTGCACTCGATTAAATGCGGTTAATTTAATGCACTCACAAACACAAGTATTCGCTTACGAGCGATGTATATCTGGGTGCTCTGTACCAACTTAATTTAATACTCCTCTTAGCGTTCGCGTCGCTCGTCCAGCGTTCACTCAACGTTCAGTCCGCTCAGTTCGGTTTCCGGCCCATAACCAATCGCAACATCTAAACTCTTAAATTAATTCTATATTGACTTTTTAATTTAATCTGTTCCAATGGAGCAATAAATAAAATGTATCTATGGGATTTAGTCAAGGTTATTTAATTCATAATCCGATTGTTTGTCTACATATTGTGTCACCCGCTGGGCAAAAGGTTGTAAATTTTCGATACACCATTATCGATAGTTGGGAAGTTTAACGGAAGTGTCTATATTTTGATCAGCGGTCTGGGTGATCAAAGAATATCGCACGTTATACCGGCTTCTATTATCCAGACCGAAATGTGTTTGGGTCAGCATCTTCTTTGATATACCGTAAGCCGTTTGTTACAGGAAAGCAAAAAGGTTTGTCCACAAAATTTACAGATACATCATCAACATAAACTAAATAATAGTTAAATTTAATTAATAATTCCATACCGCTGATACATCGTTGGCCTAACAGTAATCCATAAATTTAACCAGTGTAAACAGTGACTTAACAACGGGTGGATATGTCACTGGTTTTGTTAATGTTCAACTAAAATCAGCTTTATAATCAATAATATGCACTGAATGTGTGATGAAAAATTTATTATAATCCGTGCAATGCAATTTGACATATAATAACTGATTTTTGAAAAATAATAATCTTGTAGTGTTTTTCTCGATTTGGGTCTAAATGTGGCTTCAATAAACTGAAAAAAGATATTCTGATATTATAAGTTTTTATAAATATTTTCGTTATCATTATGTATATAAATATACCTGAAATTAACTTTTTCAGTGGGTTTCTTAAATTATTTCTTTACTGATAGTATGCTATATTGATATATTATTTAAAATGACAAACTATATCAAACTTATTTCAAACTATGCCCACTGTGCTATACCGCTACTTATATGACACGCAGCAACATGGACACCCGTGGTGTTAATTGCGTTATGTCACATGCCAGTGAGAGCCTTGTCAATTAAGTTCTACGCTTAAGCGGTGACTTATCGGTCTATTAACCACGAAAGATAGTAGTATTACCTTTATTTTCGTCTCATCTATGTACTTATCACATAATAATAAAACATATACATGAACGTTTAAAATTGTACATAGCCATTCTAAAAGAATTATAAGAGTCATTTTAAACATAAAATATGCGTACCAATACAAAGTACAATTATTTGGCATGATAAAGCTATGTAAAATATTGCTAATCTTTATACTAAAAGCTGCAATAAACCAAGATTTTAATTAAAAAGCTGAAGAAGAAAAAGAGCACTATTGCGCATATTAAAACATATCTTTAAAAAACGATTATCTCCTTTGATCAGATCAATTAAGAACTGATTAGCAATATTTTCATAGATGAAACAAAATATGGCAAATAACTAAAATAAAGAAGGCATTATTTACATAAGTAAAAAGTACGACGTTAAAATATTTTAAAACAGGTTTTGGCATATACTCGAATCAATGCTGGACGAGTAAATAAAGTGATTAGTTTATCAGGCTTTGGCATTGTTAAAAAGTTATCACAGATTTCGTGGGCTTTTTCAAATCATTATACTTGGTACATTCTAAAATAACATGACTTTCATCCTTCACAACATTACAAAACGGGCATTTACGATCATGTTCTTTAAGATGTTCATACCTACCAGTTCCAATGCGTATTGGAGCTACTCCACATCTGAATTTACTGAAAGCTGACCGATGTCTTATTGGTAAAATCAAAGTGCAATACAATTCGTTTTTTAGTTCATGTTTGAAAAGACGATATATTCTTAACTTATTTCGACCCTTTCCAGAAGCACTACTATCTCTCTGAATAGAATATTGCCATTCCATTAAAAACTGATCTGAACATCGTTCCCTCAAAATACTGACAAAGCTTTGCTTATTTATACGTGTATCTATAGTTTTGAATTGTTGAAGACCTAGTGAGTCTTACAACTTTTTAATATGAAAAAAAAAACAACAATTTTTACAAGAACTGTTTGCTTTACTGTTTGCCCATTGTGCAATTTGTTTGTTAAGTCGAGTGCTACCCATTGCCGACAGTCTGTGCCAGTAAGACGAAATATTAACACGCTGACGAACTATTGCAGGTTGCCAACCCATTTCTCCAATGACTGCGAATTTGGTGTATACTTTCCCACTCCAAGAAAAAACGCATGGCTCGGTTTTGAATAGCAGTTATCGGGGAATAACTTTTATAGCACCAAATGGCAGAACTATAACTAACAACTGGCCAAACAATGGAATCAAATAATTTTGTAAAATATTGTGCGGAACTCCGCCCATTAACTTACACTTAGATATGTATGATTTAATTTTTATTGTAATTAGTGCCAGATGGGTGAATCTTAATTGAGCCCGCAGTATGTGATTGAAAGAAAAATTGCAAGCCAATTAACAACAAATCAAACAAATTCATTAAAGATATTGGTTATTCGAGGTTTCAGAATGCTACTTTAGTATGCAAATATCATTATGTTAATATAATTAAATTAACGAACCGAAAACCCCACGTTATAAAATATAACCAGCACTGAGTAAATGGTAGAAAGTGTGACATGCACGTATTAAGTGATATGTATTCAGGGCTGTCAATTTACCACAGCTGGCATCTGGATATTGACTTTTGATGTAAGAAAAATAAGTTTAAAACACAAATAAACGGGCTTGCATGGGCATTATACTTATGATTAAGTGGTTTTGTTTTTGTAACATATGCATTTATTATAAATCATGAACCTATATGCAGTTTGAAATGTTAATTCCAATCTCTGCATGGGAGGTATGATTAATTAAGTGATAATAAACACAGTTTTGACAGTTTGAAATTTTTGTCCGTTAATTAACTGTCATTAGTCCCGTGGGTTAAATAAACAAGTCAATTACATTCCCAATCCGCAAGAAATGAATGTCAGCATATGTTTTGCACCAATATTTTATTACACATTAGAAAAACCCCAGATATATCCCATATTTTATATTTAAAGAACTGCGGTAAATGAATTCGTGACGTGATAGCGATTTCGTATGATTAACAGATAAAACTAAAAATCAGAATTGTTAATTTCACAAGATAAAAACAATCCTACAAATTAAAATCAAGGACTTGTTTCTAAATAATTCCTTGTAAAATTGTAGTATTTTATTTGTATTATTACAATCATTATTAGTTTTATCATCGTTGGATCTATTATTATCATTGGATCTATTATTATCATTGGATCTATTATTATCTTATTTTGTCACGGCTATTGGATACGTGCGTACGTGCATGTGGTCAGCCGTAAACAATTTAATTACTGTTGCATGGCAATCATCAAAACAGACGCCAATGGTGAGAACCACATGTGTGTCAATACATATTAAATTGGTGATTTATCGGTCCAATGACCACGAAGAACCCTGCCGGTGTGTAATTTTCATTATAATTTGTGCCATATGAATGAATCTTAATTTAACCCGCGGCATGTGATTGAATAAGAAATATACATGTATAATCAAAATAAATACTAAAAAATGCAGATTTTTTATAATATTATTATAATCATTATTATTACTATTTATTATTAATATTATTATTATCGTAGCATTTTATTTTATCATACTTACTATTTATTACTATTATTATTATTACTTGTATTATTTTTATTATTTTTTATTATTACCATTACTATTATTATCATTATTATTTATAATATTATCGTAGAATTTTGCTTCTTTATTATTATTATTATTATTACTTTTTATACTTTTTATACTTTTTATACTTTTTATTTTTATTATTAAAATCATTATTATTATATTATTGCTATCATTATTATTATCTGAGTATTTTTTCTTCTTTATTGTTATCATTCTTATTATTATTAATATAGTTGTCAATTCTTACTTGTTGCCCCTTGTCACAGCTTTTATATTGGATAAATTGTTACGTGCTTACGTGCACGTGATCAGGCGCATCGATTTTGTAGGAAAACAATATATTTACTATTTTACAGGCAGTGAATACCTGTTCTTTTTTGTTTATATTAACCTTCTGCATGATAAAAAGCTGTTCCTTTTCTAAAGTTCTTTAGTCAATATAAAATCACCACCTCAAAAAGGTCACCTAGAAATTTCCGTTTACTAGTTTTTATTTCCTGTGTCTATCGTGTTATTTCGGCCTGTCGTGTTATTTTGGCAAACGTACATTTATTTTACATTAATTTAATTTAGCTTGATTGTGAAGTAAGCTCGGAGCTTATGCATATCATTCTCCAGTGCATTCCCTTATTAGATCTGATACTGAATTGTGTTTCGAGAGGTCATAGGGTAAAGCCTGTGTCAAACTCGCGACCGCTGCCATCTGGAGCCAGCACTCTATCCACTGCACTACTGATCCACTTTATATTTTAGAGTACAATTAATTTATTACTATTATTTGCATATTTAATGAGATGTGCACGAGTATACTGTTTTCACGTTGATTGCAATATAACGGTTTTACGTACATTTGTTCACAACTAAGCACAGAATCGGTGTAACTATGTTAATGGAAAATATAAAATAAACTCCAAATTGAATTGAAAATGGGTAATTTTTATTTTACCAAAATACCCAAACAAATATAATCATAATCATATAATTTTCCGCATATCTATGTTTTGTTTGATTCACACATGCATTGATTCTTTAGTATTTGGAGCTGTATACACTTAAATCTGGTACATGGTGTATACACAAATATATGACAGACAGTGGTTTATTAATGATAATAAACATCTACAATGCTATTTTCATAGTATAAATCATATCGAATAAATTTAAATTTAAGCAAGGGTGAAAATAGAGAAGGTGGTATGCATAACAGTAATAATATTAAAATGGCATGTCAGAAAGCAAATATAATGCAATATGATCATACCTACCATAAATATTGTAATTAAAAATACATGTAAACTATACATATATGGTTATATTTCTTATTTGGAAAGATTTTAGTATGAAAGTACTTTTTTATTATACTGTTTTTTTTCTGAATTTAACAAATTGATAAACTTAGGCATGTTTGGTCTTTCCCAATAATATTTATTTATATAAACTTTTCTCATATCGGAATATAGCACATATTCAATAATAAAATGATATTCATTCTTTTATTTATTAATCCTTTTATTTATAACATACTCTGCACTTTCGTTCGTCAAATGGTGTTCTAATTGGCCGTATCCAACGGCTTGCCTCTATTACTAATCGATGCGACGAGAGTCGGAACTTAGCAAAAGTTTTAATGAACCTATCAAGTTTGATACAATTTAAATAAGGTTGAAATCTAAAATTAATAATATTATTGTAAAAGACTGCGCGTGTTGACTCAGCTAAACGACTATGCCAGTTTTGAATAAATTGATCACTAATACGTTGTTTTTTCTGTTAAAATAAATAGTTCCGGTGATCCGGCATCTTGATGTAGCCACACATCATTAAAGCGTAAATTTGATAAAATATTTTTCAATAAAGAAACCTAAGTAGTGTTATTTGAATATACCTCTAAATCAGTTAAAAACAAATTATAAACAATTCTAATTTATTTTGAATCGTTTGCGTTCAGTATTTTTAACCAATATTTAAAAAAAATGTATATCGTTGACAAATAAGAGATAGTCTGCCAAATTCACCATGTACAAAGTCATTCTGTGTTGAAAGAAGTAGTATTTCATGTAATTAGAATACCGCTGAATGACACAATACTTCAACTTATGTAGTATACAATATACGAGGCACCTACTTATGCTACGTACTAAGCAAATCTTGGCGTTTAGCAACCTTATAACCTCAACTTGGATTCTTTTAACGATATAACTTGGTGTATTGATATATAAAGCAAATATAAAACACATAAAATTGTCCAAGAATTGCTTCCAAAGTGATGAATAGATCTGTAAATTATGTGTTTTCAATCTGAAAGTGACTCATTCCGTCACTTTTCTCGAATGTTTTAGGAAACGGTCATGTTCCCATTCAAAAGCACATGCTCGCTTGAAACTTAAATATAATGCCGCTCGTATCAGCTATATCTTTGATGTAAAAACGAAATAATAATACGAAAATAAAGGGTTTTCCCCACCTCAATGCACAAATCGCGTGCACAAAAATAACAGAAAGTACCGATTTACCGTGTGTAGTTATCACCGTAAATGCGGCGTAGTTACCGTTTATGCATCGTAAACGTTGGACGGGGTGATATTGAAGTCAGGGCAGTAAGTATTAGTAATTGAGGGTAAGGCAAGACGGAGAGAAAAATCATGACACGTGTCGTTTAAGGAATAAGAGAAGAAATTCGCCATCATAGGAATCCCCAGTATTTCCAATCGTTGTACAGGTAAAGAGGAAGACGTGATTGCCCACTGTAAAAGTGTCAATAAACAAACATTAAGTACGTTGTAGAATCCAAGGTAATGACAATGACTCGTGGTCCTGCTGGAAGCTTGTAATCACAACACCATGAAAGTCAGGTAAACACACGTCTGAAATGATTCAAATCAAGTGTTGTCTTTGCAAATCATAAGGGAATTACGATAGTAAAAGTTAAACAATATATAACGTAACTTGAGATGACGATCGCAATGTTTAAGAGTTTGTTAAGCAGTGAAGACATTAAAATCTACAACAGAACAGTATCTTCTAGCAAAACGTTTATGTCGGGTCTCACCACAGAGTTGAATTTTGTTCTTTGTTCTATATAAAATAAGGTCTAGGAATTCAATGGTAAAAAAGAAATTTTACAAAGAATTTTTAAAGTATGTTTTTCCATAGCAAGAATGTATCCGCACATAAAAGTACATTATAACCTGTAGGTTGATCAGCTTGATTTTTTTCTAAACACAGTGCAGTGACACATCTCATTCATTTATAAAAAGAAGTCACCAAGAGCTCATAAATATATTAATATGTTAAAATCCTATAGAAGTCACTTTTTAATACCAGTGATGTATTATTGTAATGTCAGCTTTTGAAGTGCGCATAAACTATCTCGTTAATTAAGGCGTGAGCAGATAGTATGCGTTAGACCAAGGGGATATAGTTATAACGTTTATACGGATTATAAAGCAGCCAAAAGAGGTTTTAGACATCTTCAACGATACAAGTCATCTAATTACTTGAAGCGATCTCATGAAGAATTAGATAAAGCGGCCGAAACAGATTACCGATTATTTTGGCGATTACTCCGAAAAAATAAACCAATCTAGTCTTTAGTTTGAAAATAA
The DNA here is from genome assembly GCA_029582155.1 of Panopea generosa. Classification (NCBI taxonomy): domain Eukaryota; kingdom Metazoa; phylum Mollusca; class Bivalvia; order Adapedonta; family Hiatellidae; genus Panopea; species Panopea generosa. Next base: position 92,804,088 of record CM055896.1, read on the forward strand.
AAAACGTTTGAAGACAGTTAAATTGCAAACGGATTAAAGATATATTTTTCAAAAATATTTGGAAATGAAGATTCAGAACACAAACATATCAACTGATATTAAAATATCATTTTCAGAAAATGATCAAACAAAGCTCGATCATTTTAAAGCTTCCCACACCGAAGAATACTCGTTACTTATATAATCAGATGTAACGTATACATAGTTATCAAAACTAGTTCGATGTTTAAAAACACGAAAAAGTCCTGGAAACAATTTTATACTAAATGAACACATCACTGACGGTGGTAAAGCTCTACATGCAGCAATAATAATACTCTTTAATAAGATAATACAATCTGAAAATATACCAACAACTTGGAAAACAAGCTAACTTATCCAAATATATAAAGGAAATGGTAAACCAAAATGTGACCCCACCAATTATCGACCCTTTTCGTTATTACATTGTCTTGACAAAATGCTTGAAAAAATACTTCTTGATAGGTTTAATACATACTTTGAAGCAAAGGGGAAATTATTTCCATGCTTACAACAACAAGGTTTTCAAAAAGGAGATAGCTGCATAACAGCGGCGTTCAATGTATTAATAACACTATATCATCAAATTGAACAAAATAGCAAAGTTTTCATGGCATATCTTGACATAAAAGGTGCGTATAATTCCGTCTGGCATGGAAGACTATTTGTTAAAGTAGGACATTTAGGAATAACAGGGAAAATATTAAGATTATTATTTAATTCTTATAATGACCTAAATGCGTGATCAGATGTCAAGGAATAACGTCACATCCGGTAAAGGTAAAACGCGGCGTCAGGCGGGGAGGGGAAAGGGGGTGGGGGGGGGGGGGGGGGCACTATCAATTTTTATTACCTAGTATATGTAGACGAACTATTAAGGGACCTAGGAAACTTAAAACACAGTACACGAGTCTTGTCAATAGAAAGCAGAAACACAACATTCGCAGACGACATTTCCCTTAGCGCCTTAAGTCCATTTAGCCTACAACAATTACTTGACATGGTATATAGATATTCAAAATTATGGAAATATTCTATAAGCGTGAACAAGTCATGCTTAATAACCTTTCCTCATAAAAGAAACACTCCAGACCTTGACCTTTTGTTTGGTAACTGTTACTTACAACAAGTTCAGTATACAACTCATCTTGCTATTACACAGGACCCAAACTTAAATAATAATATCGACAGTATTGTATGGCTGCGAGATATGGAATGGCTTAACACAGACGGACGTGAACACAATTAATAGGTTTCAACATTTTATTGTAAAACGAATCCAATGCTTTATTGTAAGAACACGTTCAGATATCTGTGAGTCGATGTTGGGACTGATCCGATTTTCAGCCAAAGTTGAGAAAAGAAAACTCATGTTCCTATTTCAAATTTTAACATTGCGATCAGATACTATTTGTAAACAAATATTTGTAAGAAAATACTTAATGTATCTGGAGAACACAAGCTCGGTTCAATATGGTCACATACCCGATATTTGCAATATATTATATAAATACAAGCTACAATATATAATGAACCGATATATTGAAAACAGTCCTGCGTTTCCCTCAAAAGGAGAATGGAAGACTATTGTTAATAGATCAATAATAAGACATGGAACAACATTGTGGAAAGATAGGTTAAACGCTGACAGCGATTTCGACTATCTTAAATTGTTACATACAGATATCAAACCAGCTATTATTTATCAAATATGAACAATCATTTCGTTATATTATAAAAGTAATCGCCAATATTTGGTCAAGGCCCGTAAGCGATAAACACAGTGAATGCCCGTATTGTGCTGAAGTAAATCATCACAACATTTCACACATTATTTCATGTTGTCTCATCACAGCTGATAAAAGAAATACATTTTAACAAATGTATACACAACTTTGAGCAACACACTGTTATTGACGAGATAAAGAATATAAA